>CM020063.1:18575555-19158055 GCA_009769605.1 Bucorvus abyssinicus
AATCTAAGGTATCTTTGGTTTGAGTCCAAAATGTTTAGCAGAATACTTACATAATACCTAATTCAAAGAGGTAAAGCGCATACTACAGCTTTTTCTTTATTTTAGAACATTAGGCACCAGTTAGACTGTGAGAGCAAGGTGTGAGATAGGCAAGAGCCTAATGATCATCACACCACCTCAGAGGTCCATGTATTCTGGCAGGCAGTAACTGTAACCCCTGGAGCCAGAGACTGGAGATTGTTGGGATGAGAGAAAGTAGAGACCAGGAAGGAGAGAATCCATGTACTGCACCCAGGAGGATGGGCTCAAGCATCAAGATAGGTCAGCCTGTTCATTTCCCCTTCCCCAAGGAGGTGAGGTGGGTAGGATCCCTTTGCTCGGCTGCTGGTGGTCCTTTTTTAACTCATTCTTTCATCAGGGAACTTCTGCTTGACAAGGTTTGACTCAATCCTTGAGTCCATAAATTTTCAGACTTTAAGGTTGTTTAAGCCTATTAATGTCTTTGGGTTACAATACATATTTAAGAAATATTTTCAGGCTTAATTTGAAGATTTCCAAATTTTTAAAAAAAGCACAATGATCTTCCTAAGTATGTTTTTGCAATAGTTAAGCTGTTCACCCAGAAATGCTGTCTGTTATTTCTAAATTTCTTCACAGTCAGCATCAAAGTTCACTCTGCCTTTTTTTGTTACCTGTGTTACCTGTTAACTGATAACCTTCCATAGGCCATCAATACACCAGATCTTGGTCATTCTTCTGTAAAGAAAAATCAGTCTATTAGACTTCTCCTATGAGGGAGAAGTTTGATTTCCCCAAATACTCCCCCTCAGCAAATCACTCAGTTTTAGGTTCCTTTCCTGCTTCAGCTACTTTTCTGAACACAGACATCAGCACTGAAAAATCTCATTTTTGTTCACATCAGTGCAGTACCGAGATAATACTTCTTCCTTAAGCCACTAGAGCCAAGGATTATCCTATTCTGTCTAAAGCACTGGACTGAAGATCAGACTGAACTTGTTTCCTACTGTCATCTGTAGTCATTTGTAGTTCCTGTTCAATGTCACTCCTTCTAGCAGGAGGCAAACTTCACTTCAATTTACAGTCTTTTTCCTCAGATATAGTTGTGTGTGAACAGTCTCCTTCTACAATAGAAGTAGCAAAGAAAAAACAGGGTCAAAAGGAAGAGGAAAAAAAACTCCAGTAACTAAGAGTTCAAGGAAGGGGAGAAGGAGGAGGAACTGTGGCAGGGTGTAATAGCATTTATCTTTGACAATCACAGAATATGTTTTAAAACATGATTCCTCATTCTTCAGTTATCTACATAATATGATTGTACCAGATTGCTTCCACGTGGCAGTTTTACACATTTCAGTCTTTCAATACACGCAACACTGAAAACTTCTTTGAAGTCTGAAATGTCCTTCTTCCTTTCTAGCCTGCTTTTCTGTGGTAGCAACTCCTGTGCAACTCTGCCATCTGCCTGTCTGTCTCCTAGCTCCCATTTCTGTACAACAGCCAACTTGAGCCAGCTTTGAAAGAGGTGCTAAGTTCTCAAAGATGCTAAGTTCTTACCAGTTCATTGAAAATTGGCAGCCAAAAGAAGGAAAGAAGCCAAATTTAGTATCTCATGGTGAGTAAAAGACAGACCCAACTCATCACCTTCTCTATTTGAAGAGGCAGCAGCCATCTGGCCAGTGTGTAGGCTGGTTTGTCAGGACACATGTAGCTCTGAATCAGCCACAAGATGTACTGAAGATTTTCTGTGTAAGATATGTGGGAAGTAGCTGAAGGTTAACCTGAGGAAGGACAGGACTAGGGCCTATAAAGCACACATCCAAGGGAAGCTAGACTTCATTTGTCTTGCTACTCCTCATCTTCCAGGGCTTCCTTTTAAAAAAATGACCACCATGTTAATGAGGACAAGGAAAGGAGAATCACTGATAACTTTTGGACTCAGTGACAGATCATCAGTGGTTTTAGGTAGGTATTTTACAAAAACGAGTATCAGCACAGCTGACACACTAGGAAACTCCATGAGATCCCACAAAACTCAATGAAGATACTACAGCATTAAACTGATACACCTTTTGTGTCATCTTGTCCCAATGCATAGTCATCACCTCACACCAACTTACCATATGTACAAGATGACTGTGCAGAATGCATGATATACATGAGCTGATTAAACTTTATACTACCTTCCTATGAAATATTGTTCTTATTTATACTTCATGAGAGGCCTTTCTTTGTGCTTAGCAATATTGTCCCTAACTTATTCTTAGCTTAGACATGTGCAGCTGCTTGTATCACTTTCAGATGAATACAGAACCAGGTTCTGAAATGCCCTGACCAGATAAACCTGATGGCAAATCACAAGGGATTTTGAAGATTAACCCCATGCCCTTACATTATTCCTGCACGCTTACAAAGCAGTATTTAATTAGCTCTATGTAAAGTTCAGGCAGTGTTCTGTGACGGTTGTCTCCTGCACTTTTAAAAATAAGCCAAAACACCTTCTTGTAAAGTGGTTCCAAAACATCATGGGTTAGAATGAAGACCATGATTTTGCGTTTTACGCATCTGAGAAAGAGACTCTGCCATGGTAGATTCACTTCTGCTGCCAGATGGGCTCTTTTATCGGATGAAGAATAATAGTATAAGCTGGAGCAGAAACAGGGAAACAACTTGTCAAGACAGAGAAGACGTAGATGAATATAACTCATCAAAACTTGAAAACAAAGTCAGCGTTGTTGCAAAAGCAATGGGAAAATGTATCTGCTGGGTAACTGCTGTATGACAGCAAAATGACAGAAACTTCGTTTTGCCTGAGACTGCAGATAAAGACATAGCATGATTTCTGTGGGACTGTTTATCTGAGAACTGAAAGCAAAACAAAATGGAAGTTTGTAAAACAATAGGAAAAAAGAATCTTGTCATTAACACCCAAGGGCAGTTCTCTGGAGAAGAAAATTTATGCTATGCCTTTGTCCTAGAGAATTTGAACTTAGACAACACCATGTTGGGAGTCAGTGGCTTTATATAAAAAAAATCAAAATTAAAAATTATAAGCTACAGAGTTAGACACACAAACTTATCCACACAGTATGAAGGAGCATTAGAAATCTGAAATATATCTATTTCCCGGTAGCTAGTGAAATCTGCCTGGAGCTGCCTGAGCCAACCAGAAGGAAGAAACAAGGTCTGGATCATGAAACAGAGGTTGGTTCCCAGCCGCAGGCTGCAGGACAGGGCCAGTCTCTACTCAGCATGGTCTCCCAGCACTCCTTGGTCAGTGTCTTAGGTACCAGCTCAGCTGTTTTCCCCAGAAAGACCAAGAGGTTCATTCCCCTGTAGGGGGACATACTTTTCCCTTGTTCTTTTCACATGGTAATGGAAGGGGCAGAGAACTCACCTGACTTACCCTAGAGTTGACCCTAGTTCTCTGGAACTGGGTCCTCTCCAGAGCACCCAAAATGATGGTTTAGTCTCTGTCTCTTTTGCTTGTTCAGTAGTTTTGCAAAGAGCAGCTATGGCTCACAGCTTTGGGCTCTCTCTTGGGAGTGGAGAGAGACACCTTTCACTGTCAGACAGGAAGCAGGTTTAAACCTGGATTTCCCCAATATTATATGTATGCCCCCACCACCACCGCACGAACTCTTTCCCAGAGCATGTCGGGTTTGCAAACACAGTGGCAAGGAAACAGGTAGTTTAGTTTATTAACCCAGCCAAGGTGTAGGCTAGAGCCAGATGATTTGCTACCCTGAACTGCCAGCCCTGGGCTCCCAACTCCATCATGGAGGAGCGTGTAAATCCAAGACAAGCACAAAGAATGACCAGTCGGATTTCAGCATCAGTCAAACCAGGCACTGCCAAGACTCCAGCTACTGGAAGGATTGAAGGTGTCACAAATGCTGAGGTATGTCATCAACTAAGCAGGTACGGTGATGTCCAGGTCCTTGTTGTGATTTACCTTAGAGTGAAAGAGCTCACTAGATGGTCTCCCTTTTTATCATTGTTTATGGGCAACATACCAGTTTTCACATGCTGAGCAACATTCTGGTGCCAACAGTGTTTGCTCCCATTACAGCCCCTACGAGAGATCTCTCTGAGCTAGATTTGAAGGAGCAAACTCACACAGAGAAGACACTTCCAACCAGCCAGACTACAGATCCACTGTGTAACTGCATTTCCAACACTGGTGCTGCTTTCAAAGGATGTAGGAGTCCTGTGTGTCTGCCCCAAAAGCAAGAGAAGCCATACCATTTCCTGTGCCTGGGGAATCTTCAAAGGCAAATTGCGGAGAGCTTGAGTCAGGCATCTCCTTCTCTCCAAATCACATACTTATGTGGAAGCTATTAGTCACCTGTGTCACCCATTGCAGCATGGGACAAAAAGTTGAGCTCAGTGGAGTACTTTGGAAATAAAAGTATCTTCTATTAGGAAAACAATCAACTTCTATTCGTCTGCGGAAACTGGAAACAAGAAAATAAAACACCTTCTCGGGATACTTGCTAGATCCACCTTTGGTATTTGTTAAGCATGTGCTGTCAGTGTAACCAGTTGGATGATTTCCCTGTACGGCATCCAAAACACACTTCCAGTTACAGCCGCCCTTCCCTTGCTAGATAAAGGCAGTTACACCCTCAGTGGACTCTGTACTGGTCACAGAAATAAACAGTCTCATCGGTTTTGCCATCTTTCTTTTATGGTATCAATAGCTAAGAAAGAAACAGGTCTGTGTCCCACATCATTAGAAAAGAGTGTGAAGAAGGTAGAGCAAAATATATTTTCCTATTTATTTTAAACTATTCTACAGTTACTCATACGTAGCACGGTTGGTTTGCTTTTTCCTGAAGCAATAAAAGTTGGAGAAGTTGGCCATAGCAGCCATGGTATTCCTTGAAACACACATATCAGCTCCCAGAGCTCTGGACTTTCAACTATTTGAAGTACTAGAAACTTTCTGTTCCATCTATGTACTGTAACAGCTTCTCGTTGAACTGTCCCATACACTAAGGAAACATTATGACCAGTGAGCATTAAACCATGTAACAGTTCCATAACAGAGACAAGTAAATCTCCTAGGCAGTTGACTTTTTTGAAGAAAATTACAACACGCACAACTGACAACAACATGAAGTGTCACTGAAGTAATGGGCAAAGCTGTGTTCAGGTGTGTACATCCATCCTATACAGATTGTAGCTCTAACACTTGGGTGGTGGTGCCCAGTTTACAACTAAAGTGTTGTATTTGCTACAGGCAGAGGCTCTGATTTACCTATGTGCTTACCTATTCTTGTTCTGGACTTGTGTTTCTTAAATTTTTTTGGGGTTGTTTTTTTTTTTTTTAAGGGAAGTTAAAACTAAAGCAGAACATGCGTACCTCTTGGTTCTTAGCAAAGTGACAGCCTCTGCTCACAGCTGCCAGCCTGAGAATTTCCCAGCAGGGTGGAAAAGGGGAATTTGTGAAACCAGAGCAGAGCTGCACTACCTGACAGCCCCCGAGAGCAACTCTTTCTTCTGCAGCTGTGCTCACCAAGAAGCAAGAGATGACCTCTCCCTGACTGCTGAAGCAGTGCAGCAAGGCCAGGCAGAGAGAAGGCTCTCACCCTCTGTCTGTGAAACAGCCTGGTATGATAAAAGATAGGCTGCCAAATGACCAAGGTCTGCCAGGCACAGCATGTGCTGCAGCTGAGCTGGGCGTTGGGTGAACAAGCAGCTCCTTCCCAAGCTGTGGCATTTCTGAGGAGCACCATGAGCCCACTGTTTTAGAAACTTTCAGGCTCTCTGGGGAACGAGTGAAATGGAAATGTGTACAATGTGTCTTTAAGTACAACTTCTGCGTTCAAATTAGAGTAGGCCACCACACAGATCAGTGGTGACCAACCATTACCACCACATTGGCTCTTGAGTGGCATGCACAGAAGTCCTGGGCTTCTGAGGGTAGATCCCATGCTCGGAACAAAGGTATGCCAAAGAGATCTCAGACTACCATAAAATAGTACATCAGGGAAGACTAAATGAAACTAAGTCCTAAAATTAGGAGCAAGGCAATTCAGGGAAGGAAAATGGGCAACTTGTCTCACTGATGGTTACAGCGTAGCATTCCTAGCAGCTTGTGGGACCAGGGACAGACAGTACAGACCAACTATGAAGTAGGCAGTTGTTTGTTCTTCTAGCTGAGTAGTCCCACTTCCGCTTTCTCCTACACCTGCTCTAGCTGTAGTCCTAGAGCTGCTCTTCAACAGTATTTTGTGCAGCTATGTATAAATGAGATCAGTCCTGAAGCTACTTTAATTTCTTTCAAGGACTAAGCTCAGGTCCATCTTTATCTGCATTAGTTATCTCAGTGCTCAAAATCAAGCTGTTGCCTTACTCATAAACACCTTTCAGCATCTGCAGATAACTAGATTTACCATTAATCATTAATTGCAATTACAACCAGTAAAAACTTCGAGCAAGTTCACTCTGTTCCTTTCTGCACTTTGACCAAGACACTAGGAACACTGCAGCTCTATTTTTAAGGCAATATTCACACCAACAGGCTTTAACATCCGAGTTACACCCCACGCAACTCGGCCCAGCCAGACTGGGCGATGGTTATATAAGGAAGGATTTTAAGGGATCTGATTTGATGAATCCCCACAACTGGACTCCTTGACAGGCTGCCACCTTTTGTGTTCATCCCACAGGAGATTTACTTCTACAAGATCTCCAGCCGGCAGCAAAGGGAAGCCGAAGAAAAAGCACACAGCTCCTACAGTCTTGCCACCACCCCTAACCACAACTTTCCCCTCTAATAGGAACAAAACTCATCATCCTGATTCTTGCTCTTGCCTTTCTCTGGCACTGAGGTGAGTTCTCCAAGCAGCATGGCAGATCATAGCCCGCTTCCCACAGGCACAGCCCAGCACATCACTCCTGCCTTTCAAACAAGCCCAAGGATCTGCCTCCAACTGAGTTCCTCTTTTTCAGAAACTTCCCATCTAACCCCAGAGAACTTGTTCCATCCTCCTACCCTCCCTTGCCTCTCTAACCAACCTCTTCTTCAACACTCCCTGATAGAAAATCCACTTCCCTGGAGGCTTCACATGTCTCAAACCAACTCCCTATGTACCTCTCCCTTACAAATTCAATTTCATTTGTATACACTTGAACATGTACTTGTACGTGAGTATGAACTTTTGATTCCTCCAATTACTTTTTACTCTCTCAAGAATTTCCTCATCAATGTGCTTTCATGCACCATACATGGAAATTGCTACACAAGATGAAGTTGTACAGTGTATTAGCAGAAGCGAATCACTGTGATCAGTCACACACTATAAATTGCATGTATTTATTCTCATCTATGGCCTGTGTTCTTGCAGGAAGTCCTGATGCTCTGTACCATCCCATACCAACGTTCAGTCTGTTCAGTCTTCATTTTTCCCCAACAAATTCATGAGATCAGATGCCCCTTTTACTGTGAGGCCATGCAAAGGTTTTACAGTTAAAACCTCAGTCTGCCAACAACTTCATGTCTAAGTAGTGGTTACCAGCACAGTAGTGGTTACAAAGCATTACCACAAAGCCCAAGCAGCAAGACTGGAAATGAGGAAACGACCGTTTAAGCAAGCGTTTCACCATACAGAGTCTCCCTACAAACAGATGTGAAACAATGGATTTCACAGTTGCAATGAAAGAACATTTTGTTCTGGGACTGCATTTAGGATATGCAAGCCTGGCAGGAGTTATTTAGCCTGAAACAAGCAAAGATAAATTAATAGAGTTTCCACTGAATATGCCAGGACAATTATTTTCAGCCTGTTTAAAAATATTCACAGAATGTACTTCAACATAACATCACAAGGACTGACTTGGAGAGATGGTGCAAGCAGGAGAGAGGCCTGTAGCTCAGGATGCATAAGCAGATTCAGTGCTGAGTTTGGCCTTGCAGGTGGTAACAGGCTACTGCAGTGGAAGTTGTGTCTGGTCCTTAATAATACTTTAATGAAAGGAAAAATAAAAAAAGTTCATGACCTCTGGAGGAGAGCGACATGACCCTGAGATCAAGCACCACAACTCTTGACACAGATTTCTGTGCTCAGGATGCCGAGTCACGGCATGTGGGAAGCCGCTTCCCATGGGCCACCAGCATTTCTGACAACTCAAGAAAAAAGTTCCTTATCTCAAGTTACAGGAACCACTAAAAAATGGCTAAATTCTGATTAACAAAAAGCCAAAATCAGTCGAAAAATGCATGTGGCGTGGGGCTGGAGTGAGTGAATTTTTGACTGAGAATAAAAGATAATCTGATGGATTTTAGACATGAAAAAAAAAGATTTTTTAATGACAAGACAGCACTAATGTATTAACATCTAAGAATGTGGTATTTTAAAATCTTCTAAGCATATGCAGTTAAACAACAGAAAAACTTACGGAAATAACCCAGGTCAGTCCTGTTCAAGCAAGTTCAGATCAATGCATTTATTCTGATGTTACATTAATACCAGTGCCGAACACGGCCAGGTAGATGCATGGGGAGGCGTCTCCCCTTTCTGGCCATATCATTATGTTAGAGGCACAACACTGGGCACAGCACACCAGTGATCTCAGCACATGTGCAATGGTTAACGGTTAACATCAAAATACTTGGAAGAATGCTGTTACTGGCAACAGGATCCTGTTGTGTTTCTGCATCTACCACAGTATTCAGTGGGTCTTTAAAGAAAGCACAAACACATAAGCGTGTGGATTATAAACAAAAGAGTTTATTGATTTTACATACATTTTCAAGGCACTTTCATGCAGTTTAGAACTCCACTTGATAAGAAAGGGAATCCTTCATAAACCCCATCTTCACTAAATAGGACACACAACTTCAAGGTTAAGTAAAACAACCAAAAAATTTAAACCTGCTTCTGACCATACACTAGGCACATTCCTGGAATCACAAAAATAATCTGTTAAGTACAAAACGTTTTTCTTTGGGATTTCCTAGATTGGTTGTTATTTAGGAAACCCAAGATGAAGTTCATCACAGCGAGTTTTTACTGTCTCAAAGCTGGACTTCTAGCTAAGCCAGTGTCCTCAGCTCATCCAGAGTTGGCTCCTCTCACCTAACCTAAATATCTACGTAAGAACAAGATGAATTGTCCTTTGCCAGAGACTATTCTGTATTGTCCACAGGGAAAGACATATTAATGCCATCAGAATTTTTTTTTTTTTAACTGGGGATTCAGGGTAGGATATTAAAGCAAAATCCATATGTAGTGACCAGTTACAATATTACCTCTGCATTTGTAGGAGACACAGTAATCACTGATACATTATATCCATATAAAGTTCTCATCAAAACTTTGCATAATATAGCAGGCATTTTGACACAGTTGTCTCAGAGTAGCACCAACTGCAGAAGAAAACTGAATGCTGGCACACTTCACTGATGAATCCGTTATTGAAGCTGTTTTTATTAAAAAAAAAAAACCACAATAAAACCCAAAGAACAAAAATCCCCAAACCAAAACAACAACAAAAAGGTCAATGCTCTAAAACTTGAGCTCAATGCTCAAAATACTATTCCATAATGCCTGATCTACTTGAACACCTGTTGTCAGCCAAAAGCATTTTGGAAAGAGAGAACAACAGTTCAGCCCATTATGCTGAAGCCAAAAAAGCCAGCACAAATTCCACCACGTTTTCTGTATTTTGCACGTACAATCTTGTGCTCAGAGCATGCAAATGCTGAAACTCAAGAATGCCCATTCAATTTGGAAATGCCCAAAATAACTGCACTGCCGTTTTTCTGATGCAGTCGCTGTTATAACATGGTCTAATTCTTTACCATCACCAGCACTACAGCCGCCCTATGTTCCATCGCCACTGCGCAGACAGCACCACAACTTTGGGCACACCTGCCTTTACAACAATAGGTTTAGCAAAATCTCACTATGCACACAGTTCCCTTCCATATTTTGGTTCAGTCTGTCACAGTGTGGATTCTGACGCCAGCAGCTTTCAGCATTGCAGTATTTTCATACCAAATTGAAGGCACATCGCTTGACCTCCCGTAGGTATTGGAGTGTGATGCCTTTTTTGCTGTTGACAGGAAGCTCTCTGGTAGGAAAACGCAATACAGGCTTCTTTAAGTGTCAGCAAAGAGTTAGGATTATAACTCTTTTCTTCTTCTTGAAGGCAGGCCTTGAAGGAGGTGCAAAGGGACCAGGTTCCTGCTACCAGCTAGAAGGCATTGGAGGCAGGCTGTAGCAGACAGCTGGGATCTGGAAGAAGCTGCTGTCTGCTTGGTGTGAATAGAAGTGGCAAGAGATGCACAGCTGCACCTCCACAAAGGACACTGGGGTGACCCTGCAATGGCTGGCAGCACCACTTCTCTGGCTGAGAGTTTCTAAAAATAGTCCTGAAGATTTTCTCTGGAAAAGCAGAAAAGCTCTACTGTGCAGGTCTGCAGCAGTCACCACAGCCTTCTACAGTGACTGCACTGCTTGAATTCAAACCTGCTCACTCTGGTATCAGGGAAAAATGAGAATGACAGAGAAATAAAAATGGTGTATCAGGGTTCAAACACTTTTTAGCTGGAGCGTATAGAGGGGTAGCTTCTAGTGCTCCACTAACTTGACCACCTGAAGATGTGGCTTGCATATTTTCCACTGATATGGACTACTCTCCTTGAAGCAGGCTGTGAAAAATGCATTGCTTCTACATGCTCCACAATCATGGCTGACTGTGGCAGAGATGGTAAAGATGAGAAAGACTGTCTCCACTGCTCCTGTGTATAGTTCCCAGAACATGGCAGTAAGTGGAGAATTTCCCATAATTGAAATACATAAATGACAGAAACACAGCTAAGTATCAAACAGCAACAACAAAAAAATAATTCAAAACTAAGTAGTGTGAAATTAATAGCACCAAGGATGCTGAGGTCCATACCACCCCTTCTACAGAAGTGAAAACTGCAGTACCTAGGCTCAAACAAAACCAGCATTCCACTGTTAACTGAGTGCAGTGCTGAGACTGCATCCTGACACTGAGCACAGTCTTTTTACAGAGAAGCTAACTGTAACAACACAAAAGCACAAAAATAGATGAGAAGTTCAGTGATCGGTGAGAGACTGGTTATGATCACAGCACTGCTCCTTCGAAGTCAGTTCACTCTCTGAAATCGATGTGAATTTTGCTGTTGTCCTCAGTGGAAGAAAGACAGGATCTTAACCAGAGACTGCACTATTGAGCTTGGATTTCCAAAACTACAAAATTATTCCCTTTGAGGGAAGTTATTGCACATTTTACCACCAGAGCAAAATTAGAGTAGACAGTATTTGACTTAGTGGGTAAGGCACATGGGTTGAGCATTCTGGGATACAAAGGGTAAAACTGTGAAACTTCAGAAGGGGATATGTACTTCCTCACAGGATTGTTTCTGTCAGTAGCTCCACAACACACAACAGTGTTCAGCAGAAGATTTGGGTCTACTGTCATCTGCTTGAATGCCCAGACTCCAGAATCCTTTGTCAGGAGAATGACATTTTGATATGCACTTCCAGACATAACCTGAGCCTAAAGATAATTCAGCAGACAGGCTGACTGGTAGATACAATTTTTGCCATGTGGATTAGAGGTCACAGATGCAGAGGCTAGAGTTCAGTATCAAATGAGGGAAATGAAAAACAAAAGAACAAACAACATCTTGCAGTAAAAGTATTTTACCAGAATCTTTATATACTGTCACTGCTGTACTGTTGTTGCTGAGTTGAGTTCTAGGTTTCCAGTTCAGTGACTGCGATGAATACCTTCTCAAAATAATCACAGCTTTGTTTCTTTAGTACTGGCCTCTGAACACCCTTTGAGTCAAAATGACATTATTGAGATTAGTACCTTAGCAATTACTTACAGAAATGATTGAAAGTTCTTCAAATGGGAGTGGTCGTTCAGGAAACAATACAAGACCTTTATAGCAAACTTGGTTCTTTAAAAAATAGTAATTCTATTAAAAATACGTAATCCATGACAGAACATTTTATTTTACCCCTGTCATGGGAAATAAAGAAATATTGCATACACAGGGTGCACTCAAAACCTATGAGGCCAAATTCTGCACTGAATTAAGTGGGAATTTTGCTGAAGTACGAACTGGAAATCTTGGTTTTGGCCTCTGTAATCAGTAAGGGGTTTTTATTATTATTTCATAGGTATTTGGATTTCATCTAACAGTGCATCCTTTGACCTATAATTAATAAGTGTCATAAAGAACAAATTATATGTCAACAATGTATACTCTTTTCCATACTACATCAATTAGCATGACCAAAACTGGCCATAACTACACCCAGTATTGATTGCGCTTCAAAGTTGGGTTTGTTTTTCGACAATACTGGACCATTTCAGGATCAAGGTTTAACCAGCTGTTTTGCTGAGACCGTTCTACAGTTGGAGAAACCACTGCATGAAGCAGCTGTTCACGTCTTACTGTCATGAAAGCTAAGGCTGTACTTCTCTCAGCCCCCTTCAGGAGAGGAGTCACTGTAACATTGGGTACAGTCAAGCTCCGTTCCAGACATCGATCTGGACCACTGAGGACTGCATCTGTCTGACTTTTGACGTGCGGCTTTGTCTTCTCTCTATTCTGACACATTAGCAAAATGCACACACAAATAACAGCAACAATGAGTAGCACAGACACTAGAACCAGGGTGATAATGACATACCAAGGGTTGATGCTTTCACCTGCCTGCTCTCTTGGACTCTTAGTCCCCACAGATACACTTGTTCCCATTCCCAGATTTAGTAATGGACCTTCCTCATGTAGATTTCCCCAGTGATTCTGCCCTGGCCACATGGTTGGTTCAGTCTTCTGTGGTGTTACTGTAGGCTCTTGATTCTGAGAGGAGGCTGGTGCCTCGTCCTTTGAGGTAGTGTGAACCTTCAAGTTGATTGTGCTTAAAGTGGTTATGGCAGGCACTTTGGCTGTAAAACCCTGCACAAGTGGAGGACTGTATGGCACGACAGAATACGGAAAACAGCCAACAGCAGGCTGCACAGCATCTGCCCTGAGTATAAATGTGAATGAGTCATTTAACAGATCAATGCCTGTCATATTCGTATCTACGTCGAGAAGCACAACGCCACTATCAATGTCAGCCTGGGTGAACGTCTGAATATCTTCGAACACTGCATCGTCCACAAACCTTTTCCTTACAATCCTTCCATGAGACGGGGGCACTATCACTTCAAACCTAGGATTACTATTTGTCAAATTAGCTAGCTCAGAAGCATCCAGGTCACTGCTTCTAAATTTATAAGCTGCTTGATTTGAAATCTGCATGCCAGGTACAACTTGTACTAAAGGCTTCACTGTGATGTTCAGCACTTGCCCTGTTAGATTGCCTTCTGCAGTGAACAGCATAAACTCCAGTACTTCTTGGGACACAGTGAGATTTGTCAGGTGGTAAGACAGCCTTCCTGAGTACAAATCTGCCTGCTCAAATTTAGTAACCTGCTCATCTTCAATCATCAAGTGCCCATATTTGAGCGGCTGAGTTATTTCATACATAATATTAGTGCTTTTTCCATTTGTGACAGCTGAAAGCTGCACATTAGTAATAGTGACAGATGTCTGGCCTTGTGGAAGTGCAACATCGGTAAGGTTGATCAAGACAAGAGCGATAGGTATCACTTCAACACTGAATATTTTGTATAAAGGGCGATGTTTACCATCAGTCACACTGAAATAAAACACCCCAGAAGATGAACTTCCATCCTGCACAAACCAAACTTCCCCACTGTCAACATCAGCTTGTGTGAAATCTTTAATAGAGACACTGAGATTGCTTTTCATTGCTAAATAACCGTTGTTGGGGTTGCTAACAATGGTGTATTTGAGCTCGGCTGGGGCATTATCTAGGTCTTCAACTTTCAGATTCTCTGACCCCAGCACTGACACATCTCCCTGCAGGACTTTCAAGTGCAGTCTTTTAGTCTTCAGTTCTGGAGCTTGGTCATTCACTGGAACAACAGTGATATTAAACATCTCCTCTAAAATTTCACTGTGGGGCTTTGATGCAGACTGGCTCTTTAGGTTTAACCAAACAGCAAAAGTGAAATTGTCATTAAGTGATTCAGAATTATCATGTACATACACAATTCCGAATTTGTTCAGTATGTGTTGGGAGAAGTTAGGTTTTTCTTTGGTAACATTTCTTTCTCCAACAACAATCATGCCATGTTGGGGTAAAGATATGACTTGATACCAGACTTCATACACGGAGCGCTGTATGTCAGGTAGCTTAATCAATAGATTTGAAGCATCTAAATTTGTTTTGTTGATTAGTACTCTACCTCCTTCCTGGACTATGGCACCTAGCAGAAAGGAAAAGAGAATCTTAGAAATTGACTGTTTTATGGTTGGAATGTTTCAGAAATTAGATATCAAACACTGATAAAGCTCAGAAAAGTTTTTCGTTCCTGCTATCCTCGTTTTCCAAATGTCATGGCTAAAAATATATTGCCACTATTTTTAAAATACAGTCACATATAAGAGACAAGATTTTCTACTGATGCATACATTAAGATTAAAGACATATCTCAAAGCTTCTGACAGTGTTTTCACCTACTGTTATAGCAAAATGGAGAATACCCACTATAGAGGTAGGAAGGATCAAACATATGTTGTTAATCTCATTTTTAAAGATGTCGTGATGCAGTTTTCAAAGCTACAATACACACTACACTCTGTGACAAAAGTATTTTGGTCATTTATTATTGAAGAGAAAGCAGCCTTTGTTTTTTCACATTTATTCATTGAAACCCTGACAGATCCAAAACATTTTGGAGCCCAAACAGTACAACATCTTTACCTGTATTTGCCAGAAGATGACTGTTGTGGTCATGCCTGGTAATTTCATATGAAATGACAATATGGAACACCTGGAGGTCCAGAGCTGATGGTGGAGAGGAGAGAGTAAACGTAAAGAAATCTTCTACACTCCAGCCAGCTGACTCAGCATGTAAGTGCTCATACATGATCACACCTTCATCTACCTGTTTTGGGTAAAGAAAAGCCATAGGTATAAGAAGGGAATAATTTAAAACACAGAAGGGGAAGGAGAGAAAAAACATAATTTTAAGAACATTGATCACAAGAGACCTTTGTACCTTAGTCCACACACAGTGTATGTAGAATCATAGAATTGTTTGAGTTGGAAAAGACCTTTAAGATCACCAAGTCCAACTGTTACCCTAACACCAAGTTAGGTTACTGTTAACCTAACACCAAGTTCACCACTAAACCATGTCCCTAAGTGCCCATCTACGTGTCTTTTAAATACCTCCAGGGATGGGGACTCCACCACTTCTCTGCAATGCCTGTTCTAATGCTTGACAACCTTTTCTGTAAAGAATTTTTTCCTAATATTCAGCTGAAACCTCCCCTGGGGCAACTTCAGGCCATTTCCTCTTGTCCTGTCACTTGTTACTTGTGAGAAGCGACCAACACCCACCTCACTACAACCTCCTTTCAGGTAGTTGTAGAGAGCAATCAAGTCTTCCCTCAACCTCCTTTTCTCCAGGCCAAACAACCCCAGTTCCCTCAGCCTCTCCTCACAGGGCTTGTGCCCCACACAATTCACCAGCTTCATTGTCCTTTTTTGGACATGCTCCAGCACCTCAACATCCTTCTTGTAGTCAGGGGTCCAAAACTGGAGACAGTACTCAAGGTGCAGCCTCACCAGTGCCGAGTACAGGGGGACAATCACTTCCCTATTCCTGCTGGCCACCCTATTGCTGATACACGCCAGGATGCTGTTGGCCTTCTTGGCCACCTGGGCACACTGCTGGCTCATATTCAGCTGGCTGTTGACAAACACCCCGAGGTCCCTTTCCACTGGGCAGCTTTCCAGTCACTCTACCCCATCTGTTGTTGTGACCTAAGTGCAGGACTCGGCACTTGCCAGTGTTGAACCTCATACAACTGGCCTCAGCCCGTTGATCCAGCCTGTGTGTAACTTATATTGAGAATATCCTGCACTTCTCTTTCTCTTAAGATGGACTCGTAAGTAAGACAAGCTTACTTGAAGGTAGGCAAAACATTACTGGGCATGAATGCTTAGTAAAGGCCTTATGTGAAGAACAGAGATATAGAACATTGAGAAACCTCTCAACTAGCAATGGTAACGGTGAACAAGTGCTCATCTGCACTGTATCTTTAATGAATCAGACTACCATATGTCTAGGGTGGTTTTTTTATAAGGATACCATTTAAATATACTCTTGTTTATAACCCAAGAGGTGATGTGATTACTTAGTGGAAAATTTCTACATCACATCGCAAGGGAATTCCTAAAAGGCAGGAAGGAACCTGGCCTGGCCTGTACTTGCCTTCACTAACCTTCCAGAACCTCATACTCAAAAGAATCCTATCAGTCCCACTGAGAGGATTTAAGATGCAAAATACAACAGTACATCTTGAAAGAAATGCATTTTTACATAAGACACAACCAGCTACCTCTTTAGGCCCTAAAGCAGTATTTTAACACTAGGATTCTCATCAGTTGGAACTACACCCAAACTTCAATATCAATACCGTAATACACTGAAACTGTGATAGGATTCCTAACAATTGCAAGACTAGAACACTTACTAAATCTCATCCAGCAGATACAGCATCTGATCTGCTTGAGAATTCATTCACTGACCTAAAGTGGAGACAGCTATACCAATTAAATCCCTGGCAACTACTGACCTGGCTTGCACGTGCTAGCTTAAAATCACCAGAGAGATCCCTCTCTGAGATGGTGCTGTTTCTGTTTACTATTTGCAACATACTCTACACAGTTTGTAAACACCCTGAAGGAACTCATTAGCACACATTCCTATCACAAATGCTTGAAAGGTGTGAAAAAAGAAAACAAAAAAACCCCTGCTGCTATCACGTAGGAAGCACTTCAGCAGTTTAGAATCTGAGCTGGGACTACAGAGAGAGTTAGTCATGAAATTACTGCAACAGTCCCCACTGAGATCGCTAGGGAAATGGGGCTTTCAGGGTCAGTTTTCTCAGCAGCCATAAAACCGTCCCATCTTACTGTACAAAAAATCCTACATGCACATGTCCAGGTTTATGCTCTCCCTATATTGATGTAAGTAATGGCTATTATAGGACAAAACAAACAGATATTGAAAGGCTATGTTTGTTCAGGACAACTCTCCAAAGTGTGCCTCTAGGACTTTAAGTTGGAGAAAGCAAATTTTTGTAACAAGAACAGGTGCAATATGCATCCTTTAAATTCAGCAGTGTTTCCTATCAGTAATTAATTAATAGAGTTTAGGGTTTTTTTTCAATTGCAAACCCATTCTAACATCTTGGTTAAGAGGAGAATGGAACTGGTGAGGACTTCTGTGTTTACCTCTGTAATGCTTTTAAATACAATGAAGATACTGTGCTTGCTGCAAGATGAAAATACTTCCAAGATAGCATAGAAAGTACTGGCAGAGAAAAAACCTAATCATCATGTTGGAAACTGCTGTGTTAATCAAGTGCATTTAATGCGCAATTAATTTTATGATATTGGCTGCACAACTGTGAAAAAAAATCTTGGAATGCAATAGTGATTTCAATTTTTCTCTTTTTTTCTTTTCTTTTTTTTTTTTTTTTTTGGCAATGAAGCAATAAACCACAGGGTAAAGGGAAGAGTTCAGCACCATAGCAAAAGTGCTAACTACTTTTGTAAGCTAATTGCATAGTACTTTTCAGAAGTGAAATTTCAATTTCCACAATACAGAATGAAGTCAATGAAAACCCAAAGAACTAAACTAATGCAAAATGTTTTCAATTCAAATCAGATTTACAGGCTCATTATTACCAAACAGAAATTCAATGTCTTATTCTCCATTACATGGAGAATATACAACGTTTGTAAGAGCATTGTCCTTTTCTCACTGGTGTTTAATTTTATGTGGCTACAACACGCTAGACAATGAAAGTTTATTTAGGATCTCTTTTCTCTCCCTTATACCTCATTCTCTACCAGAATACATAGCAGGCTGGTCAGGATACCTTAATTCTACCTGCAATAAGTCACTTAGCTCTACTTGTTTGAAGTGAAAATGGCCAATACAAATACCCCCAACAGAGAAGAAAAGCATACACAGTAGTACAGCTCAAATCCTTACACAATTTACCAAGTTCAAAGGAAAGTTAGCTATACGTTAGTAAGAACTAAAGCAATAGAGAGTAAGTGGCATGTTCTGACATGGCACTGCCTGGTAAACGTATGTAAAGATCACACCCATAGGCACAAAGAGTAAAACTTCAAATCCTTAGCTGAAAGATTTTCTGTCTGACATACTTAACTATTTCAGCTAACGCTCATAAAAACCACACATTTTTAGGAACAGAAGGGAACAGTGTCATTATACAGTTCAACTCCCTCATAACAGAACACAAAACTCAGCAGCTATCGTTACAAACCAGTAACATAATGGGATTAGAACACCATTTTAAAAGAAACATTCTGTGTTCATCTTGATTTACAAAGTTCAAGCGGAGATTCATACCACCACAGTCCTTGGTCAGGCTGTTTCAAAGTTTGATGATAACTAATAAAAATGTCAACCTTTCCTCCAGGTTTTATTGGTCGAGTTTCAATTTCTGGCAAATAGATTTTCTCATTCCTTCATATACTAAATCAGACAACAACTTTTAAAATCTGTAAAGTCAGATTAAGATCAAACTCCCCTTTAAATTTTTCCTCCAGCAAAATCAGAATATTGAGCTCCTTTTACTTCCTTGATTAGATTTTCTGAGAATAAATTACTGCACACAGAGCACACAGCTATATTCAGATTCTGCACACAGATACAAGTCACTTCTTTTCAGTTAAAAGGAATGTCTTCCATCAAGTTACATAAACTGTCATGGTTTAGTCATCCATGTACGAGGCCCTGTGTCACAGTTAAGATTCTTTAAACACTTAATATCACAGCCAATCAAGTCAATAAAAGTACTCTTGGACACACGCATGAGAACTGTGTACAGCTGAAATGAATCTGATACTTGGACTTTTCACCAGAGCAAAAGGCTACTCCTTCTGCCAAAAACTAAAGGCTTCCAACCTCAGACTGCTGCTTAATGGCACCAGAACAGCTCTTCTTGAAAAGTACTGTTACAAGCAAAACAGTGGCAATTGCCAAGATCCTGCTAGTATCCAAGCAAATGGGAACAAAGGCTCCTCTGGCGTTCATTACTAGAGACCAGATATTTAATGACATAGCGAAACTGTGTGACTGCACTTACGGGTCACACATGCCTGGTTACTTACCAGATATAAATGGACCAGACAATGAGCAAGCAACTGAAATGCTCTTTGAAGGAACAATCTACCCCAAACTAGTAGTATAAAGTAAATGCTTACCATAGACTGTGTAAAACTGAGGATTTCCTGAGTGGTATTATCAGAATTTACCCTGATCAGCCTTCCAAGTTTTGGGGAAGTTACAGTCATAAAAGTTATAGTTCTGTTTCCTGCATTGGTCACATCATTGGTTACAGCTTTCAGATCATGTTGTGAAATAGGTTTCCTGGAACCTAAAAAATGTCAATTTTAAGTAACATAGATTTGCAACAGCAATTTTTCCTGAAGTGTTAAGTTTTGTATGCACGACTCATCCTCTCAACTAGGTATTCTACTTAGCATGTTAATAATGTTTTATAAGATCAGCAGGTTTAATAACCTCTTTCTAGTTACCTTCCCAGTTACATTTCTTCCATATCTTTTTTAATCAAAAAGCCCATCCTATCAGTAGCATGTACTTTGCTTTACAAATGAAAAAAACTGCAGCTCTCTTCAGCACATGTAATCGCTAATATTGGCCTCTGCAAAAACAACAAAGTAAGGAACGTAGCACATATAAGAAGCGCTGTTCCTATATTACAGGTCTAGAACTGAATTCAAATTGCAGCTCCACCACTGTTCACGTTTTTGGTAATCCCAGTAGCCCTTAGAAGGCAGGGCTATTTGGCAAGGAGAAGCCTTAACACGACAAAGTTTCTAGTGAACACACAAACCAAAACTGACTATTGCCAGAAGTTTGAACCACACTTATTGATACGAAAGATTATCTTCATTAAGTGAAATTAAAAAATAAATACTGGATTAAACAAATTAGGAAGAACATCACACAACAGAAATAATGTCCTGAATTGAAATAATGTATTATTAAGATGGATGGAGACTGAGGGGTAACAAATGCCTTTTAATACATAGCACCACATGAATCAGTACCTACTGGCTTAAACATTATAAAGATTATAAGGAGCTTTCTGGCACTTAGTCAGACCAAGACAATTTTTGACAAAGCTGTGACAAAACCAAACCTAGCAATTTTGTAAAAGAAAAATCAAATTTCATTTGGCTTCTTTTTGATGCACTGTTTCATGGTACACACTCAGCAAAGTAAAGCTCACGTTTAATGAATACTTTTGGAGGAGCAATAGATTCCTATAATCCTATTCTCCCTGCCCTCACTTCTGCCTCCATTATTACATTTTCTTTTTTCTTGAACAACAGCTTTTATAGGTACCAACACATTTTTTTTCAGATACTAGCAGTATACATATCCTTGAAGTCTGAATTATCAATCCATCTTCAATAAAGCATAATGTTTATACATGAATAACACAAAATAACATGTTCCTGCTGTAATATTCAGAAGAAAAAACACAGTAAGCAAACTGAAGAATGAGGATATTTTGCAAGCCATTAGTAACATCAGGATTCTGCCTGTTTACATGTAGTTGTGCCCTGGTTCAAGCCACATCTACTTTGAACAGTAGTTATAATGAAATGAAAACATTGCAAAATGAAATGAAATGAAATTACATGAAATGAAATGAAACACTGTGGTAGTCTGACACGTCAACAAGCAGAGGAAGGTTATTTGCCAACCCACAGAGTGGGTGAAGGAAAGGGAAGTGATAAGACTGTCTTACTTGTTCCCAAACATGGGAGTAGACAGGTCACAAATCCAGCCTCACCCAAACACAGGGGAAAGGAACAGAGATAGGGGAGGAAGACAGTAAAAAAGATGGATGATGAAGAATAGGGCCAAGCTAATCTGTACAAGTAGAATTCAACAGCATGAGGACATCATTGGTACCTAATAATTTTAGTATCCGCTTTTACTGCCTACATTTAAGATTTCGAAAGTGCTTTGTCAAAAGCATTCTGCCTATCACTGCTAAACAGTTATGAATACCTCATCTATGGATTGCTTAGACAGCTCTGCTTCCGAATACCTACAAGTCAGGCTGCCTCTCCTTCTCAACAAGTCAGTTCATTCTTTCTTTGAGCAACTGCTTCCCTGGAGAGAGCAAATCCTCACTTTGTAGATAGCTAGCATACTTATGAAAAATCTCATATATCTAGCAGATTACTTACTGAGCACACCAAATAAAACAGGCCTCTGTTGAACAGAAAAAAAATTTCATAAATTGTATAAGAAATCTGGTATATCCAACACAAAAAGATGACAGCAGCACACGCTCTTATAAAATTGCACAATCATGCACTTGAGAGAATAGTTTATACACAGTCATGAAGACAAATACTTCATAAAATATTCAGTTTTTACCTCCCTAGAGAGAAGATTCTTCAAGCTGTCTCAAAATGAGCTTTTCCTGCAGTGCTATAAAATATTAGAGGACACTGGGTATTGTTTTTCACATGTATTAACCATTTGGCACCATCTTCATTGTAATAGTCATTTCATGATAAGCAAGTACAGCTGAAAGAAGCAAGTACAGCTCCAGAACATCTTTTAAAAGTATCATAAAGAGAACAGGTGAAAAAGCTTGTAACACTTTTCAACACCAAAATGGAATTTTGCTAACCCAATGTAACTGAGAATTCAGGAAAAAATGAAGGCTTACATCAATACAGCTTGTAGTCCTGAAAGAAATGTATTTTGCAAAATGGAGAACTGATTGACACTCTAGAGACTTCGCCTTCCGTGGAAGTATCAGGCATACTTTTCTTACAATTATCTTTGGCTTAAGATAGAATTCTTTTAAATTCCTGTACCTGAGGCAACCTTATATACCAAAATCGCAGATTAATAAGCTTTGTAAGTGGATTTATGTGAATCCCATTTATATTGACTGAATTAGAAGACGATGCTGCTACAATCTCATTTCTTGTTGCCTGTGTTTAAGTGGCTTTTGTTGCAAGCCTTTGTTTATGCAGCTTATATTCAGGAAGTTTAAGGAATTAAAGTACTCGTCTTCTGTATCAAACTAATAAATTGAGGTACTGATTAATACCTGTAGAGCTTTAACAATTCTCAACCTTTTTCTGCCTGCACAGATCACATTCAGAGCAAAAAGAAGGTAGCACAAACAAAAGCATGATGCAAGACATTGCTGAGAGAAGACTAATCTTCATTTCTCCTTCAATCCTGCCATTGATTTTAGATTAGCAACAAAATGAGGGATTACTCTCGCCAATGCAAAGCAATAAATGGCTCTGGTGAGACCCTCTTAACCCATCAACTCCTGCAGGATTGCATTAAAAAAAACTCAGCTGTTGATCCAACTAGTTCCAAATGCACAAATACGAATCAAAGTTTCCAGACTGTCTCATTCGTCTGTGAGTCTGTGCTGCTCTCCATAACTTAGCTTAAACAGTAAGAAAGCAAACTAGTAATGCGGCGAGCTTATGTGTGCTACTCAGAATCCCACAGACACCAGCTTCACTCTACTTTTAACAGGGAAAATCACAAACCGCCAAGACACTTCGAAATATATGAATATAACACAGAGCTTTTAAATCTGAATGGGGAATGTCAGAGCTTAGGCAGACAGTGTTACTGTCACATTGTGTCTACATATTTCACTGCCAGTCTCCAGGACTCCAAGCACGTGTGCATATCAAAAAGTTAAAGATTATAAAACAATGAAACAATATGGTATTTGAGAAAACATAACTGTTCTTTTAAAAATCAGACAGATGTTCCCAGGCACAGATTTCTCTAGTTTAGCCAGCTAGCTATCTGATGAATAACTGCATTATTATGCTATTTTTTTCAAGTGGACAAAATAATGATAATCTTTAAAAACAGACCTGGAAAGACTCTGAGCCCTCTGTTCACTTCAAGGTTAATGACTAGCATCTGAGCTGTGATGCTAAAAATCTGTCGAGGTGCAAAGTTCAAACCGTCTGTTACCTGAAAGTCGAAGCCTCCAGACATTGCTCCTGTAGAAAACAAAACCATAAATTTATTCTTGTATTATACTGTTTGTCATCCAAAACAGACAAACATACATTGGACACCTTTTGAGCTTGACTACAGCGAAATATATCCAAAGTCATCCTGAAGTAATTTTTGATCAGTACCTTTGTATCTTAATTATAATTTAATAAATTAATAATGCAGAGAACACCTTCCCAAGAACTACTGGCGGTTCACACTGAGGAAAGACCAGACATCCCTTAGATGCAAATCAGCACAGTGGCCCTTCCTCCCTTTCTTCACTCAACTCAGCGGAACTGAAACCAAGAGGAGGCAATGACTCCCAGATTTCCCACTCCTTTTATATCTTAGGAGGGACCAAAGTACTTAAGCAATCACATTTTGGCAAAGCAGGAATTTGGAGAGAAAAACAACTAGAATGTTCTTTCATTTTGATTTACATTTAAAGGACTGAATCAATTCTCAGGTTTTTCCCTTCGCCTCTTTGCTCCGCTTCAGCTCTGCTGAAGAGTGTTATGTTGTCACAGCTTAAACTATTTCAGAGGTTATGTGTACTCATAACAAATGCACATTTTTTCCTTTCATCTTAGGACCTGTATGTACTTTGGCACAGTGTTGGCAAAATATTGCCAGGAGTCTGAGTGGATTACTGTAAAAATACATCTCTCAGAACTGTCTTATTGCTTTAAGTAGAGGCTCCCCAGGTTGTTTAATTAGGTAGAAAGGGAGAATGAAAAATTGAAGCATTAACTGCTGCTCTTCTACTTGCTTTGCCCGATTTAGCCGTGAGATATTGCTACAGGAATAGATAGCCTAAAAGTTAGAAGGTGCCACATACTTTTACGTAAAAGATCAGCACTCCTTGCTTAACTATAAATTAACATATCAGAAGACTCAAATGTGGGTTCTGAACTACCCGAGGCAATGCTCTTACATCCAGTCAGACACTGAAGCAACTCTGGAAGATCAGGTCATATTGTTTTTATTTTAAAAGCTTTTATTCTCTGATGTTTTTTCTTGACAAAAATGCACAAGTAGTTGAACATTTAAAAAGGCATTGAGAAGTCTACTATTAGCATCACATTGGAAAAAAAAGGCTTACTTAGCCTCATTTGCTTTTTAGGCTAATGCAGGTCAACTGCCCAATTAACATTTTGTCATTGGCAGAGTCAGGAACAGAACTAAACTCTGAAATGCTGCTTGGATGGAGCCTGTATTATTTTACTGCAATTAATTTTTAAAGGCATATCTGATCAGAGGTGATAAAATCGACACCAGAGAGAGGATTGTAAAAACTGCACTGAAAAAGTCACTGAGGTGTCAGAACCAACAAGAGTTCAATTCAGTACTGAGGAAAACACTGGCAGGGTATAAGGGCAGACCCCATGCTGTGAAAGCAGGACAGGAGCACTCTGGAGTGAAGTGAGGGGGGAAAAGGGGAGGAATTCTCACACTGAAAGATGAGTACAGAAAAGAAAAGGTATGTTCTGTTTCTGGGCTTAGCCTGGTGACAGAACAATCAGGGATTATAGAAAAAAACACACATAAACTTTTAGGAGAAGACATGAGAGCAAAGAGGGAGATTTGCAACTGACAGCACAAAGTAAGCATCATAATGTATCTCGCAAGACTGAGCAAAGATTAAGGAAAAATTTTATGACATCTAATGTTAGAGGCATAAAAGCAAATTATGGTACTGCCTTCCTCGGCAGTACAAAAGACTGTGAGGATGGAGTGTCACTGCCATGTACAGATGTAAAAGATCTTTGGTGCTATGCAGAGCAGCCAGGGGATGGAAGAGCTGCCTCAGTCAAGAAGATGATGCTTTTCCCCTTGGAAAGGGCTTGAGTGAGAGCGGAGAGTAGATGCCAGGCTACGGAGATAAAGAAGCTAGCGCACATTAGAAGACAAGGGTCAGAGCAGCTGAAAAGGGGTAAAAAGCTGAATGACAGCAACCAGATAAGGAAAGACCCCAGAACAAGACTGGGAGCAAAAAGATGAGAGTAACGAGTACATTTCTACCAACACTCCAAGATGGAGAAGGAAAGAAAATAACAGATTGAGAAAGGAAGGCAAGCAAAATGTCCAAAGTACTTTCTGAAACACTGGAGGCCATGAGGCTGAGGAGATGGCAGAGCCAGAGCAGCTGCAAGAGATGACATATGACCTGGGCAATTTTACATTCCAAATTCACTGTACAACCTACACTCCCACTCAGTGGAAAATGAAATTTGCTGTTCTTTTTACTTTTATAATCAAGATTCAATTCCTAAGAGTACAGATGTGTATTTGCCCTTTCTGAAACACAGAGTGGATTCATTTCCTCACACTGAGACTACCACCATCCAACCACCATAGGGGTTTTTGCATGTCAAAGTCTCCCTTGGAACAATTTAAAGAGCTTAGTTCACTTTTGCCATGCTCTTGACCTTTCATTTCCTGACCAAATTACTTGAGCAGGATACTTACAGCTCACCAGGAGCTGCTTGTAAAGCAATTTCAGTAACACATAAGCAGTCTGCAAGACAGTGCAATGGAAGTCAGAGCACTTTAACCTACGCCAAGTCTCATGAAGACACAGCACAGATCTCAAGTGACTGCTGCACACCAGGGAGCACTGGAAATAATTCTAGCCTGCCTTGGAGCTGGCAAGAGTGTCCTATACCCTTGCATCCGCTTCCCCAAAACTGTTTTATTCCTTCTTCAGCACCTTCTTTTTTCCACTGAGGTAACATGATAATAGAGCTGGAGCAGGAGAAAACAGGTATTGTCCTGTACAAGCTCCACCTCTTTTTCTGGCTGGAACCCTGCTGGTATGTTCATTCCTGCCCAGCACTGCTACTCAAGGATGCATGAAGCTGCCAAGACTTCTTTTTTTATTGCCCACACATTCTCTTTGTAGCAGCAGCTACAGTCTCTAGCTTTGGCCACTGGCAGAAAAGAGTCAGTGGTTGAAGTTGAATTCCTTCACAGCCTGAAAGGGAGGTTGACATCACCCAGATGAACCAAAACTTCACTGCCCAGAGATGCTCAGGAACACAACTACACTGTGTCAGGTATCTGTGAGACCATTGGTCCATGAATAGCTCTTAAGTGTAGCAAGACAGAAAGGCTTCAGGAGATTCTCAATGACAATGGTCCAAAAAATGGATTTCATATCTCTGAAAGATGCATGGCAATGTCCCCCTACTGCAAATACACATTCAGAAAGAAGGCTGCTACCAACTGAACCACTAATACATCAAGGTTTCTTGGGAAGCACCCATTTAAGTAGTCATCAGACCCTTTCCTGTTTAGCTTGTGAGATCATGTACCACATAACCAGTGCTCTGAGATTTTTGTGACATTACAAAATCTTCAAAGGATTACAAGCACAAATATACTGAATAGGAGCAGTAGTGTGGTAACAGAAGTGGTGTTTTTGCAACCACATACCATTGTGTACAAATACCAGCTGCCCTTCAATTATATGAGCCTGGGTAAAACTAAGGATGCTCTTGTTTGGAGAAGACTTCAGAGCCAAGTGCCCATTGCTAGGTGGAGTAATGCAATATGTCAGCTCTGATGGTGAGGAGTCTTTGTCTTCTGCACAGAGGTCATTGATAGTTATTTCTGTGACTGAACCCACCCAGACCTAGAAAAGCAAAAATAAAAAAAGTAATAGTAATAAAAGAAAAAAAATGCATACAAAAGAAAACCAGGGGGAAAAAAGAAAACCTCTAAGAAAGACTAAAGATTTGTGCTGTGCAACACTAGCAGCTATGACAGGTTTCCTTACTGGGCATCCCAATCTCTGATCATGATCTGGAACAGGTAATGTTAGCAAATGATTTTCAAAAAACGAAACCACAAAATAATACAATCAAACACAGCCTACACCAGTTTGAATGTTAAGATAGCTATAGCACGAGTGCTCTATTTGTCAGGCACTATCCAAACTCTTACAAACATAACAAAATTGTATTATGATAACTGAGTCAAGGACCTCCTTTCCAACACATACACATGAATATTAGTGTCATGTAGTTCACAGCAGGCAAGGCATTCAGTATGCTCTACTTTCACCAGCAGAAAAGAAAAAAGAAAAACAGCCTGGGGACAGCACACTCTTAATACAAATAGAACACTCCTTGTAGCTGCATTATTTCCTTCTAATAACATGCACCAAAGGTCCTCTTTTAGCACACCAAATAATCCACAGAAGTTCTCAGTCCAGTGGAAGGTGAAGGATTCAATGCTTCCAACAGCTGCTTAGCACTTTGCAAGATCATGCTTCCAAACAGCTAACTACTTCTTAGAAAGATGGTATAAAAACCATTACTTAACTCTAGTAAATCTAAATGTTTTGTTGTTCTTGTTGTAGCTTAAGATATGCACGAACTGCAAGATCCTTCTTTTGAGCAGAAAGGACTGCTGTCTGAGCTTCATCCATATCCTATTGGATGATTTCTTGTTTGGAAATGATAAGCAATAGCCCATTTTACTCTTTATCTTTGCTGTATTTATTTGGAATTACAGATAAAAGTACTAAGACTAACAAAGAGCAATACAAATTTATCTCAACGTGAAATGGAATTCCTAAATATTGAGGACATCAATATAATTTTTTCCATGCAGAATTTATAATACAGCATGCAATCTTAAGAGTCCAAGCCTTTAAAAACATCAGCTTGAGCTTCAAAATGCAAACTGCATCATCCCTTCCTGTCTTCCTAGGGTTTCAGTGCACTTAACAACCATCATACCAAATCGTTGAAGAAGAAAAGTGATGCTTGCCAAGGGCTATTTTACCGCTGTCAAAAACAAAAATCAGCAATCACAGATCTTTCCCTAAGTATTAATTTTACTTTTTAATAAAAACCATGGAAGAAAACCTTTCAAAGCCACTGGGACTTTTTCCATGACATGTCAGTCAAGGAAGGAGTTCAGAATACACTGTGTCACTAAATATGTGTCAAGGAAAAAGAGATGTTAAAATGAAGTTATATGTATTTTTCTAACTAGAAGAAAGGTTTGACAAATAAGTGGTGTTACATTTTATAATAGGAAATATCTTGCAACCAGGAAATAGCTTTATTCTCGCTTGAAATATGTATTTCTCTGTAACATAATTACTACTATGGAAGTTTGATAAAAAATGCCACCTATGAAAACACAGGATGGTAACTAATAGGAAAGGCTGACGTACTGAGCAGCATCAAATAAGCACATCTGGTTTGTTCTGAGATCCTTTAACCCAACTCAGTAGCACTTGATTCAGATCGTTCTATACAGAAAACAAAAGGTCACATACAGAATACACAAAAACGTAAGAAAGGACTATGTAGACATGGTATTACAAATGACTCATTAAATGTCCTAGAGTTTCAACATTTTTTCTCTTACTAAAGGAAAAAATAACTTTTTTTCTATACAGTCAGTGTTTATTTCTGTTGTTTCAGCACACAAACACACAATGCTTTTTAAAGTACTGTACGTGACCTGCAACATGATCCTTGAGGAATGAAAGGAGATCCAAGAGCTGAAAAGGGCTGTAGGGAAGCAGACACTCAGAATACTGCAAATACTATACAAGTGCTTTATTTTCCACATCTGGGATCAAGTTCTCCTTCAAGAGCACCACGTAAACCATATCTGAACTTCCAGGATATACCATCACACTAATTTTGCATGTGCCTAACCCATTCTATAGGCATGGTCCAAAAAAAAAGGTTCATGATCCTGCCTGATGGGAAATAATTCATTCTGCTCTACTTACAGCATTCAGCTTCTCAGCATCTCCTTGCATGCTATACCTTACAAGGTGCTCTATATCTATATTCACAGCCATTTTAATACTCTGGTGAGTGATCTAAAGAAAACAAAACAAAACCAAAAAAAAAACCAACTCCAAAACCCAACTGTTTGGTTTTTAAAAAAAATCTAATTCTAGGAAAATACAGCCCTCTTGTGGCAACAGGAGGATGCAGTCATTTCACAGCACCACTACCCTAAACATATTTAAATGCATCCATAAAGGCAGCAAATAATGCCAGGATAGTGATGTTCTCAGAAAAACTCTATTTCCCTTCCCCATTCCCACTTCAAATAAAAAAAAAACTACTGTAGAACCTGTGGAAATTTTAGGAAATTATACCTAAAATGCTCTATAGTTTCTAAATAAGTATATCCTTCATACATTTACTGTGGGAAAGGCTGTAAATTAAATGCAAGGATACAGAAGCTCTCAAGACAGTAAAACTTTCCTTATCTTATATATGTAAATGTAAAATCTTGTAAAATGTATATATGTCTATGTAAAATCTTATATATGTAAATGTGTTATATATGTAAATGTAAATACTTCAGCTGTCGCAAATTCTCAGACAATAAAAAAAAAAAAATCCAAACTCCTAAAAACTACACTTACTTTCACTTCATAGAGAAAAATCAGAAAAAACTCCAAAATGTTTGGTTGTCCTCCTGAAACTCCTCCCACGGTGTTCATAACCTTGATGGTGTTCATAACCTTACAACCACAGATAAGTTTGTTTGAAGAAGGAATGTTATAGATGCCTCAGAAATGAGGGAGCTAGAGTAGAAGGACTCCTTCAGCATGTGTGCACATATCCAACAGTCTCTTGCATTTGGCCAGAAGCCCCGTGACAAAGTTCAAAATTAACTTTCATATGCCCATGCCAACATCACTGGTCACAGAAAGCAGCTATTCACAGAAGCTATTTTTCAGCAGCAAATGCCTCATGCTAAACTGTCTCTCAATTGTTCAGCAGTTCTTTCTAATTCTTCATACTGAGCTCTGCAAAATTTCTGGGGTGCTAAACTTCAGTCAATTCAAACGGTCCTACTGGACTTCAGTTTGCACAGTACCAGTCCCCTGTTTTATACTGTTGTATATTTTGTACATTTCCAACCTTTTAAAAGATATGATAGAGCTACTTCCTTTAAAAGCAATACACAGTTTATTACCCAATGTTCACCACTAGCAATGTCCTTGAGGAATACAGACTGCTTGTCTAGAACATCAGGCCACCAAGTATCACCCCTACACAGGAATGTCCAGCTCATCTCAGTATTTAACAGGACTAAGAAAAAATCCATTTTCTTCCACCTACTTCAGATGTGCAAGTTTGCTTTGAAGAAGGATCATCTCAGTGTATTCCTCCCAGTATGTAAATTAACTGCCAGCTTTGCTCTAGTCTGTACATGAATCCAACACATGTGTACATATGTGTACCCACTCATGACAAAAATAAAGGTTGTTTCTCAACAATAGTTTATGCATGACCAGCAAAACCACAGGCACAAAAGCAGCATCCTGGTTCTGGACATATAAACTGCACACACCCTGGGCAGAGGGGACCAACTTTGGCTAGGTTAAGCTCTGTCATCATTGTTCTTGGGAAACCTAGACTTACATATATTTTTAGAAAAATCCATATGCTGCACTGCAGTGCACTGCACGGCCTCAGTTCTGTTAACAGACTGCAGTTCAATGTCAGCAATGGACCAGAAGGGAGACACAGAAAAATTTCTGACTGGACGTGTATGCCTCAGACAAACATTTCGGAGCGCTGTGCTGATGTCTGTAGAACACCACTGTAATTACTTTAACCAGGGAAGGTTTTACTCTGTGCCACACAAATGCTTGTGAAGTGAGTTTGTCCTTCTGACAGCAGTCTCTGCACAGGGCAGTGGTGTCTTGTGGGCATTTGCAGACTACCACAGATTACCTGCTGTCACTGCAAAGCTGCATGCTACTACCACTATCACTGTTTAAAAGTGATGTCTTTTGTCATGTGAAAAGGGTAAATAAACAATTCAAAGTTATGATCACCTTTACAGTAACCTATTCGCCCTCTGCAACACACAACTAAATATGCAACATTAAATGTGTGTTTTAGGTGCCACCAATTTGTAAGCTGCATCATATAGCACAATGTAGCCTCAAAATACCCTGCTTAGCTTCTTTCAAACCTACTTCTCAGTATCTTCTCTGTCATGATGCCTGGTTTACTGTGACCACAGGTTCATTAGCTGACCAAAAACCATTTCATTCTGCTTTTCAGAGTCACCTGATTTGTTTTTACTCACCAGGTCTCAAATTGGAAGCCTTTACACATGCGGTCTTTTTGGTTTACGTGGACAGTGTCATAAATTGGTTCTGGTTACTAAGAGCTATTAGAACACAAACAAAAAAGGGTCCTACAAATAAATAAATCAATCTGAAGCACTGAAACTGAAGTGACAGTAGTGAGTTTTTTTCAAAGGTCGAAAGGTTAAAAAGCCACCTATGGTTACTAAGAGCAAAAGGTAGCAGCAGTCAACAATTTTTAAAATTTTCTTCAGGAATTTGTGGGGGGCAGAGTTAGAACCAAGTTAGCATGTTCTTTTTTTAGCTCACAGTACCACACAGTAATAGCTTCAGTGCCTAGATTTTCACAGATTGTATGATTACCAGGAATTTTTAAAGAAGGGAACATTCCTAATTTTATCAGAAATACCCAACATGTAGTCAATTCTCTAATGAAGTGCTGGTGAGAATGCTGCTCTCCTCTCTCATCCCATCTCACTGGGGATCTGGAGAGGATCAGGCAGCAGAATGCACCTCAGCAGGTCTGACCCTTCCACACAATTAATGGCAAGAGGCACAGGGTCTGAAAGCTCTGCAAAGACAACAGTCAGATATTTGCACCCTTATCAAACTAAGACCTCAAGATGCCCTAGCCCTAAAACACAACAATCCAGGTGCAAGCCATCCCTCAACACAAGCCCTATGTCCGTCCAAGAGACTTACGTATCCTTAAGATTAAAACAAAGCTCAGTTAGCCTTTTGGATAAACTTTACGACAGCAGAAAATGTTATTCATTATGACTAGAATCTCCCTAAATACAGATTATGCATGTACTGACTCCCTTCATTAACACTAAATTATTTAAATGCCAGGACCATCATGTATTACATTGACTATCCCACCAGATACAAACCTAATACTTGGTTAATGAAGGTGCATTAAATAGTATCAGATTAGAAACAATGTTAACATTTCAAAATGTTTGACAAACATACCTGAAGAATTCTGTTAACTTTTATAACAGGTGCTTCATCATTTACTGCAGTAACTGTTATGAATATAGTTTGGGGCAAGCTTTGTTTCCACAATTCCGTGTTATTTACTATGACAGTAAAATTGTCCATCAGTTCCTCACTGTCATCATGAACATAGTAGATTAACTCTTGTTCCACCTGAAAAATATAACAACAGGAACAATTAAAGAGGCTAAAAGAAAATTATTGCCACTTTAAAAACCCAAAAACATTGAAGTCTATCGTGTCCCTCTGTATTTATTGCTTCAATTTTTTATGACTTCCAAGACTTCATTTATGCTCATATTCGATCTGTACTTCTATCTTCATTCTGTTCACAACAGCAAATTCTACAGTTCATCTGTCCACTCCTCTAGCCATAACATCTTATCTTGCCAGTCTTGGCATTCTCCCTTACTCATGAAGAGAAAATGGAAAACCTAATCCTACTACATTTACTGCTATGTATTCTGGAATCTATAAACTGCACACAGTTATTAGTAGACATAGACAATTTTGCTTCTTAGCACTAAAAGACTGAGAATTAGCTTATCATGCATATCCTGGTTCTCTGTGAACAAAGACATGACCTAAAAAAAAGGGGGTTTTTCTACTTTCCTCCTTGCTCAATCTACACACCATTTTCTCTGGACTTTTCAATATGTACCCACAGTCTGTCTGTCTTATGTTTCCAGAGTATTAACAGCTCTCTCTGAGTCTGTGTGACTATAGCACACTAGTCTGTGTGACCAGTGGCACACAAGGAAGTGATGTGGTTCACCACAGCAACAAGGCACCCCCACTCCCCACCCCAAATGACCAGCTAGCAACTGCAGAAAGATCTTCAGTACAAGGTCAGAATAAAGCTCAAACTCATGCATCTCACCACCTCCCATCAAATCATCCCATTGCTTTTAGCAATACAAAAAATTAATCATGACTACAAGAAAGCAGATCTAAATGCATTACCTGTTTTCTGCTAAATGTGGTTAACTTCATTCCAGGAACACGGGCATTTTCAACATACCCATGTTTTGGCTGCTCAATTAAAATAAATTCACAGCTGAGTCCTGCAAAGTGTCTACTAGAAATTTTTAGATAATCTTCCACCAGGGCTTTTGAGCCCCCTTCAATTACTGTGAAGTTCTGTACTTCCAGTGGAATCATTCTGGGGATAATGTCTATAGAGATGTCTATTCCACTCACTGTTCGGACACCGTTGGTCACATCCAGAGAAAAATGGTCATCTAGTTGGTTAGAAACTGTCTGCACATACTGAACTTTGCCCTCATCAACATCTTGCTGTGTGAAGCTCAAAACTGGCCTCTGCTTGCCACTGAGGTAGCTTTCTTCTGAGGAAAACTTCCGAATGTATCCATGTATTGGAAGCTGTCTTACCGTGAACACAATCTCAGATGGAGAACTGTTTTCCTGAACAACCTTAAATTTAAAAACATACCCCAAAATTATTTAAACAGAAACAGGAGAAATTCTGTAATTCTTTTCTGAATTTTTCACTTTTAACTCTGGGATTGTCTATCTAATTAATCGGCATTCCTTATTTGGGTTACACGGTTCCTAATAGAATAAAATAACTAGACATGCGTTGAAGAAACGTGGCACGGGAGTGTTTTGTAACCCCAAATACGTTTTGTCATTTTGAAAAGGAACACATGGCAGAATTAACTAAGCCTACGAACTGTAAAACCCTGCCTGGCACAGGGATTTCAGCAGCACAGCAAAGTGCTGCCAGAGCTCCCTCACAGTTGTTACTGAGAGGCTACACACAAACAATGAGAGGAAAGTAATAACCGAAGAGAAATGACCTCATGTTTGCGACTTGATGTTTTTAAACAATCTTCAGACAGTGTTAATTTGTCTAGCTCCAATCTGAATGAAACAAAACCCTTTCCTCTTGGCATTTCCCATCAGCTCAACTAAGAATGATACATGAACTACCAATAATTGTCCCAACTAAAACAAATATACAAGTGCAGCATCTTGAAATCTTAACTTTCTCAAGCACCAATATGTAACAGAGCCAAAGACTACGGGCAGCCTTCTTCTTTAACATAACCACTTCTCTCTTCTAGAAATGGAAGCTTGCAAGTGTCAGTGTCTCCAGAATTAAGCATGCAGAATGCAGTCATGTTAGTGCAAACCAAGAGGAGTTAAGAAGAAGACAATGAGAATAAAGACACTGAAATGGCTGAGAAAGCAGTGAAAAAAACTTCCTACAAGATTGGAGAAACAGACAACACAGTTAACTTACCTGCAGCTTTCCTTTACTGATTTTAACTGGTTTTCCTTCTTCAACCAAGAGATTGTTTCTGTTCACAACCCTTGGTGGCCACTGATGACTTTCCAAATATATGCGAACATGCACTCCAGCATCCAGATGCACATCTCTAGCACGGACCGTAAAGTTAAATGTGTCAATAAGGTTGTGGCTATCATCATGCCTATAGGTCACATACCCCTTTACCAGATCCAGTTGTGTAAAGGAATCCATTGATAGATTATTCACATATATTCTTCCATATTTTGGGAAAGACAATATCTCATATGTAAGCTCATGATCATTTCTGATGTCTTGGTTTGTAATAGCACTTAGGTTAGCTGTTGTAACAGTTTCTTCTTTCCCTTTTTGAACCAACAAGCCTGTATTATTTGCCAACCTAACATAAGGATCAGTGGCACTAACTTCTAGAAGCAAAGAGGTATAATGCTTGCCATCTGTCACAAAGAGCACAAAACGCCCAAAATCTGCACCATGGTGTATAAACAGGACTTGCTTTTGCTCCAGATCTGCTTGTTTGAATTGGTAGAGTCTGTGCAAAGTATCATTTGTTAGCACCAAGTCCCCATTGGAAATGCCACGTCTAGTATATAGCAACTGTCCATCATCAAAATCAGAATCAGGATCATGATAGCAAAGATCTGCCAAAGTTAATAACCGCTGCCCATTTCTCACTATGTTAAATACCTTATCAATTACACGTACTGGTTTCTCATCATTCTTCAGCTGGACAGAAACGTTGAATCTAATTTCTACTGACAAAGGTTCTACTTCTGGATCAAAGTTTGCCCCCTTTCCTGACTCTTCACTGGAAGCTCTGACAAGAAAATCATCAGACACTGTCTCAGAATCGTCATGCACATACATAAGGCATTTATCAGTTATATCTTTGTTAGTGAAAGTGGTGAGATTGTCACTACTCTTGAATGAGCCTGAAAAATTAATAAGTTTTAATTTCCCATGCTTAGGAAACTCTATAACTTTATACTGGAAAGTTTTATTATCTGGTGTTTGCACAAACAATTTTGTGCTTGTAATTAACTCTTCTTCACCTTCAATAACAGTAAGGCCACTGTTAGTCAAAACAATGTTTCTGAAATCTGATTTGATGTAGACTTCAAAGTCATAAAAATTTGATTCCAGGTACTTTGTAGAAATAAGGAATTTAAATGAATCATGGTCGTCCTCATGGTATCTGCTAATTAATTCATATGCCACTTTTTCATCAGTAATATCTTTCTGGCTAAAGACTGAATCTTTTTTCAAAGGCTGGTCATTAAGAAGTATCTGTCCATTCTTTGGTAGGGATAGCAATTTAAAATGAAGCTCATCTTCAGGTATTTCTAGATCCAGAATCACAGCAAAAAGATTATTTGAATTCAAGTACTTCTTTTTTGATTTTTCAACTTCTAGAGGAGCATGTTTCAATAAACTGTACCTTAACCACTTCACTTTGATTGGAAATGTGTGCTCTTCACCAATTCTGTTTCCTATGCTAACTTTGAATTTAAATTGGTCAGTAACATTTTCCATCTGAATTTCTTTAGAAGTGCTACAGTATCTCACACGGCTGCGCTGAACAGACCGTTGAGAAAAATAATTGACTTGCTTCCATTCCCCCCTTGAATGCTGCCTTTGGACTTCCCCAAACTGTGGTGGCGCTGTGATCTTGTACCATATCTCCAGCTCAGGGAGGCTGGCATTTGTTTCAACTGCCAGATGCCTCGGTGTGATCAGAGCTGTACCACCTTGGAGTAGCTTTATTCCTGAGTTGTTGACAACTCTGTAATCCAAAGGAACTGCCATGACACGTAACACAACAGTGTTGCTCACCTTCTCACCATCACTTGCCCTCAGAACAATCCTTGAGTTCTTGATGCCTGTGTGGACAAAGAAAATAGTGCCTTCTCTTAAGTCCTCATTAGAAAAAGTAGTGATAGCTTTTCCAGGATGCTTTGAATTTTCTAAAAATCCTGCATCTGCATTCAGATTTCCAAGCATTGAAAGTTGGAGACCCACAGGATCCGTATCCTTATCCAGAACTTTTATCAGATCACTAGTCAAACATTTCTTTGAGTTCTCTAAGAGAAGAAGCAAGTTTCCCTCAGGAAGTGTGATCTCAGGTGCATCATTTACAGGAGTGACAGTAATGCTAAACACATGCTGCTCATTTCCTTGCAAATATGAAGGCATAATTTTCTCATTGTTTGTAGAAACAGAAAAATTAAAATAATCGTAGGTGTCCTCAGAGCCATCATGGACATAAAGAATTCTCCCTTGCCACACATCCTGCATAGTAAATGTATTCACCTTCTGTGTTGGTTCAATATCTAATTTCAAGTCTCCATGAGAGGGTGGTTCCTTTATTTCAAAAACAATTTGTGATTGATGAATCCCTAATTTCTGAAAGTCTAAGTTGACTTTGATATGTTTAGATTCAAGTGAAGCTTGTCCACCCTCTAGCACAATCAAGTTACTTAGAACCAAAAGGTGGCTTTTGTCTTCCTTGCCCAGAGAGACAGAGCTTTCAGGAGAAATGGGAAATGTTGGGCCTGCTTTCACAGTAGGGTTCTTTATAGCTGTCTCTAAAGACAGATTTGTATTAAAAGCACTTTCTGTTTCACATCCAGCTGAAATGTCCTTTGTTACCAGAACATTCTTCAGTGATTTCTTTTCTGAATTGACTTTCAGGTCTCTTAAGCAACCTTTGAAGGACCCTCCTCTAGCATACTTCCCAGACACTGAGATTAGGTCTAACTTAATCACTTCTGATCGTGTGCTGTCATCTACACCACCTACAAAGAGAGTCCCCTTCAGAAGCGGCAGCTTACTGTGGGTTGGCAATGATTTTTTCACAGTTTCTTGATCCAATGTCAGCTGCAAATACTCCGCAGTAAATTTCAGTTTGATGTAGTGCCAATGATTATCATTGACTGACTTACGAGAGGAAAGCTGGGTTCTACTTTTATATTTTCCAACATAGGCTTTAATTAACCCATCTTCCATTTCCATTGCAATGAAATCTCCCGCTTGCCCAGGATGGTAAAGCAGCAAGCCACGTGCAGTTGAGGTTTGCAAGGTACACTCCAAGATCCCCTCACCATCAACAACATTCCATGATGGAAAAGAAACATAGGATCTGGTACTGAAGAAACTAATGGGTTCATCTTCCCCTGCAAAGAATTCATCACTGCATCCCACCAAAACTTCATGGACATTTTTAAAGCCAGGAGAAGGTCTCAGAGGCATCAAAATGTCTAGCTGATTGACCAACACATCATCAATACATCCTCGGAAATTTGGTAGTGCTCCAACAAGGTAGGGAACATCAAGTTTACCAATACCACCTATGTAGAATCCATAATCATTATTTAATTCATAGAGAATTCCCGGCATTTTTGCATTAGTTCTATCATGTTTATCGATTACCAATGTGACATTGTCCTGTTCATGATGTAGTTCAACGAGGTGCCAAGCTAAATCATTCAGCTGAGATCTTTGCTGAGAATGCAGTACTCGTTCCCCCATGCCAAAGTTAATTCTCAACTGCAAGAGACAAAATTTTAATTATCAAAATCCAAAGTGTTATTTTTCAAAATAATATATTAATATATAGTTAATATATTAATTTTCACATATGTTCATATTAAGCACATAATTGAAAAAATAAAATCCCACTAAAATTTTAGTGCAAGTTTATTTGCCATCACAAGAATGACTTGAATAATTGCAGAAGAGGGAATGGACTCATCTGCAGTTCTGCTAGAACCATGACTCCTGACAACCTAAGTGACAATCATCTTCCAAGAACTTATGTTGCAGAAAAACTATTATTTGGATCCAAATATTTTCTACGATCTGAAATTTTGCATTTTCTGAACCTCCTGCTTTGAACACAATTATCTTGATTTTAAGATCTAGATATCTCAAAGGCTTTTAGAGGCCAATTTTAATAACTATCATTGTAAGAAATAAATGACATATTTTGAAATTATCAATTTTATTACGTGATTTTTCCCATATATTTTTTAAACATAAACTTTGAGAATTATTATACATAACAGCTTCAAGACAAACACTAAACAATACAGGCTACACCTATCTTTTTAGTTATAGTTATAAACCATACCTGCAAAATTCCTGAGTGTAGCTCCATTACACAATAATCCTTCCTCCCAGCTGCAAGAAAAAGCAGTCCATGTGGCTTGCTTGTTCGAAATCGCAACTGTACGGATGTCTGAGAGGATGATTCTGCCATGTTCAACTCCACAAAGCTATTACCATAAAATGATACTGAAAGGAAAACCAACAGGAAATCTAGTCGCACACACACATACAACCTCTTTTTCTTACCTACAGCTAAATATATACAAAAAACTTGTATTAATTCTCTGTATACTCATTTATGTGCAAATAGATCTGAGATGTGAAATTCACTGGTCCAAGCGACTGGATAAGAGCCCAGTGGTCATATCACTATGGACAAGGAGTAAATATAGCCCGGTATTCTACCTTCAACAGTGGTGACACGGAATTGTAAGAATGGTGTAATCATATTTAATACTTTCCCTCAAATACTCTTCCAATTATTTTTTTGTTTGTTTTAGGTGTTTTCCTGAGCTTGTCACAGTCTGCCAATTTTGGAACTGCCAAAAGATTTCTCTCTGAAGTACTCCTCTAGTTTTTCTTTGGAAACATCTTCATCTACAACACGTTCTTACAAGTCTGTCAGAGGCATCCTCTGTCACCTCTGATGGGAAGACCCACAGGTCTCCTGCCCTCTGCATCAGTCTGTCACATGTTCTCATCCATCTCTTTTTCCAGTCTGAACCTGTATGCAGCCTCCAACCATCCCTGCTGCCCTGTTGGCCAGTCACTCAGCTCCATACAGGTTTCCTTCACTCTCTTCTCCCCTCTTTTCTGCCTTGAAGAACAGTTAACACCAGCAAACTTTCTCATTTGACTATCACTGCCTTCACCACCCCTGTTATTACTAAACTGAACAGGACAGATCCCAAGACCAAATACTCAAAAACTCTGCTGGTAACTTCCCTCCTACACATACACACACACACAAAAAAAAAAAAAAAAAAAACCACCAAAAAAACCCGAACACCAATCATTTACTCATCTTCCTATCTTTTAATCCTGCATTCCTATCCAATGGCTGCTCAAAAGGTTCTGATGTCAAACTGTACCAAAAGCCTTTATGGAATCTAAATCTTAGCCACTTTTCCTGCGCCAGTCAAGAAAACTCCATCAGGTTTGTAAAGAAGAACTTATCTTTAAAGAACCCTACTCACTCTTTCCAAGATGATCCCACTTACTTCTGCATCTTTCAACCTTTGTTACAGTACCTATAAATTTGAATGCTATGGATCTCAGGCTTACAGTCCTCTGGTTATTCTTGTTTTAAACTCTGGCATAACATTTGCCAGCCTCCAGGCTTCAGGTACCCAGGGAGTTTAAAACATGAGATCAGATAGTACCCTTAATAAGCAAACAATTCAATCCCCGAGCTTTTTAGGTCAATTCCTCTCATTCCCATCCCCCACCCCACCAAAAAAAAAGAATTTCAGTTTGGGAATCATCCCAATTAGTAGTAAACATTTCACCTAGCTTCTCTGCTAAATAGTAGTTATGCCCTTTCTGAGTGCTTCTTTTATACTAAAAAAAGTAAAAGCTAGTAAAACCTTTGATTCCTTCAGCTTGCTGATACTTGACCTTTTTTATTTTTTTCAGGCCTGTCTATTTTCATTACATCTGCCAGGGTTTATGATGCTTTCAGCTGTGTTTGGACACGAGTCTTTAAGGATGCCACCAGTTAAACATTTATTTTAGCTTCATTCTGAGTCAATTTTCTCATTTTAACACAATTCTTTTTAAAATTAAGCATAATTGCAGAGGATTTTTGAGGTTTAACTGTTCTTGATTCTACATTATCTGTCTCTCTGCTGAATCAACACACTCTGACGACTCTTAAAGTGTGGATTTAACTCATTCTCTAAAGTGGATTGTGCACATTACAGAGTACCAAAGAGTACCAGAGTCTCTAAAAATTTGCTGCAGTATACATAAAAATTCTAGGTGGCTTTCCCAAGAATAAGATTTCAGCAAAACCCCACAGCCAAAAGCTATGGAATAATGTGTTGTACTAAGTACCCAGAGAAACACAAGGAAGATTTTTAGATTATGGAAGTACACATATTTCTTGCACAGGAACAGTCACCACTGCATAGCAAAAATTGGATCCAAGTTGAAACAAAAAGGAATTCTTCCCCATCAGTTTACCTCTAGCATAAAAGAAGCTTTCATCAAATAGCTTTAATATAGCTTACAGGTCTTCCATAAAATCTCTACAGTAGGAGAACTGATGCCCTTTGTTGTGTATAGAAATACAGTTATTACTGTGGGGTTTAATAAGACAGACCTCCTTTCTAAAGCAAGTATTGGAATAACAGGACTAGAGATAAACCCCCAATATAAAGGAGTACTAAATTCTACTAATAAGCCAGGACACATGTTAAATGTTAATAATTTTTATATTACGGTAAAATCCTATTATGGACTGTCACTGTTCTATGTACCATACAGATGGACAATATCAGATTGCCCCTACCTTATAGAGCCTTGGACTCAGTAACACAGATAAGGGACAGACCTGACCTCCATCTCAGCAAATGAGGTACAGAAATACTGTCTTCCTGAAGATCACAGGAAGCATAACCTAGCTGTCTGAAATAACACCTCTTAATCAAAAGATCACACCATTTCCCTCAGCAATTGTAGTAACATCAGAACATCAATATAATGTTACGGGTAAAAGAATGTTTCACCTCAAGAAGACAGACCCTTCTCCTCACCCTGCTGAGACTCCAAGAAGCAGGTACGTTCGTTTTACTACATTACATCCTAGCACTCCTACAGAACTGGCAAGTACAAGATTTCATTACAATTTCATCAGTGAAGCTCCTCAGAAATTAACAATTTAGATCCAATCATGGATGTTAATGTCCTGTAAGTTTCATTATGATCACTGTAACACAGCCCCCAAATTTCATTGCTGCATTTCCAAATCAAAACTAATGACTGCTGATGGAATTTGAAAAAAACATTAAAAAAAAAAACCAACATATTTTTGTTAGATTCAAGTATGTGGGGAAAAAACACTGGATTTTTGGGGGAGCAATGGAGCAGAAAGATAAATTTATCCATGGAGTATTAACTGCAATTTAGAGTAACTAGAAATGAAGTTGCAGGATCAATACTCTGCAGTGTACCACTGGGAAACAGTTTGTTGTTTATACTTACATATGAACTTCCTGGAAAAGAATAAAGAAACATGTTAAAGCTTTTGCCTTCCATAAAACACTTCAGAGTCAGAATCTATCACCGAAGGTGAGGTAAAAAACTTAACATCAGCCTAGGCACTGATCCAGCACCAAATGAGATCTTGGGCCAAGACCACCTACAGTGCCTTGGTGTGGTTTCTGCTTCAGTATCTACCAAACTAAGAAGCATGTTATTATAGTTATTACAGAATCAAGTTCCTCTAGAACAGACACTTTTAGAATGATTTCTGACTGAAACCATGAGTGGTCTCAAAATGAATTTGGTGCCACAGCTTTTGAAAGGGGAACATTTTGTGGTAGACCACCTCAAGTTAATCATACCATTACACGAAGTAAGTCAAGTTCAACCAGCAATACCAGCCTTGAAGCTTCCTTGCTACTGGAACAGGTGAATTCAGCATATCATATAGGGAACAATTCCTTTGGAGTGCCTGGACAGACAACCTATTCAGTAACAGCTCTATGCCTCAAAGAGAAAAGACAGGTGGAAGCAGCTGACAACAAGAATCAGGTTTATGTCAGCTATAACATCCCTTCACAGATGTGGTCATGGACACAAATAAACAAAGACTCAAAAAAAAATAGAGGCATAATCTCTTAGGATACCAATTTAAAGACCTGTTCAACCTGAGTTACTGGCTAATCTGCAGTCCCCATGTCTCTTCCCTCTCCATTAGAGCCAACCCTCAACATTGAGGGCCAGATAATGTCTACATGGGAAGGGTAAGTTTTGAGGACTTTGTTTCAAGTAATTTTACTGAAGATTCCCAACCATCGGTGTCCATAATAACTTTCTTAGAAGTAACAATGAGAAATCAGGCCAGGCACTGCAAAAGTCTTCAAAATCACAGAGCAAAATGTTCTGCACTCATCATCTGGTGGTGGCATTAGGCTGGCATTTTATTCTTTTGTCAAGGTTTTGTTCTCATTCGACAAACAGATACCCCTTGTATATTTTTCCTCTTGGTTTCTGCAGTCAAAGTACACAACCATAAAAGCCTTGTTTCTTCTCCATTGCCAGAACTAACAACCCCAGAAAAGTACCTACCAGAAACCAAACTTGGACTCACTACACAGTTAGCACAGGCTATGCACATCCATCCAATAACAAAATCAGGACTAAAAACATTTTTTCTGTCAGTATTTCTCATTTCAGACTAGATTATGTATCTTCTCAGCAATGCATAGGGATCGTAAGAAAGACCAGTGGCCTTGGAATCACAATTCCACACTCACTTCGTAATTGGAAGTAATTTAATGCAGGCTTCAACCCTGCTCAACTCCTTTTGGTCTCTGCTGTGGACAGGAAACAGCCAACACTCTACATAGCTCAATCTTTTCCTTCTTTGGATCCCTTTTACACCTTCTGAAAGAAAGCCATATGGCAAGGCTTTTCCTACTGTGCCTGAACCAGTAACTCAGAACAACCCTTACACTCATGTAAGTCATAGAGGATTTTGCATTCACCTCAGATGAAAAAGAGGGACATTTTACCAGATCCCTACCCTGCCCTTAATATCTCATCCCTTTACATGAAAAAATCAAAATACCTAATTTGATGCTCAATCAGAAAATAAAAAATACAGAGTTTGCACATAAGACAGTATTTGGACAATGTTTTTGTCTTCAAAACAAGTCTTTTAGGATGCTCCAGTAAGAGGTGGAGGGATTGTGCAATCTAGAGAAGAAGGCAGGTTTCCATATAGCAAAAATTACTTTCAGGCTATATAGAAGTACAGCTTGGAGCCTCATTAAGGGTCCTCATGCACTAAATGCTAAGCAAACAATGCGAGACGCCTTGAGACCCAAATAGCTTCTGCAGTAACTAAGATGAAATACACAGGTCCCAACGGATGAAAATGCAGGTCCCAGCTTTGTTCCCATAAGCCACAGGAAAAACAGCACACAACGTCCAACATAGATGTAATAGGAAGACTCTCTTGGGATAGAATTTGAGAGATGAAAACAAATGTTCAGAGCCTATTAATACCAATTATAAATAAACTGTTGCGATATTAATAACTTTTAAAAGCCTTGTTTACTCTGATTATAGTGCACATGTGGAGATATATTAAAAAGGGAGAGAATATTAGTGAAAGAGTACCAAATTCCAGGTACTGAATGAAACAAGCTTTTAACAGTCCTTTGCAGAATAAGAGATTAATGAATGCATTCGCAATTATTGCATGGGCTCACATTCTGCACTATAAACATGCTTAGAGCTGTCCCACAGAACCAAACCATTTCTCTAGCTCCTTTCAGCTAACGGAGCTTTGCACCCACGTCCAAGACTTCAATTACTGCGCAACCACCAGAAAAGCCGTCTGTCCTCTCCCAAGGGAATTCCCCAGTGTTCCAACAGTCTTTCTACTCCTAGAAAAGCTGGTAGCTTTAGCATATTTCAGTTTTGTGCTAAGGAACTTAGCCAGAATCATTTATCAGAACAACTGAGACAAAGTGATTCTTTCACATGCCGCAAGTACCTGTTCTAAAATTTTGTCATTTGTACTTTTACTTCCCTATCTAGCTGTATTTTTGTCTTTCATCATGAATCTGCTTATAATATGTTTGAAACTATTGTGACTATAGGGGAATCCTATCTTCAGAGTATATAAAATATTCTGGAAAAACAGATATTGCCTTCTAGCACTTGCACACCATTACTTTACAGGCTATTAATTTATACTAAAGCTTCTGAAAACAACTGCAAGTGGTATGAAAAAGATGCTATGAAGATCGGATAAATAGAAGAATTCATTACATGAAGCTGTCCTAACTGAAAAATAATTCTTCCAGGCAACATATCTTACATGGCTAACATTTTTTTGGAACTTTGGAAAGGTCTGCATACACTTTATAGCACAGTAGTGATAAAAATCACTATTAGTACAAGTAAATAGTGGAGTTGTCAGGAGCTGCATATTCTAGAAATAAAGATGATCAATTCTGGTGATTCAAAGCTGAAGTAAACTAGCAGTTAGAACAAAAAAATTTGGCAGCATCTATCTTAAAGTAAATTCATGTTTGCTTTTTTGCTTCTGAACAGCAGTGAAGAATCAGATTACTAGCTAATTCTTCTCAAGTTTCTGATCGAAACCTGACCTCATGTTAGAAAATCTTAGTTTGTGTCACTGCCTATTAAAACTAGACTGAATGGGCTTTAGAGTACTAACTAGAACTTCCTGAGCATAATGAAATGAAGACTGCCCTTACACAGGTGTAACCTGATACTAATGATAGTCCTGTCTTCTCTAGAGGGAGGAAAACTGAATCTCCTTTCAGTCTGACTGAGCAGCAATTGCTACCAATCATCTGGTGAAAAAACTTCAGGAAAAATATCATAATAAATAAAAATGCACTCACGGCTTCTTCAGTTTCTCTTAGAGCTAAACAGCACCATATTTTGAAAGTTCCTTTTTTAACTCAGTACTTGCTGCATCACAGATATGATCAAATTCAACTGGTGAGACTGAAATGCACGATAAGTACCACAGAATACCTCAGGTAATATGCTTTGCTTATAAATCTTAGACTATCCAAAACACAGTGCTGATACTTCACAAAACAGGAGTTTGGTAAATGAAGGTTTGCTACAAGAACAAAGAACAGAAATAATGCAGCAGAATGACAAAAAAGAAAACAAATAACTGAAATAGGCCTTTTCATAATGAAAAAAACACCACTTCCATCTTTGTCCTCTTATCTAAGTTGGTAGCAGATGACATCAACAGCATACAAGAGGCACAGGAAAAATGGAAATGGAAAAGCTCGTTGCCAGATTCACTGGGAATGCCCTTTAAGGCTAATGTAAGCGTTATTCAGAAGTGAATACTACTTTCTCAGTGTAGGATCTACAGTGAGATTTTGTGGGTAAATCAGACAATGAGAGCCTGTAAGCCTCTTACACTCACCTAAAATGTACACAGATCCTGTTGCATCTACAAAATGCTTTATACACCAGACGAGATGATGCTTAAAGGTCCTTTCATACCCAAAACACTCTATGATTCTATGATTTCCAGATAAAAGATAGTCCTGTAGTTACAGCACTGAACGTCAAATGAAGAGAGCTGACATTAATTTCTGGTTATATCACAGAATCTCATTGAAGAGTTTGGAAAACCACTGACCACCTAATTTCAGTTCACTGCCTATAAGAAGCCGTTAGTGCCTTTTTTTCCTTGCAGCCTTTGACTAGTTTTCCTTTTCACTCTAAGATTTTTGGAAGCAGGAACTCTCTACTTCTGAGTACAGCTATACCTATAGCAGCTGATGGAGTAAGAGAGGAGAGCTGGAATTCAACAAGGTCACCAGGCAGTGATGCCAGTCCACATCGCCCGGCAGAGCTCAGCTTGAAGGCAGCTCAGCTGAAGCATCCCACGCTGCTGCACCTAGGTTAGCACAAGCAACAGCAGGATGCATTGATGATGCCCCTACCTTGAAGTTTGGAAATGCACCCTCTGGCTCTGGCTTTGCCTTGAGCTGCCTGCAACATCAGGGATGGAGGATGATACTGCAACAGCGAGCTATACAGTGGTTTGTCAGCTTCATGTTTTCAAAGCAGTACTGGCTGGCCTAACGGTAATGACAGTAAAATCAATAATAAAACCCTTTTATTTGGAAAATATTATTACTAAAGAAATCTCAGTGGCAATCAGATCCCCTTGACATACTTGATAGCACTGAGACATCTCTGTAAGCAGTAAAAATCCTCCCCCGACCCCACCCTACACTGCATGGAGGCTTTTTGTTCACAGAAACAGTGAAAACACCACTTAGAGCTTCACACACTGAAATTCTCTCACTGAAAGACAAGGGAGGTGTATTTCACCTGTAATATCTGAAATCAACCCTGTAAGAAAAACTATCAATTCAGCCTTCATTAATCTCTGAAGAAGTGAAAACTACTTTTTAAAGTTACAATTAAATATTAAGAGTTTGTTTCCAATTAGCCTTCTCATCTAGTGAAAAGAGCCACCATACAATCACAGAAACTGACAAGACACTCGGCTTTTCTAAAGAAACTGAGTTAAGGCAATTGATTCATGTCACATGGGACTGCAAAGAGTATGAAAAAGCACAGCTCCACAACTGCTTGCTGGTCCATTATTTTAAGAAAGGTATTTAAATAATAAACTTGATTACCAGTCTTTGATGATCTAATTATAATTTACTTGAAGATATATCACACAAATGAGAAATTTCCAGCTGAAGTTTTTGTCTGTCCCAATGGTTTAGCTGACTGCCCAAGACCTGCACCTTAATGTGCACCACTATCAGTTTGTGTCTGAAAAGCCAGACATAAGACAGCTGAATGTGGATGCCAGGTACCTGCTGATACTTAACGTTGGGACTGCTAGTTCACACGCATGCCAAAGCACGGTAAGGAACCACAGGGAACATTCCTCCATGTGCCTTAGTGCTTTCCTCATGACATGTAACAGTTGTTAAAAAAACAATTGTTTAAAAAAAAAAAAGGAAAAGAGAAAAGGGTTTCATCCACACTACTTGGGGTTTGTTTGTTTTTATTAGAAAGCCAAGTGCCAGCACCTCCGCTGCAGGAGGAGAAAAAAGCATCCATACAGTCTCAAACCCGAGCTGACAGGCTGGGCCCTCCGTTTAAAGGAAGGGGACACCTACGCCTTCACACAAACGCCTGCTGTCCCACTCCGCCGCAAGGCCACTTTCAGCAGAGCCACACACCCGGAGCAGCCCGCCAGCCACCCACTGCCGCCGCGCTGCCCGGCGGCTCCCGCCCCTCCCCGAGGGGCTACGGCTGCTGCCGAGCCGGGAACTGGGCCCACAGTGCTTCCCGCCATGCCGCCCTTCGCCGGGCCGGGGCAGCGGGGCACTCTCCGGACTGGCTGCTCCCTTTCGCTGTGCGACTGGCGAAAAGCCCGCTCCGGGGCTCAAGGCGAGCACCACCGGAGCCCGGCAGCTGGAGGCCCCGCCCACCGCACCGGCGGCTGCCGGTCCGTCAGCGCCAGCCGCCCCTTCACCCGCCCGGAGCAGGTGCCTTCCGGCCGCCCGGCCCGCTGGTCAGCGGTGCCTGCCGCCATGGCGGCGCTCCGCGGGCAGCCCTACCTGCGAGAGCCGGCCGGCTGGCGGCGAGCAGCAGCGCCAGCAGCAGAAGGGCGGCGGGCACGCTGGCCCCCCGCCCGCCACCCATACCGCTACCGCGGTGGGGCCGGAGCTCCTGCCCGGCCGGGCACCACCACCGCCGGGGCGGGGCGCGGCCCTGGGGACGGCGGAAGAGTGTCACCGCGCCGGCCCCGCCGGGGGATCCCGCGGGGGCCGCGGCACGGCACTCCTCGCCCGCTGCCCCGGGACGGCCTTCTCCCTCCCTCCCTCCCTCCTCACGGCGTAACTGTTCCTGCGGCCCGCCCCTCGCTTCAGAAACACGGGCCTGCGCTGGGAGACGAGGCAGAGCGCCTCCCTGCAGACCCGGGCCGCCCCTCGGGGCGAGTAGCAGTTGCCCGACGCTGCTAGGCGGCTGCGTGCTCCGTGGCGGGTTCCGCGGGGCCAGCGCCAAGGCCCGGAGGAACTCCGCGGGGCGCCAGGCCTCGCACGCAGGGTCACGTCAGCCATTAGAGCGTGCGGACGGACCATGTCGCTCAGGGCTTTGTTGCTCACGTCTTAAAAACCTCCGCGGGTGGAGGCTCGAGGACGCCCCTGGGCGACTTGCCACGTGGGCTAGGTTTGGCTCCTCACGGCTGTGGTTTTGCCGCAAGAGGGGAACACCCCCAGCGTCGTTCATAGCTGTTACACCCTCTCGGTGTGCCCAAATCCTTCCTTTCTCCTGGCTGGAGCATCATAGCATTTGCATGATGTGTATAAAGAAATGCATCATACCTCTTTATGGAAGATGTGTAACAGGTAGACAAAGAATTTGGAGCATAAAGTGAGATGATTATAACCAGTACAAGACCTAAATCAGGCAAAATTCTGCATTTCACACCTTTTTATTGGTGTACTGTGCTTGAATGCACAAGGTTTCCGTTTAGACACTGTTTTAAAGAGCGCAGTTGAACTATTCGTGTATAAGCCATACTTAGTTCAAATATGCAGACGTGCCTTCAGTTCCATACATCATCCGTGCCAGGAACAGCCTTGGAGTCATAAAGTTTTTTCTGATATTATCAGCTGGCGGGGTGCAGTGCAATGTGTCTCAACAGGTCGGTTATTTTTTTAACTTGTTACTCCCTTACACATAGGACTGGAATTTGTGACCTGAAATCTGACACTAAGCAAGCAGAGTAAGTTACCAAGATAATACTCCAAAACTGCAGAAAGAAGAAAAATGGTGATGGCTTGAATCTCTTTTCTGGGTCAGCCGTCTGGTTACTCTCTTCCTTTGCGGTTTGCGGTCATCATTTAGTCTAGATTTTCCTTAGCAATTTCTGGCAAGCTTTGCTGTCTGTATGTTTTTAGAATAATGTATGTCGTGGGAGGGGGGATCCATGCCCAGAGGGAAATCACAGGGAATGATCTTCACCCAGGTGTCACTTAACAGCTTTATTAAAGACCTCAAAGGCAGAGGCCTAATAAACTTAATTCTCTTTGGACTGGTGCTTGAAGAAGATTTGTGAAAACCTGGAGAAGGAATTGTATAAAAGTATCAGTCTAAGATGTGAGCAAGAAGGGCAAAAAAAGGATTTAACATGCAATAACTGTCGATAACATGACTGAGGCTGGAAAAGCAGGGCTCCAGCTGAGCAGCAGTGCTGTAGCAGGGAAGCCTGGGGAAAAATTTTGCCTTTGCACCATTCATGTGTTGCACAGGTCTGACTTAATGTTCCCTCACCTAGGAGTATTTGGCTTCCCTAACACTGTGCAGAGAAGCTTGCCATCAGAGTACTTGGATATACCTCAAAAGGGACAGCATCACTTGCACTGCAGACCTTGGGAGGTAATACTCAAAACCATGTTAGGAAAAAATACTGCAGCAAGACGCTTGGGTGAAAGGCAGGAAGTGGGTAAATGGGATTATCCCATACCTATGAGGTGTTTGGGGGCTAAAAGCAGAGACAGTGGGAATGTGGAGCTCCAGTATCGCACGCAGGCTTGGTGAGGCCACGTGCAGGATGCTGTGCAAGCAGGAGCACTTCTGTACTGGACCAGGTTGCCAGGTGGAGGTCTGAGTTCAGAGAATGGGAAACCAAATGAGTAATGTGAGTTACCGAATTTAGTGATAAGGAATGAGACTTTTTTAAAAAAGTAATTTCTGACTGATGGTGTAGGATGAAATTTGGGAGATGATGCATTTATTTTAGGCTATATTAAACTTAAATTCTATTCCATGTTGTAGATACACCGATGCAGTCACAAATCAATCAATTAATATGTTATATGTACCCCAGTGAGTAACTTGGCAGTCACTGAGCTCATATTCTCCTTAAACAAATTAATCTGGTTTTTTTAGTATGCTCATTTCAAAATTACCTCTCGTCCAAAGGAATGCCATCAACTCTGACATAGGAAGAGAGACTGATGGAACTGGAATTGTTCAGCCCGGAGAAGAGAAGGCTCAGGGAGATCTATCTCATCATTGTCTGTGAACGGGTGATGGGAGCATGTGAAAAAGGGAGAGATAGACTTTGTAGACATATCCAGTGAAAGGACAAGAGCTAATGGGCACAAACTGAAATACAGGAAATTGCATTTAAACACAGAAATCTGCCTCATTCTGGGGGTGGTCAACCACTGGAACAGCTTGCCCAGACTGCTGTGGGGTCTCCATCCTTACTGATATTCAGAACTTGACAGGACACAGCCCTGAGCAACCTGCTGTAGATGTCCCTGCTTTGAGCAGAGAGGTTGGGCTGGACAATCTTCAGAGACACCTTCCCACCTCAACCATTTTGTGATACTGTGACTCAGACAGAAATTTCCGTGGTGATTTAAAACAAACATTAAGAGACTTCTGAGGAGAGAAAAGCCACAGTTTGAGAAAGGCCTAAATGGTTTGTAGCTTTAAACCACATTATCTTAAGCCATTCAGGAGTTTCCAACCCTGAGTCCTACTTGTTTTCAGCAGGACTTAAGAAATGTAAATCAGGATTTTTCTTTGTTTCTACTTTTCTTAAAAATCTTTGGCTTTATTACGCAAGGATGTCTTATGTCTTGAAAGTATGACAGGTCTTGTTTCCTAAGCAAAAAATCCTGGTCTCGCATTCAGACAGGCAGAAATCCAGTATGTAAAATGTTCTGGTTTGTGTTCTTTCTTCCTCGTCTGTAGAATGGTTCCTCTATGTCAGCTGCATATCCAGTAGCTGACATCAGTGCTGAGTACCTCTGTGCAAATGTGAGAAATCATTCAGCTAGCTGACAGATTCCTCCCTGTTAATGGTGGAGATCTGCTTGTTTGCTTCTGACAGCCTGTCAGTCTATTAGTTAAAGCAGAATGCATGATGTTACTGATCACCTGTAGTACATGACACATCAGTTTCTTTGTATTAAATTTGGTTGGAAAAAGTTTTCATTGAGAAGAAAGTAGTTCCATGATAGCACAAGTAGTTCTGATACCACAAAAAACCACTTCAGAGTTTAGTTTCTACGCAATTTTCAAACAAATGCTTTTTGCAAATGACTGCTGCAGCCAAGACTTCCTTAGGGTTCCCATAGGCTTTCAACCAATATTAAAACCCCCAAACCTCTCCCTCCACATGTTTTGAAAGAAATTCTATCATATTTCTTTGGTTTTGGTTAAATTATGCTGAATTTACTGTTGTGGATATATAACAAACACTCAGAAGACATGCCTGCATAATTCTGATAGGAAAGATTGAAATGCAATCAGGAGAGGTCCTGTGCTAATAATGTAAAGATCTCCAGCTAAATAGAAGAAGTTAATAGTCTTTAGGTAAAGCAGTAGTAACCCAACATTTATTGCATTAAAATGATATTTTAATTTGACATCCTAATTTTAATTTATCACTGTATCAAATAACAAATATTCAACTTGCATTTTCTGAGAGGAGGGGCAGCATAGTGCATCAAAGCTTCTTAACATCTCAGATATAAATAAGAAGTTACAGATGTATGCTCTGTAGTGTTCATCAAAAGCAAACACAAACCTGTGGTGGTCCATGCAGATCCCCAAAGGGCTTGGCTGTAATGACACTAGAGGGAGTCCTGATGCTGCAAGAAAATCTTTCTTCCTGTAACGATTTCTTAAGTAAATAGTGCCTTATAAATGAAAGTGTTGAAGTAGAGCTTCTGGAGGAAATGAAGGAGTCATTCAATTCAGATGGGATCAAACAGTATTCAAGTTCTAAATTCCAAGTTTTCCAACGATTCATTAAGCAAGCCAAGTGAATTTTAAAAAGGGCATTGTTAATAAGGACTTTATGTTTTCAGTAAAGGGGATATTTAAAGTCAGCATTCAAAATGGAGTAAATGAATCTGTTACATTATTGTCCTGGTAATTTACGTTATAAGGACCTTGTTCTACAAAAATCTATGCCCTTCATGTCATCCCTCATTGAAGACTTAAAAGGTAGACAATGTGGTCCTGAATTTCCAAGTTAGACAATGGATTTTTTTACTGAAGTCAATGGCAGCTCTCAACACTCAGCACCTTGAAGTTCAGGCTACACATTTGCAATAAAAATAGATTTCCCAAAAGTGCACAGGTTCATCCCACAAGTTACTCTTGGATGCTAGCCCATGCATGTTATTTTGAAAATTGTAGGTATCTAAAACAGAAATTCACATGCACCCAGGACTGGCAGTCCTCAGTAGCTCAGAATGATAGTTTATCCTGTGCCATGGGGATTGGGAATACAGCTTGTGCAAGCCTGACACAAAGCAAGGCTCTCTGCTCAGAATGAAGGAGGAGGATAGCATTGGCATTCACTAGGAATCCAAATGCTTCCTTTCATTCCCTTGGTGGCCCATACCTCAAACCCAGACGTCTTAGCCTGCTTTAGTTATTCACCATACAAACCCTGTCCCTTTCAAGATATCACAGAATAAGCACACAGTTCTTGCTCCTTTTCTGATGTTGGGTGAGTTCTATCAGAGAGATAGGAGGTTGCGTTCAGGAACAGCTCATACAGGAAACTAAAATCTTCCTCTTTTTCAGCCAAAGTGGCACAGCCTGAGGGACTCGGCACAGGAGGCTGCAGCTGCTACTAGAAGGAAGAGGTTTGACTATTGGATGACCTAGAGAAGAAATGGGTGGGATGACACTGGTGGTTAGTGGTGCCCTTTACCTACATGGCATTAGAGGGCCTTTGAGAAGGAGCTGCTACGTGGTTGTTCTAACTGGGCTGCTCACATGGCCAGCCCAGTGAAGATCTAGTGGAGTGTAGTAGTGTTACCAGGGCAAGGCCCACTACATCAGTTGGTGGCTGTGCACGTTTACAAACTGTGCAGTGAAGGACCTGCTGTCCTCACCTGCTGTCCTCATGTTCATGCCTGAATTGTCATGGGTGCTCAGTTACACTCATAAAGGCTGCTCTTTCTGCTAATGCAATACAGTCTTAGAAAAGACATGCCGTGAAGAAGCATGAGTATATATTATGATGTTGCCATAGTATAGATTCTGCCTTATTCCCTATAGGGTACATGCCAGCAAACACAGGATGGTCTCTCTTAGTCACAGATCAACCTCTCATCATTTCATAGCAACACAATTCCTTAATTTACAGAATATAATAATGAGTATATTAGCTTGTATATTAGGTGTTATTGAAATCAAACAATGATTATTAAAATAAATGTGGGAAGTGCAGGAACAATGCAGGAGCCTTAGCTTGTATTATTTTTGCTTGTTTGTTCTCTTTCAGTGTGTGAAGATGGGTTTCTTTATTCCAGGTATTCACTGATATATATATATGTGCAAGAGCCTGAGCTGACCTCAAAAGAAATAAGCATTTGCCCCAACTTCAGTGTTAAGTGTTGCAGTTTAGTGTCCTCTCTTCTTCAAATTCATATGCAATAATCTGGTCTTTTCTCTCAAGGGAACCTGTTTAAAACTTGCAACTCCAGAAGTTTCCTCAGAGATAATCTGTCAGAACTGGGAGTCTTGAACCAGATCTTCACCCTTATCTGCCAAAGCAAGAAAACTGTCAGTCAGCCAGGAGTCCAGCAAAGGAAAAACAGAAACAAAACTACAGCAAAACTATGTATGTTAGCACAGGGAGAAGACTAGAATTTGGGTTTTGTTATAGGTCAGAGGAGGCAGAGAAACTCAAAGGGATGGTGCTAAAGAAAATGCTTTCATGCCCCTGGCTTCAGTATGCTGAAATAGAAAAGCAGCTCCCCGGAAGGGTTTTTACCTGCAGAGCAGTGAGACATGGTCTCTGTCAAGACGTTTGCAGAATTTAAATTCTTAGCTTTTAGAGAAAAATATCATCTCATTCTATGACACAGCTGATTTAGAGACTGTATAGGGATCAAACACTGCAGTAGCACATTTATAAGAAGTATATGGCAGAGTGCTGAAAAAAAGTAGTGAAATAGAAAAATAACTTCTTACAGTTTTGAGGGGGTTTTTTTTAGGCACTTTGCTTTACTGATATATGCCATTTCACTAATCCTTTTTGGTTTCAGCAGGTTTTTTATGCCACTTCTGCTCATCAGTAACCTCATTATTATTGTTTGTAACTCAGTCCCATTTGGTTAGATACTTATTCTCTAGAAAAATCATTTATATTGATCCACACTGATCTCTTTCTCTCTTTCACCTGTGCAAATGATTCAGATTCTTCCAATGGGAATACATCTTTCTTTCATCAAGTGAATCCTGAATTATTGAGAACTGTCCTCAGCGTCATTGTTGTTATTCTGGTTGAGCATCTGGTGCTTTTTCATGTGCTGCCTTTAACATCCCTAGAAGTGAGTGATGTCTTTACAGCCCTCCTGCTCTGGTATTCACATGGCTGCCTTTCATCCCTGCTGCCTATAATAAAAGGTGCATTTGCAAATGTGTTTTGTATGGCTTTGCTTTTGAGATTACTTTCTGAATTGCAGATGTATTAAGTTCATGCCATTGGTATACAGAAAGCTGCCTCTTCCTGTAAATCAGTACCCTCTGTTGATAGTTGCTTTTGCATCTGGATTGGATTCCATCAATCTTTCACAGGTGCTGCCACACTTGTTAGATTATCTCTGACTCATGCTAGCTATTTTCACAGCCTTCACAATTTTGACTGTTTCGCTTTTGTTAAAGCACTTGCATTAGAAGTAATGGGAGCCTCTCTTTTTTCTGTTGGCCATGGGTATGGAATAGTGTTGGCTGTGGGTGCATAACAATGTGGGATGGAAGGGACCACCTGAATCATTAAAATCCCCCTCCCAGATACTGCAGACATTACCTCATATAATAGCACCATTACTCATTTATTGAACTCTATCTTAAGAACACTCAGATGGCTTGGTCTCGTCCCTGTTCTATATTCACCTGATTGACCCTTTTCAAAACTGCCCCTGAATGTGATTATTCTAATGATTTGGGAAATTCTGATTTTCAGCTGAAGTTCTTTATGGGCAGCTGATATCTCATGTGTGCCAACATTGCTTTATAATCCAAACAGTTTCCAAACCCTTGGTGCTGAGCTTTTTCCTCAGTGTATTTGTAGACGGCACTCTTCTTCCCCTCAGCCCTGGCTGAACAAGCCTAGCTTGTCTGTCTAGCCTCTTCTCACAAATTAGGTTTTCCATACCCTCACCATTCTTTTCAGCCTTCTCTTACTCCCATTCTGGTTTGAAACTGTCTTTCAAAAACCCTGGTGACCAGAAAAATATGCAGCCATTCAGACCTTGTTGCAGAAAGGCCTTGTCTCATGCCTTCCCCTTTTTCCTTCAGAAGGTCTGTCTCTGCCTTATGTCCATGGACCAGATTGTCAAATCCAGGGGAGACCCATTTACCTCAAAGCTGGCAAAGAAGTAGACAACTACAGCAGCTGGCACATGAGGTGGCTGTCACCATGCTGTTCTCCACAGGCCCCAGCTTTCTCTCTTTGTGCTGTCTGATCGCGACCTTTCAACGATGGCTCAGACTGTGAGAAATTGCTGGGCTAGTGCCTACACTTCCCCACGCCAGGAGTGTGGAGCACAGCTGGGCTTGGCATGGACCTTGTACCACAGCACGTTTTACCATACCTCTCACAGCAACCTGGAGCCTGTGTACTACACAGTATATTATGTTCACTATTGTGGCTCTTTATTCCTTAGACTGTGGACGTTATTGATTTCACACACCCTTTAGAAGATGTGGTGTTTTCTTTTTCTCATCTCTAAACAAGTTGCCTTATTGCAGCTTTTTCTTGAGGACTGTCTGCCAGTTTTCTGTTGATTCATCATTATCATTTGTTTTCCTGGAGTAACAGAGGTGCTGTGTTTCTCACTGCATAGGCAGTTTAGAAACAAGCACAGGCCAATGGGGTAGGAAACGAGTCTGATGAATAATGAGGAAAGAGTGAAATGGTAGACTGAGATGAGGTGTGGTGAGCTGGGCTGCAAAAGGGACATTGTGTAGAAATGCCTGTAGGTTTTGAATACTTTGGTGTTATGCTTCTGTAATGGTTAATAGAGTTAATATTTTATAGATTGTGAAGGTTTTGCCACAGAGTTTGGAAGAATGGGATTTGAAGGCTGGGCTTTTGGCTTGGTGCTCTTGTGCTTGGGAGCATTGCATTGGGTAAGAGGACCTGGGAAAGTACAGGAGGGATTTTGAGTGAAGAGAACATCAAAAAGACCGTTGAAGCTACTGTCCTTGAAGAAGCAGATGCCACAACATATCACAAACAGTGACGTATGGCCTTGAATGGGAAGGCAAATAATAGTACTAACCTAAATGTCTACTAACACTAGCAAAACCAGTTGCACTTGAGCTTGACAGGGCTGGGGTTTAATCAACAGTTTTAATCTAGAACATATAGAAACATGGAGACGTGGCAGGTCTAGAGGTGACTTGGTCACCCGCAAAAGCTGATTCCTGATGGCCACGATTTTTGCACACTGAGGGGGTCAAGTCATTACATAACTTCAGTTTTTGTCACTTAGTGGCTAACTTGTCATCCAGCCAGGTTTCCCAATGTTTCCCAGACAGGACAGTTCCTTAGACAAAGAAGAGCAAGATTGTTTTAATTTTTAATCCATTACTGTCCTTAAGGAGGAGGGTGTTGGTTTGAAAAGCTACCTCTTAACAGTTTAGGCATGTTTGACTCATCCTGTCTGGCTAGATCTCTCAGTGCCCCAATAAATGCAGTGTGAACACTTTGTTCTGGTGTGTGGTATTTCAACCCTGAGATTACATTTTGGAAGCAGCCTGGTTATTGTATCCCACTCCACTGTCCAGACCAACTGAACTGAAGCCAGCTCACTCTGTACTGTTACTACAGAGGAATGTTTCAATGGCTTGGGTGGACCCATGGGAGCTGGGAGAGAGAAGGATGTTCTCTGAAACCAACATGAGCTACAGACTTCCCCATCTGCAAATGGTGTCAATGATACCTACTCCATTATATGAAGTGTCTTTACTAGTCTGGGTAGAATGCTTTTAGAGTACTATACGGGAGGTACTTACTCCTCCCCGCTTCCCTACCTTGCGTGTAAACAATCCATAAACCCAACCATCTCCCATCCCCAACTGGCAGTGCCTGTAGTCGCACATTTCACTGCACATCTACCCAGCCACCCATTCAGATAGGGGCTCCAATATCAGTAACACTGTTGCTCCTTGTTTTTTCATAGAAAGATAAAATCTTTCTAAAGATTTTAGAACAGTTTGGGTTGGAAGGGACCTTGAAGATCATCTAGTTCCAAACCCCCTGCCATGGGCAGGGACACCTTCCACTAGACCACGTTGTTCAAAGTCCCATCCAATGTGGCCTTGAACACTTCCGGGGATGGGGCATCCACAACTTCTTTGGGCAACCTGTTCCAGTGTCTCATCACCCTCACAGTACATTATTTCTTCCTAATATCTAATTTAAATCTCCCCTCTTTCAATTTGAAGTCATTACCACTTATCCAGTCACTACACTCCCTGATGAAGAGTCCCTCCCCATCTTTCCTGAAGGCCTCCTTTAAGTACTGGAAGGCTGCTATAAGGTCTCACGAGAGCCTTCTCTTCTCTAGGCTGAACAACCCCAACACTCTCAGCCTGTCCTCCAGCCTCGAATCATCTTTGTGGTTCTTCTGTGGACCTGCTCAAGCAGGTCCATGTCTTTCTTACTCTGGGGCCCCTAGAGCGGAACAGTGTACTCCAGTTTTCCAACTGTCTGATCATGTGCTATTCCTGTGTATCTTTTTTAGACTGACCACTGATTAAAGCTTGTTTTCTTGCTGTTATTTAGCTAGGAGAACTTGGTGCAAAAGCTGCTGATGGCAATAAGATCATCTGAGAGACATCAGTCTTCTCTCTTGACAGATTGTGTTCACAAAGGACTGTGTATAATACAAGAAATACATGTTCACATCCTGACCAATCACTGGTGATGGTAGGGCTTTTCCACAATGTCTTTCAGTGCAAAATCTCTGTCAAATGTTGTGAGAGCTAATTTTTCCTTCCAGCTTTTACTGGTCGTCTCAGATCTACATAGTGCTGTTGTTCTTCAGCTGATTCTTTGGGGTTCTGCTGGGATGGCAATCGCTTTTCTCTTCAGCAGTTTAAGAATCATAGCTCTCATCTGAGCAGGCTTTCCCCACGCTTTTCCAATGTCCCCAACCTGGCAGTAGCACATTAGCACTAGTAAAACTTGTGCCCTTTTTTGAGACCAGTGACACTAGGTATGGTGCTCCCAGCCAGGGCAGTCTAGTGATGCAGTGGCTGAAAACAGCAGCTGGGCCTGGAGACCCACCTTCACTGAACCATGGCATTATACAAGTGGACCTGAGTTATCACTGAGAGTAGAAATAGGGACAGGTATGCGGAGTGCCAGTATTACTTCCCAAACTATATACAGGCTGCCCCAGGCTGCTTTAAAGATGTGTCCACTCCCTGGGGCAGCTTCAAAGCAGAAATTCTTCACAGCAGTATTGCTGGAGTCAAATGCAAGCAGAAATGTGTTTCTTCAAAACAGAAGGAACTGGCATGCTGTTCGTTGGTCCAACTTGTGTCAGGAATCAGGAAGACCTAGAAAGGATTATGGGGGATGGATGAAGAATAGAGAGAAAGAAATGTTGACAGACAAGGAAAGGAAAAAAAAATGTGTAAAGGATAAAAAGAGCAGAAGGGGTAAAAAAGGGGAAGAGTTCCTTCCTTGCTTGTACCTGCCTTCCTGTCTGCCCTGTAGGCAGTAGTTAGCTATATGGGTGGCTGGGGTAGAGATAGCAGAAAGAAGAGTAAGCATCCTAGTGAATTAGCGAAGAGGGTTTCACCCATCATTTATTCTTACAGTCTGTCAGCGTTTTCCTAAAGCCAGGGTAATCCAGAGAGCTTATAATTATTTCATAGGCACACCCCCAAGCTTCCAGTTGCAAAAGAGGGGAGCTTCTCTCCCCTCTTTTTTATGCTCACAATGAAGTGTGATTTTCCAAGGCTCTACGTTTGTATTCTTTGCACAGAAGAACAATACTTTCATTGTTACATACTCTGGCCATGCTTCTTCTGCAAAGACTCTAGCTTTTAAGCATAGCATGTCTGGTTTATGTTGGCTTCCTTACTCTTTTTGCCCAGCATATGCGGAAAGTAGACATGCATCTCCATTGCACTCTGCTCAGCTCTGTATTCACAGCATGCTGATCTGTGCCATTTTCTGGAAACACTCTTGCATCTCCTGTCATGGCTGATCTTGTGCTGCCAGTGAGAACCCCTTGAGGTAGTCATTGACCACCCTAAAACAAGAAAAAGCTTTTCTTTCCCAGTGTCATCCCAGTTTTCTCATTAATGGTTGCAGAGGTCAGCCAAATTAAACACAATTCTTGTGATGAGATCTCAGGCCTAACTAGTTGCGTGGATGTTTCCTGAGGAACAGCCTGCCTGCAGAGAGCCCAACTCCCTCCTCACTCCTACTGATGTGGCACTACTGAATCCAGTTGAACTCCAGTGTTTGAAGGGTGCTGTCAATGAGAGCATCAGACCCGCCCAATGGAGTGTGTTTACGGGTCTCTGTAATTTTTTCCAATCCACTCCTGACTCCAGGTTGTAAAATTGATGCTTATAAAGTATAATGCGTGATAGATCAGGTGAGATTTCTTTGTAGTTCTTAAAGAGTGTAGAGTTTTGAAAGAAAGCAATCAGTTGTATTCCTTTGTGTGAATGCGGTTTTTCCTATGGAAAAAAACAGAATTAGTCATTTGATAGCTGACATTTGAGTAGTGTTATGTTGCAGATAGTAATTTTTCCCTTAAATATGATGTGGAGACTTTTTTCTTTTTTTAAGTAAGCTGTAGCTTTCAGCCATGTGATACAATGAAAGTAATTAGAAGTAGGTAAGGGACTCATTGTGGATCGTAGTGATCCAAGTCTCTCTGACTGTGCAGGTACCTGCTGCTCTGGCCATCAGAACCCATCTATTGTTAAAATTTGTGTGTGCCCACAGAGGTAGTTTTAATACTCCACTTGACAGTCAAACAGGAATTTTGCTGGTGTGGGCAGCCTCAGAGCTGCATTTGCAACTGCTCAGAATTCTCTGAATGCATCATGACTTCAGAAATAGACCCATTAAGAGCATCTGATATACAATCTTCTTTATAGGATATTCCCCCATGTGTTTAGCAGTCCTCCAGAGGGAAGTAATAACAAAGGGAGAAATTTCCTTGTTCTGTTATTCTTCTCCTTTGACGCTATTGCCTTGCAGGGTGTGCATGGCTGAGCTCTCCGTCCCCCAGCAGATAGATTTCCTTTGTGCTTCCAGTCCTTTTCCCCAAAATTGTTGAGCATTCAGCATCTCCTTCCAGTTCCAAGACAAACTGCTGCGTTGCCAGTTGTTTTCAAAAACCAGGGAGCCTGTTCACCTGCCTAGAAAACAGAGTTAGAAGTTGCACACATCTTAACCAATGGGCTTAACATCTTCTCTTTGTCTTGAAACTTAATACTCCGCCGTTGCTGCTGTTATGGATGATAAGATTAAGCAATTATGTTATTCTGTTTAACACTTCCCTCATTATGTTAATTTTCAGTGGAAAGACTTGCAGTAGAATGTCAACGTTTGCCAAAGAAACCACAAAGTCACCAGTTATTTCTGTTTATGAAGTCAGAATTGTAACTGTGGAATCTTGCATATGCTGGCTGGTGAGGACAGGTACGTGGCAGCACCGATGTGACAGGCACCACAGCAGTGGCAGGCAAAGAAAACTTCTGAAGTGTGAAAGGAGATGCTTTGGAGACCATTGAGACTTATGAATAAATGTCCCTTAATTAATAACTGGAATATGAACGCTACAGTGATTTTCTTTTCCATGGAGAACTTGTGAAAGCTTGTATCAGGCCAACTGGACCCCAAGTCCAGCTGAGATAGAAATTGCCTGAGTTCTGCTTCAGTGAGTGCAGTGATGCTGATTTACACCATCTGAGCATCTGAGTTCGTGTTGCTGCTTGTAACCATGGTGAGAAGAGAATATTCCAGTGAACTAACTGAATAACATAGCATGCTGGGGTTTAATTCTTTTTTTTTTCCTAGTAGTACCGTATTACACTATAGAGCCTTCCCATAGAGAAAAGATAGCTCCTCATTTTCTCTTCATCTCATTAATGTTATAAGCAACAGCAAGAGTGAAATGAGAAAGATACAGAAATAGTGAATACCATTTTTTATGAGTAGCTTTTACAAACTTGCACTTGTTGAGACGGGGACACAGCAAGTTTGAATGTTTATTTGTCTGCAAATATTTTGTTAAATTCCAGGAAATATTATCTACTGTTCTTGTCAAAAGATCAAAATCTTAGAGTATTATATACTGTTCATTTTTCTGTGTGAATTTGATTCATTCTTGATTTTTCCGATGACTCATTCCCTCTTCTCATCTTGGCTTCTCCAGATGTAAATTGGAAAATATATGCAGTCCTTGTCTAATTCTCAGGGCTGTCTTGGTCCCTAGGTAAATTTCACTAGGTATTTTAAGTAATTCTTAGGAAACATGCAAGGCAGTCACATTGTTCTTGCAACAATAGAGAATAATGCTTAGATTAAAATTACCTGTTATCTTTCTTTGTTAACAATTTTCTGAATATACTGAGAACATCAAAGAAGCAGTTAAATCTGAAGTGTTTGTTTCGTAGTCATATGCTTATAGAACTGTGTGTATGATTTGGTTTTTCAGATAGGGGAAAAGACATCGGGGAAATGTTTTGGGTCTACCTTGGGAAAAAATGTGATAAAATGTAGTGAAATGAAATATTTTACTGGATCCATAAACCAAACATTTGTTTCAATTGCAGCACTGCTAGGAAGCAAGCACAGAGAGACAGAGATTTCTTGCTTATAGGCATGTGGATGTTTAAGCATTTCTCCTACATAACAAGCAGATGAGTTTGCCCACTTCATGACAACAGCTCTCATTTCTTGTCAGGGGCAGATGGAGAAGAGGCATCTTTAAAACTTTTATAAATGCTTTTAGCTGAGCTTAATTTTAAGCACATCTTTTAATCATAAAAAATAATCAATTGAAAGAATCCTTTTAAGAACTCATAAGCCAGAAATAACAGCTCTATTACTGACACCACCTCTCCTTCCCATCCAGCTCTGGCAAGTATTTCACTTCTTCTCTTTCTCCTCTTATCCAGCCATGTTCTCTAACATGACCAGATATTGGGGTCTGAAAGCATACAGCATCCCTCTGTCTGTTGGAGAGAGAGAAGATAAAAGCATTTTAGGTATGTAGAGGAGAGAGATGTTTTCTCTTGCTCTTTATATACTTTATAAGCATCCTGCCTGCCTTAGTGGGAAAAGACACCTTATCTGCCAACCAGCTTTAATGTCTTTTAAAGTGATATCCTCTTCCTAATCCAGTATTTGGAAACCTGGAAGGCCAATTGACAGTCCTGAATTGTCATTTCAAAAGAACATTTGAAGTGGTTTATTTGGAAATTAAATTACACATTTTCAGTTTTCTTAAATAAATTGTCTCCTTTTTTTCACTCTGAAACTGTTTACAGAATCAACCTGAACTGTACAAATAGAACCAACCAGCCCCAGCAGTGCCTTTTTTTAACAAACTGAATATCTGCAGCCTGCTCTAGTGCTTTGTCAGATCCCAAATGTCATCTGCAACCTGCCAGCCACTGACCTACATCTTGATAAACAGTGTTTTTCATTCCATGTGAACTGGGTTTTGTTCTTGTTTATACCCTACAGTATAGAACAGCTCCTATTGTCCATTGTTCCCTCATGTACTTTCAGAAACCTGTTTGTTTCTGGCAGCCTTCTCTTCAAGGAATGTGATGCAGAGCACAGATAAAAGCGCAAGCATCTGTTAAGATGATTGACATTATCCTGACAACAGTGTAGAAGTTGTCTGCTTGGGATGGCAGGCAGGTACGGTCAAACAAAATTAGCAGTAGCTTCAATTTGCAGTGGGTATGATAAAGCATATGCTTTAATTCAAGGAGACTGCAAAGCTTGCTGCTTATTTCCTATGCTTCCTAAGTGTGACAGTCCTGCACACTGATTCATTCAGCAGTGACTCTTACATAGGTGCTAAGCTCCAGATGTACTAAGTACTTTTGAGAGTAATAGTATAGCTAAAGGCAAAAAATAGAATTCTTCAAATATTACTTCATTCTTGAGAGCTTTAGGGAATGTTTGCAAATCCTAGATGCTGGTACTTGATGGACTTCAAGCGTTGATGCTTTATTTTAATGCTGAGTGATGGAGGAATGTCTCCCCGGTCATTGGTGCTATTTTGGGCAACAGTAAGAAAATTCTTGATGTTTTCTCATTCAAGCTTTGACCTGACCTGACCCCACTTAACTTTAAAATCTGACAAGCATGGTCTGGAATTATTTTTCTGTAGCTAAGAGTTGAATGAATATTTAAATGCTTTTGGCCTTCTACTACGAATGTTAGTCCTCTGTTCAAAAATACATTGTTCTATTTGAATTTTACATAGCTGATTTTGCCTTGGCTTCCCTAAAAAATATTTCTGTAGAGAAAAATTGCTGAAAAATGACACCCTAAGTGTTTTTTATATTTCTCACTAAAATATATTTTTAATAAAGCACTAAGAAGCTTAACTGGTGTCTGTTGAAATTCACCACTGTTTTCGTGCAGTGACATGTTTTTTTGTCATTATGCATGACTTGCTGTCTAGATTCAACAACATAACCTTCCTGAAAGAGACCAGCTGTTACTATTCCTTCCATTCTCTCCTCCCCCAGTGTTTTATTTTCAGTTTTGTAATGCAAAATACAAGAAATCCCTTTAGATGCTTTCAGCAAATACAAGTGTCAAATTCCCTAAACATCAGCAAGCAAAAATAACTGTGGAGATTCTTCTGTAAGACTTCAGTCCCCAGCACTTTCATGAAATGATCAAAGTGAGACGACTGGCATGCAAACCAGGGAAAGACTCTCTCCATCACTGATGGCTCTCCATGGGCTGCACAGAGATACCAGGTTGATACTTTGATAGATTGCAATCTGTTTTCAGCAGCTGACCCAGACATAACATCATCATTTCCTGATTATATTGATATGTGTTTCTATTATTTGCTTATTTTGCGCCTTGAGAAACAATTCCTTTTTGTTGTTAAACTGTAAACAGCATTGCAAGGCCTCGTATTAAATCATAATTATTTACCATGCTGTTCACGCACCTTTGTCCCTGGGGAATGCAGTGACGTGAATTTACAGGAAGATCGGGGTATTTCTCACCAACAGTTTCCTGTTATTGATATGCTTTTGTTTAGTTGTGATCTTTTTTTTACCCTTTCAGGTTCTCAGGGGAAAAATAAACAGGCACATGACATTAATCACAGTCCTCGGGTATCGTATTGGAGTCCTCACATATACTTTCGATGTGGAATTTGGATCTTTCAAAAACACCAGTGATAGGTTATTGTTTATTAGTACTTATTCTCTTATTCTGATAAATTATTCCAATAATTCTTTAAAGTTCTTTTGTGATCATGCTCCTTTTTAGAACCCAGAAGGGTTCAAAAGTTTATGAAGACAACCTTGAACAGTTTGCATCTATGTGTGTAGATTTGCATAATTGGGCTGTTCCCATTTGAGAAAAAACACTATCACATAGAGATACAGAGGTAATTCAAAAATCCAGAGACCTTTCAGCAAATACTAGCAAACATGGCCAAAAATGTTATCTTCAAGATGGTTTGCCAACTTCTTTTCTTTATAAATAAATGAAGCCCATATTCTTTCTGCAAAAAGGTAGTATATAAATTTTTTTCACTAGTTCATCAAGATTCACCAGCATAACTACCAGGGTAATACCCTAACACATCTAACACATAGATCTTAAATCTTTTTCAGTGGTTTTTGACTATTCTACTTTTATTTCTGTCTTTGTGGTCATTGTGGTACCCTTCTAGCCAGTGACCTTTGCATAATATTTTGATTTTGCAATAAGGAACTGTAGCCGGACAACCAAGAAATTTTATGTCAAAACAGATTTTAGGAGGTTTAGGGGTTTTTTATTCCATGGCATTGTAGAAATAGTGTGGTAAAAGGCAAAATGGCAGTGTGTCCCAGAGAACCCACACCAGAAAGACCACCAAAGGATAGAACTGTTGTCTAAAACAAGCCATTAAAGTAAGCTCACAACTAACGTAGTAGCTCTTCAGATTCATTACCAAATACTGACAGATTAATATTTTTGTTTCATGCATTGGTAAGTAGCATCTTACATAGAAATTGTTGTAAGATTTAGACCAGAATCTCAAGAGTCACTTATATGTCCACATCCTATTAGTGGCTGCGGATTTACTGTGTGTAGTACTTCGCGTTCTGCTTTGAGTGTATGACACCATCATTTTCCTTAATTATTGCTGCGAGTATTAAGGACTAAGAACAGGCCAACAAAAGTTGTATGTGATATAATTTGAATAAAAATCCATATAATATAACTTCATATAGAGGTTTTTAGTTACTTTCTCTTCACCGTTTGGAGTAGTTAAATTCTAGATAAAATGTAGATTTTATTTGAATTCTTAAAATGCTCAGTTGTTCTCTTTCTCGCAGGCTATGTAATCCAAAAGACTGTAGAAGTATCTCTATGGCCATGCAAAGTCCTGCTCCCACTGGATTTCTGTGAATTTGTCCTCATTTGTAAGCTTGGCCAAGCAAGATCTGGCTGCTTCTCACATGAGGAAATTCTAAGAAATCTAAGGTTATTAGTTTGTTCTAGTTGTGACATTTCATCCTCTGGACTTACAGGTCTTGAAAGGAATTTGTTCATTCTATTGCTGAATCAGATGTATTTCCTCCCAAAAGTGTCAGTTCCAGATTTCATAACCTGAGCAAAATAGTTTTGGGGTTGTTGTCTTCTTTTTTTTTTTTTTTTTTCAGAAATCCCACTGGAGGACAAAAAAAAAAAACAGAGGTGAAAAAACCACAGATGTTTTATTAAGCAGACCAGAAAAAAAAAACACAGAGGTGAAAAAACCACAGATGTTTTATTAAGCAGACCATAACAAAGCTTCCTATCTGATTTTGTCCTCTAAGCACATTCATCCATCAAACCATAAAAGCATGCATTCCTCCCAGTCATGTTCTCCTTATTGCAAGTGAAACTCAAGACTAACAGATGAAGTCCCCAGCACATGAGCAAGCTCACCTCTGATACCACCCTTGAAGACCTTGGGTGCTGGGTTCTCTCCCAGCACATAGACCTCTACATTAGGATTTCCTTTTACTTTTTTTTCCAACACAGTGGCTTTTAACAGGACCTGTTGGGATGTCAGCTGCAAACTGTGTACCTGTGCAGTGTGCCCTGGCTATGCCTGAGCAGTTGTGTGGTCTGAATGAAAATGTAGCTTTAATATTTCATTCATATAGCTGATGTAACCTTTCACCTGCCACCAGAGCTGATTGACCTGGTGAAGATAGACTCAGTTAAAATGTTTTAGAAATGAATGAAATGCCTTATTCCCTTGTCATATCCGCAGTTACTCACCCTCTGGAAACTCAGAGTTTCAACACAGTTCTTCCTTCCTCGGTAAGGGTTTAAGATAGGGATCTGGATCTTCTATTTAAGTACCAGACAGGACGAAAGGAAGTCGGAAGTACATTTCATCCAAGACATTTCAAGCTCTTGATTCCTCCTGGCTTGGTGTTTTGGATCAATCCTCAGGAGAGAGGAAGAGAAAAGGTCTGTCATTTCTCTGAGTCCTTAAGCATTTTACTCTGCTGTTTTTCCTCTGTAGTTCTTTCTCTCTGCTAACCATCTCAGGAACCATTTCTACCAAGATGGTGAAACCAGCTTGTATGTTGTTATATCCCTCTGAAACCTTGGTTAGTGATTTTGATATCTTTCTGGAGAATTTTTATTATTATTCTTTCATGAGACAGTAAAAATTATTTCTAGTGTGGTTAAGTGCCTTTGAAAAGCAGAGGTGTCAATCATGATCATTGCAGAATCATGGCATCTGCATGGATGCTTGTGGCTACTTCGATTGCTTTTATAAAATCACAGAATCATAAAAACATGGAATCATGGAATCGCTTTGGCTGCAAGAGACCTTTAAGATCATCGCGTCTGACAGTTAACCCAGCACAGCCAAGTCCACCACTAAACCGTGTCACTAAACAGGGATGGTGACTCAACCATTTTCCTGGGCAGCCTGTTCCAGTGCTTGACAAGCTTTCAGTGAAGAAATTTTTCCTAATATCCGACCTAAAACTTCCCTGGGGCAACCTGAGGCTGTTTCTTCTCATCCTATCACTTATTACTTGGGAGACTGACCCCCCACCTCATTACAGCCTCCTTTCAGGTAGTTGTAGAGAACAATAAGGTCTCCTCTCAGCCTCCTTTTCTCCAGGCTAAATAACCCCAGTTCCCTCAGCCACTCCTCATAAGAATTGTGCTCTAGACCCTTCACCAGTGTCATTGTCCCTGTTGGGACACTCTTCAGCACCTAATGTTTGACTAACTGATTGTTTTCATAGTTGACACACTTAGGAGGACAGATGTTCAAAGTAACAGATGAAGGATAGGTGTTCAGAGTCAATGTCAGATCAGACTGCTCATTCACAAACCCTGTCCCTTTTTCAGAAATATTGAAGTTCTGGAAAACTAAACCTTTCTAAAAGCTCACAAGTCTCTCCGTTTCCACAGTTCAATACCTTGTTGAAAAATGTTAATTTCACCCAGGATGTGCATTTATCTATTAAATCAGCAGATATTTTAACATATTCCTTTTCTTCCCTAATGACAACTCTGTAATGTTCTTATTACCTTCTACTGGTCAAATATCACTAAAAAGGCCTTGATTTTCTTGACAGAGCACTTTAGCTTTGCATGATATTTAACTGGTCAGGCAGTCAGACTAGATGATCATTGTAGGCCCTTTCCAACCGAAAAAATCCTCTCTCCTCTCCTCTCCTCTCCTCTCCTCTCCTCTCCTCTCCTCTCCTCTCCTCTCCTCTCCTCTCCTCTCCTCTCCTCTCCTCTCCTCTCCTCTCCTCTCCTCTCCTCTCCTCTCCTCTCCTCTCCTCTCCTCTCCTCTCCTCTCCTCTCCTCGCCTCGCCTCGCCTCTCCTCGCCTCGCCTCGCCTCGCCTCGCCTCGCCTCGCCTCCCCTCCCCTCCCCTCCCCTCCCCTCCCCTCCCCTCCCCTCCCCTCCCCTCCCCTCCCCTCCCCTCCCCCTCCCCCTCCCCCTCCCCCTCCCCCCCCTCCCCCTCCCCTCCCCCTCCCCCTCTCCCTCTCCCTCTCCTCTCCTAAATTCCAATCACCAGCTGCAGGGTAAAGTAGTCCCTTGATGAGTTCAGGCGTTTGTGTTATCCTCAAGGTATTGGTTCACTATTTCCAATCTCCATACATCTGTAAATGCTGTTTCAATACAGGGACCAGAAGAGTACTGCAGTATTTATCTCAGTTGAAAGCATGGATTAGTATCCACCTGACCTAACCCAGACTACTACAGCTGATCTATTCTCCCTAGTTCCCCTATATAATCTATAGAAAAAAAAAATTCTTTAATTGAATTCCTCTCACGCTTTAGAGGACACCAAGAGTAGGTCAGATGAGTGCGTACGGTTGTTGCAACTGACCTGGCTTTAGAAGCACAGAGGTGTAGCAAGAAAGCAAATGACACTGCAGCTACCGCTGTATGAACACTTTAAAGAATTGTGGAAATGGTGGTTGTAGGGGACACCTGGAGGGCTTGAGTCCAACCTGCCCCTCCAAGCAAGGCTCACCATCACTAGATCAGATCAGCCATAGCTTTGTGTAGCCCCACGTAGCCCTGGCCACGCTATTAACCTTTCTTAGACTAGTCTTTTAGTCACTGCAGCATATGTCTGTTTAGTATGGTAAGCCCCACTCAGAACCCATCCCCTTGTCGCCTTGGCAGTTTCTTATCACTGCTGGGGTTTTGGCGTTGTTCATCGCATATGTATGATTTAGCCATGAACTGAAGCATGCAGAGGTACCCAGCACACAGTAGGCAGTGCAAGTGGAGCGCTTGCTCTGCAAATTGTTACCAGATTGTAAAACAAATGCCCTGACAGCTCAGTCACAGTTACAAGGAACGGCAGATAATATTCTGCCTTTGAGATGCAGGATGCAAACAGCAGATCAGCCATAGGTAGACCTGTGCACTGTGTTAGGTACCTAAATAAAGTCTCAATTTTGCTATTAAAAAGTGTATTGTCTACCTGAGAGGTAAATTACACAGGTGGGATTTTGGATATGCAGATGCCCATGGGTGAAATGTGCAGCCCTCTTATCTGCTATTTTGTTCACCAACAGAGAGCAGTGCCCCTTGGTATGTAAATCCGACTGATTTGAAGGTAATGTAGCCTGAAGTTCGAGTTGAAAGACAAGGGCAAATCCCACAGTTATCATCTTGCTGGGGAAACCTCTCAAAGCTCATGGTAAGTGTTGACCTGGAGACAGCCTGGTCTCATTGAGACACTGCTCAAACCCAACGCAGAAAGATGGATGGCAAATACGAAGTCACTCCACTCTGCTTAAGAATTCCAGTGGCAGGATCACAGATCCCAAAAAAAGTCTCCATGAAACCTGGCTGGCTTGATTGTTTGAATCCAACATATCCAAACAACCTTAATTTTAGCTGAAAAAGGGTAAGAGAGGTCTATTGAGTCCAGGTCCTGAAGACATTTCAGCTGTGGTGATGTCCTCTGCTGACTTATTTAAGCTAGTGAGAGCTGAGTCACAGCAATGGGGAGACTGACACAAAAATGGGAGTGTTTGAGTGCAGACGCCCTATCCATTTATTCTAGAGGTGTTTACAGTGTCCCACACCTGCTGGGACAGAGCACTCTCATCTCATGCAGGGAAATTTCCAAGCTGGCAGTTGATTTGAGTTTACAGTATTACTTATATGCTTGAATTAAAACACACTAGTCCAAAAGCTGATCCCGCTGAAGAGCTAAGCTTCCAGCCATTGAGGTCTATCACAGAGAGTACATTTTTAAAATATAAAAATCCACTATCTTTTCTCTTGCAAAATATTTATTCTTGCTTTTCCTAAGCTTTGTTTTTCTCTGACATTTTTCAGATATTGGTGCCAGTGTCATTTCCCAATGATTTTGGCTCAGAGTACAATATATTAAACTCTTCCTCTCCACACAAAACAAACAAATTAAAAGAGAAACAGAAAATCCATTATCTCTTTTCTTTTTTTTTTTTTTAACTCAGAAGTAAATAGTCACTCGTTATGATAACCACAAATCACTCACGAATGTTACCAACAACATTCTGGGGAAAATGGACAAGATAGATACTGCTAAATAGTTCTTAGTTAAAAAAAAAAAAAGTTATCCTACCAATAGGCACTGATTTTATTTATAGAACTTCATTTTAAAGGACAAAATGCCTATTTGCAATTACAGTGAATTATGGCATACAAAGATGTACGGTTTTCATTATTTTTCTCTGGATTTCCCATAAAATTAAACAAGCCACAACTGAAAAAAATGTTCAACAGGATCCAAACCTGTAATGTCCCTAGAGCATTTTGCTGCTGCTTTTAAGAAAAAATAACACAATAATTCTTACAAATGTCCAGGTTGCATCACTCGTCAATTCTTTTTTTGATCTCATATGCTTTCTTCCATTGCACTTTCAACTCCCCAGATTCCATCCAGTGAAAATTCTAATTAAATAAGAGATTTAAATCAGCATGAGCTAAGCAACACATTTTCAGTCAAGCTGGTAGAATACTCGTTGAATCCCAGGAGTGTTTACACAGGTAGAGAAATTATTTCATTCTTAGTGACAAGAAGGGAGCAGAACACTTGGTTCTCTCTTCCCCTTGGAAATGGTGTTCTTTGGCACTATGATTTGAACAAATTGCCACCCCTTAGTGGGCTACTGCATCATGCTAGCATTGGCTGTGATCCTAAAAAAAATTGCCAACAAAAGCCTTACTGGGTGTGCAGTTAATTTGGAAAAGGAGTCTCCTGTCAGCAGAGCTGATTTCACTCTGAACTGGTTTGAGCAACACCAGCAAAAGTACTCTCTTCCTTATGTGAAGAGATGTTGCCAGTATTGCTAAAACAGAAATCCTTTTACTTGTGGACAGCCCAACAGTGTGGGTGCAGCATGGGCTGCCAGTGCTGCACGGCTGCAGAGGTGATGGTTGACCCCTGGGGGATGCACATGGCCCAGCCAGTTCCACAGTGGGTTTTGTCTGAAAAGATGGTTTCAGATTGGCAGTGAAAGGAACAGGCTTCAGAAGGACACACTAGTCAGCTCCCTGCCAGGCTGCTTCCATGTGTCCTCTATACATTAAGCCACACATATAAGAATATTACTGATTGTGTTCATGTAACCCCACACAGGTGGCATCTCCAGCCCAGGAAGGGCCACAGTAACAAGTACACATTGCCAGGTCTGGAGGGTAATCTCCGCATAGCCCATGTAGCTCTACCCAAAGCATTTTCAGGAGGCTTCCAAGAGGGGAGCCAGGACAAGGATTGGGAAGCATGTGGGGCTCAGCAAGTAGCGTGCGTGGGAGGACAGAGACACAGCCAGGGAGAAGACCAAAGCACTGTCAGAGCAGGCACACCTTGGGTAATGAAAAGAAAAAAGGAAATCAAGTTGGAGGGAAGTAATGTGACAAACAGTACCTGGCCAGGGAGCAACGTGGTAGGCAAAGATGAGCCACTTCTCCCCAGTAAGCATTACTGGGTGTAGCTTTACGGTTTTCTTGTTCCTTTTGATTTATATGTTTGCTTGTTTTTATTTCTCCCCAGAATTTAGTGTGTGAATTCAGTGGCAGTGCCTCTTCTCTCAAACTCAGAAATACTCTATAGGATTTGGAATTTATACTTCCAACTTGCAAGCCAGAAAGAAAGTTCTTTTCACAAGATGATGCCTCATTTTAACAAAATAAGTGGTAAAAGTGCAAGGAGATTTGCTATTCGGTTGGTAATGTGTATCTGAGTGTAAACGAGGTTTCTGGCTTTTTTTGTACATGTACTTTATTATCGACTATTTCTCAAAGATAACTTCTGACTGAATCATTTCTTTCAAACAGGAGGACAGCATCCTGTGGCTGATGAAAACATTTGGAAGTGCTAAGTGTACAGATCAGAAATAAAAATATTTACCTTTCATGAAGGCATGATGGCAAGAAAAGATTGTGGAGACATTTTCAGCTGCTGCTTGGAAACTTGGCACCGTGGCCAAGGGACTCGTTCTTGCAGCCTTTATACGTCTCATACAAAGGTCCACTTGCTCTTCTGCAACCACTTTACTGGGGAAGCACTGCAGGAACAGACCCGTTCATCCTCAAGGAGAAAAATCCTAAGGCATAGGCTGAGGTTTAAAAAGTGACACATTATTTTCAACATCTCAAGGATTATCAGGAGACCTGAGTCTATTTCCAGCTCTCCCCCATCTGGTAGGTAAACCGTTACGTTACATCAGTACTTTGGGTCTCACTTTCTTCCTCTTTCAACAGGAGAGGGAAATGTGCTTTAGAGGTAAGGATGCAATCATTATACAAGAGGTAAAGATGGCTATTATTTTTGAATACAAAATAGGAGAAATGTCAGTCATTGCACTATAGTGTTAAAAGCCTCACAGCTTCAAACACTGGCTCAATGTTTCTTCTATTTTTTTTCTGTTTTCTTAATTGAATGTTCCAGGTCATGGTAGGAAACTTACCCTTACCAGGAAGAACAGGACAGAAATAGTATAAAGAAGTAAACATTTTAAATTTAATTAATGAAAATAATTTAAACCTGTGCTGTGAGAGAGGGACTAGATAATCAGTTTTAGAACAAGATGTCATTCTGTTTCACAGAATTAGAAGAAAAGGAGACGTGGGTTTTCTGCCGAAATAACTTTCACTGCACCCTGGAAAAACATCTGTGATGATAAAAAATATATAAAAGAACATTTATAACAAGAATTAGAAAAAATGCAGACAGGAAGAAACAAATTAGCGTAGTAGAGAAGCTGAATTTATTTTATCCCAGCAAGAGACAAGAAAAGAACACTAAATAGGAGCTCGAAGAGCTACTGAAATAAGTACAGACAGCAGTAAAACACAGCATGTTGTCCATGTATGAGGATATACTTCTAGTCTGATTCTCCTTGTGTGTAACTCATGCTTTAGAGTCATAGAGGGAATATCAGGGATATTGAACCATGACTGTGAGTTGATACATCACTGTGTATGCTAATCATAGCCAACATTTCAAGTACACGTGTTTGCATGTGTGCATGCTTAGCTGCTAGGGTTTATATGCATGTGCTTTTCTCAGAGCAGCATAGGATTGCTCAGCCCCACTCGAGACTGGGACTTCTTTGTACTTCACTATGTGTAAGCTCACAGGAAGACATGGTCTTTGTCCCAAAGCATTTTAATGTCTACCTAGAAACAATGGCATGAAACAAAAAGAGGGAAGCAGAGAACGAAAGGGACAATGAGGTCTCACAGTTACGTGAGTCAACTCCATGGACAATAGAATTGACCTGAATCATCTGAAAAGCTTCTTGGGTAAATAGTTTTGCTGTCCTGGGTACATGTCCTGGCAGCTGTTGCTTTTACATGGCTTTGATGATCAGTGTATTCAGGTTTTGTTCTAATGTGGAGGATGTTGTTTGCATTGTAGGAGAAGCAGGCCTGATTTTGAGGAGGGAAGCAGGACTTCCAGGTTTCCATGCCATTGAAGCAAGTCTGGGAAATAAAATAAAACCTAGGACATACGATACCTTCTACGGCATGTCTGAGGAATACAACAGGAACTGATATTGGTGTTATTATCTGTCCTTTTGGACTTTCCTGCTTCTACAGTCCTAACAGGTTGAGAGATATACGAGGGCAGGGGCTATGGAAAGGATCCTCTCATCATTTAGTTTATGTTCCCTGAGAAATCAATAAAATTTAATTGCAGATGACAGTCAGCATCATTGCTGTGCACCCTCTGTCATACACACCAACATACGTGTGTGAAAAGTGCTGGTTCCCAAAATATCTGTGTCAGCAAAAAGATTTTCACATGAGTCTTCCTGAAGAAACAGTTGTGAAGATGCACAAGCCTGCTAGAGGCAAACATCTGTCCAGAGATGGAGCAAACAGTCATGGCTGTTGTGCAGACTTGCTTAGCTATGATAAATGAAACTGCAGCAGTAGCCCAGACCTTCTTCATTAAAATCATAAGGCACTAGGATGCAGAGAAGTGCACACCCTGCAGCATAATCAAGTCCACCCCTCATACTGAATCATAGCAACCAGGAGTCAAACTAATAGACATCCTTCTTATTAGGACATCCTTCTTATTAAGCCACTGATGCTTGGAGGATTGTCTTGCAAACATTTTGAAAGCACCTCATGAAAGAGGGTGAGCCCATCTGTAGGTGACAATTCTGGTACCTGCAACAGCTGTTGAGAGCCCTTGCTTTGGCACAGAATACCAGTGGGGTCCTGGGCAGGACACTTGGCATCCTCTTTCCTCAGTTTGCTGTCTGCAAGCTGTACTGCCTTTCTGAGTGCAGCAAGGGGGAACACACAAACAACTGCGAGATGCTCATGAAATAGTGGAGGAAGTACCACAAGGTGGTGAAAGGTTTTTATAATACACAGGACTCCCCGTTGTTATTTTCAGAAGAAAAATATTTCTTCTTGCTCAGCGCAGGTTCAGCTGAGTTCCTATATAAATTGCATCTGAGCCTTTTAGAGCACAAAGCTACAGGTAGCTTATTTGATATTTCTCCATATGTGAGCACTGCCAGTTGAACTCTAAATGCTTCTGTCTCCTTTCTGATTAAAGGTGCTATTTATAGCCCCTCTGGCTGCATTCCACCTGAAGGTCAGATTGTTTACATGGAGTGAGGATATATTGTGTTTTTCTAAATAGAGAGCACATTTTTGATTCATAAAAAAAGTCTTTTCCCTGCACAACATAATGGGCAGACCTTATATCTCACTCACAACAGAGACCTGGTTGCAAGTCCAAAGAGTTCCAGAGAGTGGAGAGGGCTGAAATATTGGGAAAGTAAAGTAAGGATATTCACCTACATGCAGGAAAACAAAGAACATCCAACTAATAAACACAAATAAATACTGATTAATACAGGGGCATTTTTCTCCACTTAATGTTTAACCCAGGTTTATGTTTGTATGTTCTAGTCACAGAAATTTTCTTATTTCCTTCATTGGAAGCGGGATTGGGTCAAAAGTTTTGGAGATCCTCAAACTCAAACAGAAAAGCAAAATGGCAGATGCTGCATAAAGCAAAATGTTGGTTTATGCAGCTATATTATGTTTTATATTTTCTCTTCCCCCACCAAATTCCCCATGTAATACAGAAGTACTTTGTGTCCTGGTGGAACAAAAGACTTGATGTGTCTATCTCCTTTCCCTGTTATTTTTTTAGTTCTTCAGCATCTCCTCACCTTAATAGTGGAGAAATACCACAAAGATAAGAACTATTTTCTCCACTCCAACATCTAAAGACGCAAATAAAGAAAATGAGCCATTTTAGGACTTTGATAACGTAGTAGTTTTCAGGATGGAAGTACATGCAACAGGCAGAAACTCTTACACATGGAACCAGGTAGATCACATCAATTAGCTAGGAGAGTTATTTTTGGCATTTTATTTTGATCCGAGGAAATTAAATGTCCTGAGAAAGAATTCTAATCCAGTGTACGGTTAGAGATGCCAGTGTGTGGCCAGTGAGCTGATTACAGGCTGAGGCTTAACTGGAGAATTAAGGTCAGTAGCCTTTCCTCTCCTATTAATTCCAGCAGCTGCAACGTCACAGTTGCAGCAGTACAGCCTGCCCCTGAAGTGCAGCCTTTCAATAGCCTTTCAGCCTGGTCTTTTCTTTCCATTACTGAGACTACTGCAAAGTTAAGATCCTAAGGAAAAGACACTATGCATACATATATATATATAAAATATATATACATATATATAAAAATCTTTAAAATGAAGTGACTGGAAAGGGCTGTTGACTAGCCCCCACCCTGAAAAGGCATGCAGGGAGCTGCGTACGGAGTGCCGCTCATGTAAGCTCTGCCCAGACATACAGCAAGGGGGGAAAAGAGCAGATGCAAACACCACAGTTGAATTTGATCATGTGTTGTGAGCAGCTGGGAGGCTCATGTGGTTCATGTCAGAGAATGAGCGCTGTGGGCCCAGGGGTTAAGGTTGGATGGTGCCACTTCAAGAATAACTTGAGATAATAGAAAAGCAAGGGTTTCAGAGAAGTCATCCTATCTCAGAACCTGCAGGTGGACCACCAGTTCATGAAGTGATTAAACCGGGTTCTGCCTAATGCTTGCATTCACAGCTGAGTCTTTCAGGGCTGTTCTGCAGCGCAGCATGAGCATCTCTGCCAACTGCACTGGTAGGTGCTTCCCAGAACAGTCCCTTGTTATTATGATAGACCTTGTCACTGGAAAGAGCTGCCAGGTGCCAGTGAGGTCCTAAGAAAAATACTGGCAGTTTGGATGGCTGTTGGGGAGCTAAAAGGATATTGGGCTGGAATGATCTTCAGTCTGACCTAATATGACCATTCTTACTCCCTCCTTATGTTACACTCTTCACTGAGGTGAGCAGCAGCACTGCAAGATCAGCTTGCATGTATTTCCTATGTGAAGTCATCAGGTTCCTGCTGTCCTGGCGTTTGCCCCTTTGAGTTGGCTGAGACTAATCGCACCTTCTACTTTTCATGTGTCCCCCCTGGGAATCAATAGAAAACTGCCCCCACAGTATAATCATCTACATATCCAAGACAGAGCCAAGCTAGCTAGGCTTGGAACATCATCAGGACCTGGGAAAGATCTGGACCCAGGTATAGCCTATGCTGCCTTGGTAATTATTTAATTTTGTACCCAGGGCATTTGTGCATGGTTTTCACCAACCACTGTTTTATCAACTTTAAGCTGGGTGTGGTAGTGAAAGGGTGCTGTGGTTGGCAGTGCTGGGTATGCCTGCCCTCACGCTGGCTGGAGGGAGCCAGCCATTGTTGCTTGTCATGGTAGCAGCCGGATTTCAGCAGCTTGAGGTGGCATTTTAAAGTAGGGAGATGAGAGAATTAGGGGAGGGAAATAGATGCTTTCACTGTTCACCCTCTTTTGTTTTGTGCTCTGGTTTTGTACTTACTGTTGGGCAGTATCAGTATCGCCAGCCCCGAGCTTTCAGTCTCAGTTGGGAGCCAAGTCCCAAGAATTCATGGCATCAGATTCAAAATCTTAAAGGCTTTCTAATAACATCTTTTGGACTGGGCTTGTGGCTGCTGATGTCCGAGACTTTGGGTGCACACATGCAATGAAGTGCATTCCCCTGCAATGAGGTTTATTGTGGGGAAAATAAAACTTTTCCCAAAAAATGTTTCTGTTCTTTTTAAACATCAGCTGAGGTTCCCAGTTAATTATGTGCTCGTAGGTCCTAGGCTGCTAGCAAGGCGTTCAGTAATGTGAGGTTTGTAGTATGGCTTTAAGAGGTAATAGTGTTTCCTGTTTTGTAGACCGGCTATATAGCTGTACAAGATTACATATACTTTAATATAAAAACAGGGGAAGAAAAAACCCTCCCTTGTAACACAGTGTTTAACCAGAGCCCATTTTGTTCCTTTTTTTATTAAATACCTTCCTGGAACTTTAATGTGGGACTGAATACTGACTGTTTCCCAGGTGCAAAGACGAGGACATACTGAAGAGCAGACTAGAGCTCTCCTTGTGTGCTGCTCTTTCTGCTCTTTTCTTATGCTTATAAAGCCTGAGCATGTTCAAAGCTGAATACTAGCAATGTAAATTTCCTAAATGCCTTTAGAAAACCAAGAACTCAACCGCTGCCAAGAGAAACATGAGTTCCTGAAACTGAACAGCATTGCTTGGGTTTCCTTTGAACTAAAAAAAAAAGAGCCAAATGCCTGAAATATGTAAGACAGAGCTATACAGGAGTTAAGGGGAAGCTGCATAGGAAGCAAAGCAAAGCCCAAAATAAAAAGCGGGAATGGAAAACTAAAAATAACAAACAGGAAAGTGTGACACAGCTGCAAAGGCTGTGGTACATTCTCCCCCAGCATTGTACCTTTTTTTTTCAGGAACATACTAATATTGTGTTTGGATTTCAATGGCATTCCAATCCATTATTTGTTCTTCAAAAATAGATGTTTCTTTTGTGAAGAAGAAAGATATTTTCAAGTTATATTCATATGATTTCAATTGTCCCAGTTTATCAAATAACACTTTTATAGTCTCAGTGTTCGCAGAGCAGAAAGACTGCATCAATTATGTCACTTTAAGAAAAATTAATCTGTACCTCATTACAGTGGTGAAGATCAGCTCATGCATAATCAACTGTTGCCCTTAATTTCAATTGAATATTTACTTGATCAGTTTCAAAGGTAGGAAGTGGGCTTACACATGAATCTGAGTTGCAGCTACTTTGGAAGCACAGTGGATAGGAGGGGATCAGGGAGGATCAGGAGCATTGCGTACTAATAAAGCTAAGGAAATCTCCATCTTTTTCTTCATCCAAACACAGGTTTGTTTGTTTACATGGAGCATTTGGCCTGCACTGGGAGACCTGCAGGAAGGCAATGCAGGGAACATGGGGATGCCAGGACTGCAACCAGACTCCAGCCACTGCCTGCAGAAAAGCCAGACTCTCCAAGTGTGGGTGCAACACAACCATCCCAACCAATCACCAAGGCACCCAGCACATGCACAGGAGTCACTGGCAGCTGCTGCATAAAGAGTCAGGAAGAAATGCTTCAGCATTTGGAGATCTTGCTATATTAACACCTATTTAATTGCTATACTCACCATTCTGCAAAAATTAAGCCATACTTCTGGGTTGTTCATGATCTGTCATGATCTACCAGAAGGTAGATGGACAATTTACTACACTTGCATATGCCGGTGCCTATTTTGGGAGAGCCAGAAAGCCAGAACACAACAGTTGGTCAGCCCAAGTTTCCTCAAACAGTCACAGACCCCAGTGGAAACCACATTAAGACCTGCCAAACTGGAGATCATGGTGCCTGTCAAGTTTCAGTCTGACTTGTAAAATTCCTATTTTACAAGACACAACAAAACCAGGAAATATTTACCAACTTCGCAGGTGTCAGGAAATACTTTCAAAGCACTGCTGAGACCTGACAGTCCATTTAAATAGATAGCAAGCATGTACAGAGGTGATAATAAACATATTTTAATTTAAAATACAAACGTCAATGTGTTTGCTCTAATATGTCTGTCCCGACAGATCAGAGTGGCAAATTGTTAGTCACACTATGGTGATTAGGCAGTGAAACCTCTCAATTCATCAAATCACAAGAGTGATTCGCTCTTGTGTGTGTGTTTATATAATGAAATGGTACATTAAAATACGTTAAAGGTGTTTTGCATGGTTGAAACTCATAATGCTGTTTTTCATTAAAAGTTGGTCTACACTGAAAATGTATTTATTATATATTATTTCAATCATGGATGGAATACATCTGAGTATATTTGAAGCTTTTCTATTCTGTGTATTTCAGACATCACTCTAAAACATATGATGGTGTGTTGTTTGAACTGTAATGGTGCCTGTGACATCCTATAATACAGGTTGTAATAGAAACTGTAGTACTGCATTACAGCATACTTCTTATCAGTGTCGTTGAATATTAAATATAAAATGCATGCACATATTACTAGCTTTCTGTTTAGTAGTTGAGAAAATAGTCTACTTACCAGAAATTAGGCCTATTTGCCAAACATATTTGTACTGGAAATAATATATGACCCCACCAAGGAGAATGTGCATCTTTTATTCGATGTAGGGGAAACAGAGTGACAAAGGATAAAAAAAGGCTGAGGGTACTTAATGCCTTCTTTGCCTCAGTCTTTAACAGTAAGATCAGTTGTTCTCTGATTACTTAGCCCCCTGAGCTGGAAGACAGGAACAGGGAGCAGAATGAAGCCTCCATAATCCAAGAGGAAGTGGTTAGTGACCTATTACATCACTTAGATGCACATAGATCTGTGCGGCCGGATGGGATCCACCTAATGGTACTGAGGGAGCTGGTGGAAGTGTTCACCAAGCCTCTTTCCATGATTTATCTGTCCTGGCCAACTGGGGAGGTCCAAGCTGACTGGAGGTTAGCAAATGTGACACCCATCTACAAGAAGAGCTAGAAGAAGGATCCAGGGAACTACAGACCTGTCAGACTGACCTTGGTGCCAGGGAAGGTTATGGAGCAGATCATCTTGAGTGCCATCACGCAGCATGTACAAGACAACCAGGTGATCTGGCCCAGTCAGCACAGGTTTATGAAAGGCAGGTCCTGTTTGACTAACCTGACCTCACTTAGAGATCAGTGGCCCACTTAGTGGATGAGGGAAGGGCTGTGCATGTTGTCTATCCAGAGTTTAGTAAAGCCTTTGACACTGCATTCTACTGGAGAAACTGGCTTGGACAGGTGTACTCTTCTCTGGGTAAAAAAAGTGTCGGGATGGCTGGGCCCAGAGAGTGTTGATGTGCTTCAGGGTAGGGAGGGTCTACAGAGGGATCTGGACAGGGTGGATCAATGGGCCGAGGCCAATGGTATGAGGTTCAAGGCCAAGTGCTTAGTACTGCACTTGATTCACAACAACCCCTTGTAATGTTACAGGCTTGGGGAAGAGTGGCTGGAAAGCTGACCAGCGGAGAAGGACTCGGAGTGTTGGTCAACAGCCAGCTGAATATGAGCCAGCAGAGTGCCCAGATGTCCAAGAAGGCCAACAGCATCCTGGCTTGTATCAGTAATAGTGTGGCCAGCAGGAGTAGTGAAGTGATTGTCCCCCTGTACTTGACACTGGTGAGGCCACACCTTGAATACTATGTTGTTTCACTACAAGAAGGACATTGAGATGCTGGAGTGTGTCTAGAAGAAGGGCAATGAAGCTGGTGAAGGGTCTAGAGAACAAATCCTGTGAGGAGCAGCTGAGGGAACTGTGATTATTTAGTCTGGAGTAAAGGAGGCTGAGTGGAGACCTTATCAATCTCTACCACTGCCTGAAAGGAGGTTGTAGTGAGGTGGGCATCAGTCTGTCCTCCCAAATAACAAGTTATAGGATGAGAGGAAACATCCACAAGTTGCACCTGTGGAAGTTTAAATTGGATATTAGGAAAAAATTCTTCACCGAAAAGTGTTGTAAAGCACTGGAACAGGATGCTTAGGCACATGGTTGAGTCCCCATCCCTGGAAGTATTTAAAAGACGTGTAGATGTGGTGCTCTAGGGACATGGTTAGTGGTGACTTGGCAGTGCTGGATAAACAGTTTGACTCAATGATCTTAAAGGTCTTTTCCAACCTCAATGATTCTATGACTCTATGATGATTTGCATTATTTCTTCTGACAGTGTAGTCCCATTGCCACTAGTAGCAACAGGTAGACATTTCAAAGGATAATGGAAAAAATTTGCTTATATTATTTCATTATCAAACCTATTTTGTGTGGAGCAATCTGTCACTGGAGCAGGTAAGGAAATGCAAAGGCATTTTATAAATCTGATGAAAAACAGAAGAAAACGTCCCCCAAAAGTTTGTAGGCATCCCTCTCCTTCTCCTTCCTCCAGACTTGCCACCTGTGGATCCACAGGTTACTTCTATATGGTAAATCAAACAGTGCCAAGGAGTTGCAGTCGCTGCCCCAGGGCTAAATGGTCCCTGGCATGGCGGTGGCCAGGCCAGCAAGAGGATTCCCAACCCCTTCCTGCACTGGCGTTGGTCAGGGAGGGGCTGTCCCCAGTAGGCAACCTGGATCCAGCCACCTTGGTTTGGAGGTGAAGACACTTGAATGGAATAGACACAAGCCATTCTGGACACAGGCCACCACTCAGCTTCAGCAATGGAGAATGTTCCCCAGCAAATTCACTGAAATAGATGCAGCCTTTGTGAAATCATTTCTGTGGAACTGGGAGCACAGCTGTGCCTAGTCTGCATGCACCATGGCTATGCCATCTCTAGCTGTCTTACTCTGTCGTTAATGAATAGATACAATAGACAGCAATGCTTTCAGGTTTTTTTTATTGAGCAATAATAATCATATACTTTTTAAAACCAACCGGCTTATTAGATTTACATTCAAGAGCTTGTAATGTCATTTATGACCCTGTTGCAAAATAGCAATAATGTATGCAAATATTTACTACATTCTTTAAATAGTTCTCTTCAGTCTGCTGAAGGACCGTGGGTTTGATCCTGCTCTCACTGAAATCAAGAAAAAATTACTTTTGATATCAGTAGATGAGCATCCACGCATTCGCTTGTAAAAAGCCCAAGATAATATTGCTCCCTCTCAGACCTAAACAGTCAATACAATTTAAAATGTAGTATATGCTAGTTTTAGATTTATATTTAAGTGCCTCTGATAATTGTGGCAAGAGAGTGTGCTATCTTTACTTAGACATTTGGATGTCCACTGCTGTCATGTTCTAGAGCAGCATGGTTCATTGCTGCTTCCACCGACATTGCCTTTGGATCAGGATTTGGGTTCTTTAAAGGCTTTGGAGTTTCTGCAATTCATAGTTTTACAAGTATGATTCCAGATCCTGCACCAAACTGTGGCTGCAATACTGCGTGTTGCTTCTTTCACTGAATTTGCTGTCAAAGTTCACACTGATTTCAAAACAAATATTCAATACAAACCACATTTCCAATGAGACTGCTCTGCATTACAAGGCAGTTCCTATACTTATGCACCCTGACACAGCGACATCAATTTCTATGTCCTGAGGATCTGGTCATTTCCAGACATATTAGCAAACCCATCTCCGTGTGGATTTTTATGTTACAAATATGTTATCCAGTCTGGACTGAATGAGGGACTGACAGTTCCTACTGACAGTTCCAGTTATTCTCCTGGATGAAATGGGACCGTTTGCTCATACACTAAGAAATAAAGGGCTGGGTACCAAAGTACTCTAGGCTGAGGCTGGACTACTGCTCACAGAGGATCCAAGTCTTCCCTGCACTGGGTCAGATGAAATCCCTGTGAGTTGCAGCTGGGCTGCATCCAGCAATGAAGATGGAAAGTACAAAGGTCCATTTGCTGGCCTCTGGCATTGGACCCTCTCATCCCCAAAGCAGCTGCTTTATAGAAACATATATATTGAAATAAAGCTAAGCAGCTTCTTTTGTTTCAAATCCCCCTCTACAGAGCTGTGTAATTTAACAAGCTGCTGTTTCTCTGTACAGAATTTAACTTTAGAAATACACCTCAATACAATAGATGTCTGTGGTGTCTTCGCTAAGGTATTCACAAAGTATATACTGAAATGCTGGGTGTTCTCTCAATGAAGAAAGGCATATTTATGTCCAAGGAATTGTCACCAAACTTCTAAAACCACTAACAACTAACTGATTTATTTAATTTGCATTGCTGTGCTCCTACGTTGTTATTATTCTTGTGATTCAAGGGTGTTGCTTTCTATACTGCGATTTGTTGATGTGCCTTTCTTTCACATTGGCTCCACACCAATCGTCTCTCTCACCCAAACTGTCCACCAAATTCAGTGAGACCTTTCCCAGCTTCAGGCTGCAAGAGTCAGCTTCTGGCATTACATAAATGAGGAGGGTTGAAGCATGTACGTTTTTTAATATTACTATACATTCAGGAATCCACAATACATTTCTCTCTTCAAATACTTATCAAAACAAATATAAAAAATCATATACACTGTACAGTCTATTTTTAAGTAAACATTTTCCCCATGAAAAACAGAACCACAATTGGCCTTCAGAGGTTATATTTTTGTATGGTATAGATCTACTTTGTTCTTAAAGTGTGTTGTTGCATATTCAATTATCTGTGAGAAATGCATTCACTTGAAAGTCTTATGAGTGTAAGTAAATGTCAGCGAGGATTTAGCCATTTCATTACTGGAGCGCGAATAGCTTTCTCCTTAACGAATTCCTCTTTTACGGAATTACCATCCCCTGATGCCATGTCACGCTCTGAAAATATACAAAAATAAAGGTGGGTTTAATAAAAATAAAAGAATTAAAATGTTGTCCTGCAGCTATGTCCCTGGTTTTGGGAACACTTCAGATAAACCTTAACTGGCAAGTCTTGCAGGAATCTCCCGGAATGCCTCCAATTATCTAGTTGCAAAATTTCTGCCAAATTATGGCATAAGCCAGAGGTGTTTCCTAATAGTTTAAGCATAAGGCAGGTGATTTGAGTTCAGTTTCCAGTTCTCACTGTAAGATTCCAGTGTGACATGGGTCCAAGCAGTACATTCTCAGTAGATACAGCAGTAAATTAAGCATCCCTGGAGCTATTCTGTGGCTGAGGCCAGCTGGCATGGGATAGCCTGGTGCATGCCATTAAACTCTCTTACTCTCCAAGAAAAGTTAAAAGCTACCCAGTTTGTCTACAGGAAACGGTCCCTTGCTGACACTGATGGCTGAGCTGTAGCTGAGGTTGTTTGGCACAGCTAGCTAGGCTGGGACAAAGCATGCTGGCCGCTGCCCTACTATTTGATGTGAAAGTGGTCAAATTGCAGTACACAGAAACATGCTCTGGCACCATTAAATTTACTAGGGTATGTGTAGCCATAATGTCTTTATAAAATAGACCTGCCAGAAACTCACCTGTTTAAAATACAGAAGCATTCACAGCTTTTAATCTGCTGAGGATCTGTCCTAGATACTATATATACATCTGAGGACCACTATTAAATGAAATCCCTTCTGGCCTTCTCATACAGTACTACCCACAGTGTCCCTGGTCTACTTCCAGTGACAGAACTCTGAGGACAGAAATCAGTCTGAAACCCTTGCACGAGTAAAAAGTACTATTTGCTTCTATGGGGTCCGTATCTCATCCTGGCTGGGATCAGACAAGCTACTAAACATTGAGGCAGCAGAAGGTTTGGTACCAAAGGCAAGGGAGGGAGAGAAAAGGAGAGGAGGAACTGATGGAAACAGGCAACCTGGGAAGATTCAGAATATAGGCCAGATACAGGAGAAAAACAAGACAGGAGTAATATTTCATGTTATTTCAGCAACCCTAGTAACAGACAAAACCTGGAAGGGCAAAAGACTGCAATTGTAGAAAAATACAAAAGGGTCAGGACTGATCTATCTCAGGTTTATTCCTAGATAATTTTAAATGTGGTATGAGCATAAGCTGAAGAAGTTTGCTTCTGTCTTTCTCTAAAAGGAGAGAGGGGGGAAGATAAATCACGTATTAAGGCAGCAAACACTAGCTAGCTTAAAATAACAGGAGAAAATAAAAATAAGGCACACAAACTGCAGCTGGAGGAAAAATAAAAATCAAAGACTTCTTTCTAGGTAAAATCCTAGAAATACTCCCGTAGGTCTAGGATTAAATCTCTGATATTTATTTAAAATCTTTACATTTGTATTGATTTTGACTAGTGTTTAAATTTAAGAGTAAACATCATTCAGTCAAATATACCTCACTATCTTCAGGTGGAGGATAAAAGGGGAAGAAATTTTAATCCCAGCTTTAAAAACTTCAGAGACCTCTCCTTCCCGCCTCAGAAACAGTACAGTTTCTCACACATCATTTTTTTTTAATTCTGGAAAGATCTGTTACAGGCTTCAGACATAATCTTAAAGTTATGAAGTTATTCCAGAGATACTGTCATAAATGGCTACAATAAAAACATTTCATAAAAGTTTGTTAAAATCTGAAAAGGTATAAAGCTCTGTTTTCAGGGGGAAAAGTTATTATTTTTACCATATATTATCTAACAGTAGTAAACGCAACCTTGTGAAATCCTATTCTACACAAAGCAGCTACATGCTTCACATCTGAACGGACTAACGCAAATCTTAGCATAGCCTCCCGTTGCACAGGTGACGTTGTACTGCTAGCGCATGCAGCTGCTGGGAAGTATTTCACCCATGTTAGAATTTCAGAATGGTTTTACCCTGTGTCACAGCTCACCTAATTCCTTGCCTTATCTTAAGGGAACTGCCAGTAAGAAAAGTGTTATTTGCTGTTTACACAGCCCCCCAAAGTACACATAACTCACGCGCAGCATACAAAGACTGGTAGCAGTTCACATACAAGGTGATTCCTGCTAAAATCAACTGCCCCACGAAGTCTTACCTGTAAGTGAAACTATTTTTCGTCGATTTGGAGGCTTTGAAGCAGACAGTTGAAAAAACGGGAACTTCAAACACTTCCCAGTTACTCTGTCACAGATGCCAGAGGGACAGTTGCAGGTTTTCCTGCATTCCATTCCATAGGTACCGTAGGGACACTCTGAAAAAAAGTGATATAGCAAAGCACACTTCAGTGATCCAAGTCACCTGTCAGCACTATTAATAGCTGGTCTGCTTGTATCCACTTAGAAGTGGAAAATGTTTGAGTGGAAGTCAGCTAAACCTTAACTACAGGATTTCAGCGTGCCAACTGCTTGTTTTCCTAGTTTTAACAAACCTTGACACATATTGTATACCTAATTTCTTTTCCTATAACTATTTACAGTGTGCTATTGGTAATCGTCTGAAACACTTGCAGTATTATAATGCAAATTAAAGACAATATGAATGTGTAAGTATTATAAAGGATGTAGTTAAAGAATTAAGATTGGATTTAGAAAAGAATTACGACTTCAGAAAGTTCCTGAATTCACTGTTTGGGTGTGATGTTATCTGACTTACATGACTGTTGTGATTTAGAGCTGCAATCTATTGCTGCTTGTGGCCGGTGCCGCTGCTTGTGGCCAGCGCCTCTGCATGGATCTGGGTGGAGGCTGCTGCCCCAACCCTGAGGAGCTATCCAGCAAAGTCACCCTCCGCCTGCAGATGCTGCCAGCTCTTGAGGAAGAGCCTTACCCGATGTGACAACTTCTCAGACAGCAAAAGTCTACCTTGCCATGGAAGACAGCAAAGAGCTCACCTACATCTCCGGCTGAAAGACTGAGTATGCTCTAAAGGGATTGCTAGCACTAAGGCAGCTGCCTGGTTATGCTGCATCTGGGCACATACTGCCCCAATTCAAATCTCCCATCCCTGAGCAAGCTCGCAGAGAAGCACCAAAGGACAGCTGTCATGATGGAACCAAATGTTTTTCAAAAAACTTAAGTCAGGTGCAAAGAATTTGCCCCATCTCATAGCTGACACATGTCACCTACTGGATCGCATAGCTTCCCAGAGGGTTTAAACCTGGGGTCATATAGTCCTTGTTTTCCGCTGCTTTGCTGTTGAACAAGGTAGCAGGACCATAGCTGAAGAGAGGAAGACAAGGAAAATCCAGCTTGAACATCACATTTCTAAACCCCCAAACAAGAGATCATCCCAAGACAAGTTTGAGATGTCCAAGAGGAAAGGTCTTTATGCCCGGGCTGTCCTTGCCAACCCAGGGTGCATTGTCACCTCAAATGGCAAAGTGTTTCTAATTCAATGGCCAAGAGTTTCCAATTCAGCTCCTAAGGGCAGATTAATGACCATTCAGGGCTGGACCAAGGATCCAACCAGCCCAGACTCCCACAAAACACTTAAGAAAGAACATGACCATGGTAAGCACAAGTGATACCTCTCCCCTCATATTCTCCCACATTTTCAGTTCTGGTACCTCCTGAGCCAGACATAGTTTCTGTGCACGTAACAACCCACAACAGGGTTATCCTCCTCAGTTTGTCCAGTCTTCTCTAGAATCAATGCAAATATTTAGTTTAACCGTATAGCCTAGGCTCTCTGAAAATCAGGCTAATTCCCCAAAATGAAAACAACATTTTAAAATTCTCTGCATGTCCAATGGATTTGCTTTTATAAATGAAAAGCACTGGAAAATCAAGCCTGCTAGGGACTGCACAGGGAATCGCTCCAACCTGGTGGACCTCACTGAGCTTCACCGTACTCATCTTCCCAAGCAAGGACACTCTCTGATCTGCTGTTTAACCCCATAAAAGAAGAGCAAAATCCTGAAAAAGCAAAACAGTTTTTGTGTGCACAATCCTCCATAACGGACAAGCTGAGCACACACACCACATGGAGCATCAGCCTGCCCACTGCAAGTGCTCAGCTGCTCAGTCCAGTGAAATGGGATGCCAAGCTGTGCAGAACAGCATGGAAACAAGACTGAGCCCAAAGCACTTAGCTCCACGCAGAATAATCCTGGCATTGACGCTGCTCTTCAGAGTTGATGAAACTGAGATCTGAATCAATTTTGCTGTTAGTAGGCTTTGTTCAGCAGGCACCTGCTCCTAAATAAATTGGAAATAGCTCCCAGTGATCTAAGGGAAACAAGAGTAGTTTCTTCTTTACTGTGACAGTTATACCTCAGGTTTAAAGGGTATTTACTAATAAAAGTGCAGAGCACCAGTATTCCTTAGTCTGCTTTGGACAATAATGACATTGTTATTGATAATATGATGCATTCTTATAATATTAAATGTACTCAAAAAATTGCTCTGAAACTTATACTGTCCATATTTTACCCATTTTAGAAATAAGAAATTGAAGAACAAAGAGTTCAGGTCACTTTTCTACAACTTCAAAGTAAATCAGTTGCAAGCAACCAGACAGAATTTAGCCATCCTGACTCTGTGAATTATTACAAACATAGAAGTTATTAAAATGAGTGAGTGATCTGAAATTATAGCTATAAATGGATATATAAAATAGCAATAATTTCCCTGATAAAATTCACATATGGGTAGAGAGAGATTGTACTATCTCAGCGCTGACATGAAAAAAGAAAAAGAATTAGAAATGATAGCTATAATATTTCATGCAAATAAATATATGGAGAATATAACCCTTAAATACTAATTTACAACTCAGTTTACAAGTTAAGATATGGCTTTTTTGAAATTAATGAGAGTTTTTCCACTGACTCATTGCAAAAAAAAAATTTAGTTTACATTTTCTACAGAGCTTCCAAGTTTCAGCTACAGGGATTCAGATTTCTTGTCCTTCAATGTTTCTTTTTTCCCATTTGAAGTGTGCTATTGCAAAGCAATTCCTATGAGGACAGTGAAAAGTATATAATAATTCAAAAGAACTGTTAAAGGAATTATAGGTCATATCTTGTACTGCAGTAATTTTTAATAAACTGAAGATCAGTCAATTATCTCAGTAAAACACTTTCTTGTGTGTGCACCAAAGATATGATCTTTATGCGTAAATTGTAGTCTTTAGAAATAAAAGTAGCATTTCAGGTTTCACCCTCAAACATGTATTTGTTTTTAAATACCAATGTAAGTAAGCATGCGCTCTATGTGACTCAGCCTGAATGATTTTTGCAGCATCTGGTCCTAAGTCATTACTTTTAGTCAGGCTATTAATACTCCTGATATTTAACTGCCAAGACATCTTCACTTGTAAGGAAGTTATTCACAGGCATATCTCTATGTACTTACTGAAGTTATACATGAACACAGGAAAACTCACTGCATTCATGCTTTGCAAATCCTTTTTTAAAAAGTATTTATTTCTAAAACCTGTGCCCTACTTTTTATTAATTCAATGCCTCCTCTCTTTTTAAAGATTCTCATTTTTGCATGAAGTGAGGATAGCCTTTAAATGAAAAATGCCATTTATATTCTATGACTAAAGAAATCAGCATGCAGCATACCTAGAATAAGCTTAGAGCAGTGTCTGGCCTCTCCTGTCACAGTCAGCTCCTGTTGTTATTCCCGATTTTCAAGCAGGAAGGTCTCTGTTTGCCTCCCCTGACCACATCCCTAAGGTGTCTGAGCACCTCAAAGGCAGGACTGAATTAAACACGACAACATCCCGAGGCACTCAGTGCTGTTATCTCCATCTCCCAGTCCCCAGAGAGAGCACCCGGTCCCTGGGCAGGCAACCAGCAGTGCCTGAGGGAACTTCACCCTAGGGGTGCTTGGCAGGGTCAGGGACCCCATGACAAGGTTGGACTTGCAGGATTAAAGTCTTTGCAATTTATAGAAAGCCACCCACCAATTCAGCGGAAGGATCAGGACTAGTGCCTGGGTCTCCCAGTCAAAAATCTCATCCTCCCATCTGTATTTCCTCACACATGTCCCCAAGACTAAACAATATTCTCACATTAATAAATTTGTCCCACCTACATGTAACACCTTTTAATACCAGCAGGTATTTTTCACTTTCTTCTTGGCCACAGGCTGAGCTGGAAAAACCCCATTTTAGACCTTTCAACCAGGAGTCAAGCTCTATATGTAGATTGCTGTCAAACTGACACAGTGGGTGCATGCAAAGTGAATATTGTTACCTTTGCAGATACCAAATTCATCACCAAAGTCATCCTCCTCAGTGTAAAACTGGCACTTCAGCCCAGGACCACACTTGACACCATCCATACCCGAGACCGTACGATAGCAAGTCTCCCCCAGAGCAGCTGCACACACTCTGCAACAGCCACAGTCATCCAGCACCGTTCGTTTACAGCGCAAGGTACTTTTGCATGCGTTACTGTCACAGGGCTCGGGACAATCTACAGCGTATTTCGCACTCCAGGCAGTTCCAGCATGCATGGGCATCAGGAGGAGTGTGAGAAACAGGAAGCCCTTCATGTCTTGCAGGGGTAAAAGCTCCATCCCAAAGAGCAGGCTTTAATGATCAGCCTGCTGGTGCCGTGTGCCGAGGGAAGCAGCGGTACAGAATCCAAAGTGGTAGCTGCACACATCAGCCTACAAGTTTATGAGCTTTATACAGTTTGTTGCCCACACGCTGCACCGTCGTCAGCTTCCTCAATCCGGCAGCGCTGCTCCTGCCAGCCTCCCTTGTTTCAGTTTATGAAATCCAGGATGAAGGTTGGATTAGCACTCTGCTGCCATCCAGGAATTGAAAAGCCTGAGCTGATGTAATCTGTTATGTTTAGTTGGTTGTTTTGCATGAGGACTAAAAACTCTCTCACATCCGTCTCAAATGCTCAAGGACGTCTGCCAAAAGAAAAAAGAAAACCCACACACAACGAAAAGAAAAATAAAACCAAGCCCCAGTTGGTTGCATACCTTCCTGCAGGACAGGGATCTCTCTGACACTGGGCACTCTGCTGACAGGACAGCTCTGCCTCACTAACACAGCTCACACAGCCAGAAGAAAATCACACTGAATCATCTCACTGCTCAACGAATGATCTTTAAAAGAATAAATCTTTGCCATCCTCATCAAGGGGTCATGGACAGTTACTTTAATGAGCAAAGCGAGCTCATGCCATTTAACATCCGAGCTCAGATGTTTCAGTATTGTTTTTCCTGCCTGCATCGAAATGGTACTTTTTAATCAGTATTTAGGTGGAGATGAATAAAACATTTTACTCAAAGAATGCTGCTAGAACTAAGGTCAGACAGACACCAGCATTTCATGGGATCTTCAGCAGGAAGTTCAGGGGAATGATCAATGAGCTGCCCTGACCTCACAACAAAGGGGGAAATCCCCATCCATCACTGGCACCGTCTGTGCAGCCTTAATGTGGATCTGGGCAGGAGGGGCTGATTCTCCTCCTCTTTACACCACTTCTATCCTGATCTATCTCTATGGGATGCCCTGATGCTGTTCTTCGATGAAATTAGTGTAAATAAACAGAAAATAAGTCTCAATTTCCCTTGTCCCTCCTCTTAGACTTTATTCACGCTGCCAGAACCTTGACAAGAAACAGCAAATAACCAAAGAGTTTAGTGAAACAGAGAAGCCACCACAGAGATGGAAATTTCTGCTCTAAAGACAGATTTACAGGAAAGGAAAAAAGGAATAAAGGTAGCCATAAATAAATCTCTGAATACCAAAAGTTGCTGCCACTGAAGTTAGTGGGCACCGAATCAATCTAAACTTGCAGGTGACCAGCTTGCCATTTGGGAATGCTGTTGTCTCGAGTGGGCTGAGGACACTGCCAATAGACTGCCAACTAAAATGAAGGGCTATTTTGGAAATACAAGAGAGCAGGAAAGCCTTTTCTTCATAAATGCAAATGTGAATTTATAGATCCAAAGCAAAATGCTTAACTCTTCTCTCTTGTGAAGATGATGAGAAAACGAACGTACTCTATGTTGCATTGGGTAGGTTATTCATGTACTTCTGGTATATGTGAGTATAAGAACCTGGATAGTATAGGATAGCATAGCAGAGCAGAGAAGGAGGAGAGGGAGAGGGACAGGGACAGGGACAGGGACAGGGACAGGGACAGGTAGAGGAGAGGACCTAGTATGTTTAACACATGTCAATGGGAGGCTACACTCAGGCAAGTATTTGCAAGCATCCATCTTACACAGTATATAATTACTCAAAATACAGTCCTAATCACAGTTGCCAGCTGGCAGATGTTTACATGTACTAGTTCATGCCTGTTTTCACATGTAATCTTGGACCAATTGGTGAATTTAAAGTGTAAAATTAAAGCATTAGGTTGAAGTCTTGTATAAACAAAGTGCTATTGTAGCCATGAGGTGACAGCAATTAGCAGCAGTAGACAAATTAGTCTTCAAAATCGAATGCAACTATCCTCTGGGAAATAAAAGGAATACTTCAGACATGGAAGTGAGGATTTCAGCTAAAAACCAAGGAGGAACATAAGTGCAAGGTTATAATAAGCAGATAAATTAGAAATGGATGTGCTACCCCTGGCCTCAGCACAACTACAACATGTCAAAAACCTGTTTTAAAAGAAACCACAACCCAAAATCTCCCCCATAGTCCACAGGTCAGCAGAGTAATGTGAGCCACTGCCCATTTCTGCTGGCATTAGCATCAACTAAAATGGACATTGGTTTATATTAATAGGTCAGGATATAACCTGTGGGGCTGAGGAGCCTATGTAAATCCCACTGGGTAGTCCCTCAGTGGCAGACAGAGGCTAATTCAGTCAGAAGGTCAGGGAGCACAGCCAAGGGCAGTAACCATTTCAGTTACACAGCCAACTCTGCTTGCAAGGGTGAATAGCCCAAGAAGCAGGTTGCATACTTAGTGCATGAGACTTCACAGGTCTGCATTAGTAAGGAGCAGAAAGGCTCTTCCTTAAGTCCCTCCCTTAAGTTAATTCACACCTGCCCTTAAATTCACATCTGGTTGCTTACTCAGAGAAGGTGACAGAGGAGTGTGCAGACCATCCACACATGCACTTGGGCATTAATGCGTGGTAGTAAACACCAACTGGTAAAATTCTGTTCTGTAAATATATTTAAGAAATGCTCCTTATATAGAACACTAATCAAGATCTGAAAGGGCTGCATTTCACTTTTGGGTTTCTCACAGGAAAAATGTCCTAGGGAGATGATAAATAAAAAAAAATTATGCACAGATGTGGTGAGGAAAAGAAATCGTAAAAGAAATCAGCACACTCCCCTAGCAACTAGCCAATATTATTTGGAATAAGATGGAAACTGTATTCTGTGCTTGGAGCAAGAAGCCAAAGTAAATTATTACAATGGATCAAAAAATAAATGCAATGAAAGAAAACAGTTTGAACAGATAGAGGTCTGGCTTATACATGAGTATCATGGAGGAAATAATGACACAATGATCTTCCACACTGTCCACTGATTAAGCAGTGAAATAAATCCAGTGTCACTCTCTCTGGTTTTAATATGTCTGTATTATTTTACCTGTTGAATCCATTAAGCTTTTCTTTCCAATGAACAGTTTAATCTTGTAAAGCCCTGAACTAAGCTCTCCCTTGAAAACTAGTGCAATAGGAATTAATGAAGCTTCTCCAGCTATCAACAGCAGAAAATTTGGCACCATTATTTAACTTGTGGTATAAGTGTACTTTAAATGTGGAAGAATTTTCTGGATCAGATTAGATCAGTGCTAATTTTTTTTTTTCCGTATTTACAGTATAATTTGTCTTGGTGCCAGTTTATATTGTAATTACATCACCATATAATGTTTGGCAGTCCTTCTAGAAGCAGAAAAGGTTTCAACCCTTAGGTTCAATGCTTTACGGGGAACTGGTTTATTATCAGTGAGCTGTGAACTGTATTTCCAGCTGAATACTTCAGATCACAATTTTTCTAGGTTTTTTTGTAAATAATTCATTTCTCAAGCAAAAGCAGATGGAATGGGGGTCTTGAAGTTGTATTTATGCCCTCTGAAAAGTTTGACCCCATCTGTTAAAGTTCCCCATGAAATTACATACCTCGTGATACAAAATGAATCTGTGCTGATACATGGGAGCAGACTATTCATTAGGTCAATACTCTAAGGCTTTGCTTGTTTTATTCTTTAGATAGAGAGTAACATTCACTTCAATTCTTCTGAACTTAAGCATTCTGGCCACTGTCGTTATCCAGACTTTTGAACACAGAAAATTGGGATAAGCAGGAAGCATTAATACATCTTTAAACATAGGAAAAGTTTTAAAGGTTTAATGCATGACCCTTGTTGCTCATTTCCAAAAGGCAGACCCTAAACTAAAAATATGTTACCGTACATTCCTGAAGGATCCAAACTTTTCCCAGGCTTCCTTTACAAAAAGCCATAAGCACAATGCTATATGAGAAGCAAAGATTCAAAGGGAAACACCGAAAGGAAGCTGAGCTGCAAAGTCCAAAATGAAAAGCCAGAAATAGGAAGTAAAAGATAAGAATCAGGAAAGTGAGATAGCAGCAAGGACTCCCTTTTGTATGATTTCTTTTCTTGTATCTTTTCAATGAATTACTAATTACTCTTTGTTTTGGCTGTAACATGGCAACTCAACTTCACTCTGGTAAAAATAGATGCTTTGGGACATTTCCGACTTGCTGAAGGCAAGAGGTGTTTACATCCTCTCTCTATGCAGACCAGGTGCTTCGCAAAGAACTGGATAGGCTGGCTACCTTTGCACAGGCTTCAGGAGCTACTATAGGAATGACTGAATACAGTGGCATTATCTGAAGGGAGTCTCAGGAACTAGAGCTGTACCTTGTTTGGTGCATATTAAAAATATGCCTGTAACTCCACATACAAATATGTGGCATGTCCAGCCTGGGAGCTGAAAGCCAAGCTGCCTGGACATAACTTCTGCTCTGAGTTTCCTTCCTCAGACCTGGGGCTGGGCAGCTTTGAGGTCTGTGCTACTGGGTCAACGGGGCACAGTCCTGTTCCTCAACAGATTGCAGTCATGGCCTGGCTCTGATTGAAGGATTTTTGCACTGAGTCACCCCTGCACAGTGTGACTACTTCCAGTGATTTTACAACTGCTGCAATGATCTGCATAGCAGAAATCACTGGCTTTCCCTCATTTAATTCATTAATCAAGTCAAGTAATTCCACTCTGCTTGGCAAACACGTTCAAGAGACAAGAAACATCACAGAGTGATGGAAAATATGGCAACAGGGGTCAATTTTCTCCAAGGCAGGCAAATTTGTGTTCGTCACATACAATAAATAGGTTAATTGATATACGTGGGGGGAAATGGTGAAAAAATAGGTCATGATTCTGTAATGCTGAAGTCTTTCTTTACTACTTTCAAATCGTATACATTTCCAAAGGAAGAAAGACGTTTCAGTGCCCAAGACCTCTAAGATCTCTATTAGAGAGTTTCTTAAAAGTACAAGAAAGTTACACGTCTTCTCTGTGCTTCAGAAAATGTACTTTTCTGAATATAATGCTAAACTTCCCCAGTCACTCACAGCCCAAACCAATGCTCTGCCAATGATTGAGTCATATGTCCACCAAGAAAAAAAGAAAAGCCTTTCCACATAGGAAAACATCTCCACTTTGGGAATGATCTGTGAATGTCCAGTTTCTTTATCAATAAAAGAAAACAAGGTTTGAGTGATTGTTCTTTGCATGTTCTACCTAGGCGCTGAGATGCATATATTCTGCCCATATGGTACTCAGCTTAAATGCTGAAATAATGTGAAAATTATTTTGTCTCTCACTATTTGACATAATTAACTAATGTAGGATAAACACTCATTCCTCTACTACCATGCAGACTATGGTCCTAGTAGTTCTCTGCAGAACTAGAATAAAACATAGTATACTGGAACAAGAATTTCATTAGTTTTGTTGGGACATAAACAATAACACAACAGTCAATCAAATGACAAATATTGTAAATTTTATCCTTTCCCTACTCAATGCAAATGGTAGTTGTACTCTGACTCTATCAGTCCCTGATAACTAAGCTGAATTTCCATTTGAGAAATACTTGTTCTTGGTACCTGTGCAGAATCTCAAAGTGCACTTTTCAGTTTTCAAATCCTAGGTATAAATTTTAGAAGAAATACTTTAGGATTGGTGGGTAGTATCCTTTTATTTGCAACTCAAGCTGATTTTGATCTGTGCTCTTTAAGAAAAAAAAAAAAAGATGACATCTCTAGAGACATTTATGGGAACAGAACGACAACTTAAGTATTAATGTGATTTCCACTTTTCTGTACTAAAACATATTTCAGAAAACCTTATTGCAATTAAGCAGTGCTATTATAACATTTCTGCAGAAGTGTTAGCTATGTTTAATATGTAGTTTAGACTTGAATAAGTAGCTGTCTCCTGTAGTGAATGACAAAGCTATTAAAAGCTTAGCTCTTGTTGTACTCCATGGGTTGCTAACAAGAAAATCTGTGGTCATACATGTGAAATGTTGAGTTGTTTGAGTGCAGGTCAGGTGTCCTCATGAGCTAATACTTCCATTTATTCTTTGGATATATTCTTTGGATAATAACCTTTCCCCTGGCAGAGAAAAGCAATTTGAACTAATTAATTTAGATAAGCAAAATGATCACATTGATATCAGTCATAATTTTTCTTTAAGAAAAAATCTCTCTTCCTTTTCGTAAGTACTCCTCTTTGAAGCATAAACACTTTCCAGAATAATGAAGTGATCCCAGAAAGGCCATAAGAGGACTTCAGCATCTCCTAGGTGAAGAAACTTCAGGGAAGAGCCAACCAAAGGCTGAAAGGAGTAAGGACACCAACAGGAACTATTAAAGAATTTTCCACAGGGTTACATACACTTTCTTTCCTTAGGATGAATGGCCATTTTATCCTGGCTTCTCTCTGCCACGCAATCTCTCCAGCTCACCCTTAGTTCTCATTATGCTGTTTTTCTTCACTGCTGACATTTTCATGTCTTTATTTAATCTCCTCTTTCTCTCTGATTTACATGCAATTTTATTCTTCACAAGTCTACTTATGCCATGCACAAAATGCACCCTATAAAAGTGGATCAAGACAGTATCCCTTCAGCCCATCTTTATTGCTTTCTTTTGTTCACAGTCCTCACACTCTGTCCATCTTGTCTGTTCAGACTGAAACCTCTTTAAGACTTTGGGCTAACGGGTGCAGAGTCTTGTTCTAGGTGACTTATGACAGTTGGTCTTCAGGCATTTCCATGTTCTATACAATCAGTATCTACTTCAGTGAACAGGTTTGAACAGAAATCGAATTAGTATCTTGACTTCCATGACAAGAGACACCAGTCAAGGTCTCCCATAAAAACACATTTGAAGAGATCTAGCACAAGTCCATTTGTTTTCCCAGGGTATCAACAGGATTTTCATGCACACACATGCTTCCTACATCCTTTGTCCTTCGCCTCATCAATCATATGGCTGTATTTTCAAATATTTGAAGACTAGGTTGTTTTGGGTTTTTTTTCTGCGGTACACTTGTTGTGGGTGACTACCAACCCCAATGACTTAAATGCTTTGCCACTCATTTCAGTGGGGTCAGGATTTCACACAATACTTTCCATGTGTTAGAAACAAAAGCCAGTTGAAAGTTTTTTGTGTGATTTTTTTTACTCAAAGAAAGGAAAGGAATGTTTGCAAACAAGCTCTAATTAGAAAGCAATGAGGGGTAACCACTGCATATTGCCTATGATAAGTTTGTATTTCATTAAGCAGCAAAACTGACAAAAAGTTTAGAATTATAAGCCATAAACCTAAAAACACTTAATCACTTCCAAATCTATTTTAGCTTGTATCTCATTATTTTCAACTCTCATAATATATTGCTAAAAGAAAAGAGGATTTGTAACTAAGCAGTGTCAAAAATGCAGAACACAACCTTGTGTTCTTACCCAGAAATCTGATAATTTATATGCATTTATATCTGTTCAGTACATTTGAGAGAAAGAAATAAAATATGGTGAGTTGTAATGCTTTTTTATTTTATTTATAGAACAATCTTAATTATTTTATCAAAATCTTGATGCTAATTTTCAGTTATTTAAACAAATGCCCAGAAGCTTTATCCTTTAAGACAAATGTCTAAAAAAATTTTGAGTAAGTTATTCAAAGCTGCAGCTATTTTCCCAAATTATTCAATCTGACAGACTGAATATGTGATTTCTCCATACTGGCATATTCTTCTTCTCTTTTGCTTTATCTTCTGAATTGTCGTAGACTGACTATGCGTTGTTTTAGATGTTTCCTGTCCCTGATAGAATGAACTATTTAAGCAAGCACGATTTCTGAAATAGTTCACAATCTATATATAGTATATATATAGTGTGTGTGTATATATATAGTATAGTGTATACATACTATGTATATATATACATAGTATATATATACATATATATACATGTGTATATATATATGTATATATATACATAGTATATATATAGTATACTATGTATACTATATATAGAGAGAGAGTATAGTGTATATATATATAGTATGTATATAGTATGTATACTTCCTTGGATTATTTAATTAAAATAAGATAGTTACTGCTCAGCCGTCAATTCTATGTTCTCATTGCCCTCCATTCTGTATTAAGGATCCTTGTCACTGTGTCAGGGGTTGGCCTGTAATATCATAGACTATGAATACTGGCTGGGTGCTGGGTAAGTATCTCATCCTGCTTGTCAAGAAGCTGGAAAGGGGACCAAGAGAAAGGTCAGCTACAGATGATTTTTGACAGTAGGAAGCAGATCCCAAAGCTGTGGTACATGAGATATTCCCTCACGTGGATCCCATAAGGCCAGTTGGGCCAGAATCAGGCAACAGCATCTTCAGTTCTGGCTTTAGTAGCTTTTTCTGGTTTATAATATGAAAAATGTTTTTCTTGTTTTATGAAGCATTGGTAGTAAACAAATAAGTCTGTTTTCTACAATCAGCAGAGAGGGAAGGAATTTTTTTGTTTGTCTATTGCCTAAGAAAAGTGCCTGAAGCAGGACTTACGAACCACTGGCTGCGCCCATTGAAACCCACCCAGAGCCACCAGCAGTGTTTGGCTAGGCAGATGAATACTGCCCAGGATGACTAAGCTGGAACACAGCTGGTGGAATAACAACCCTTCTGAAAACCACTGTCCCAAATATGAATATCAAAACTGGTAACCGTTACCATGACCCTGACTTCAGTAACTGGAAGTTGGACAAACAAGGGGAGGGAAAGAGGCCTGAATTTCCCATTAGAACTGAGTCCATTTCTTGTGTTATCACCAGCTGTGCTCTTAACTCGTGCAGATACTCTCAATATTTCTGCGTAAAGAGGCTGAGAGAAATTGATAAGATTAACACCGTTGTTCATATGACAGAATACAGAAACTGTAACTGACTTAATTTAATAATCAGGGCTCTGATGTGCAGTCCCAGTCAAATCTCACTCTGGCTCTGCCTGGCTGATTGCTGCTGTAAGCAGAGTCTCTTTTCACAGCTTGACAAACTAATTCACAAGGCAGGAAGTTAACTTGAACCACTCATTTCTGCTCCTGGAGAAGCACCACTCCCCTCTGGCTACAGAGGTGGTAACTCCTAAAGTTTGGTGTACCTTGAATCAGGAGCACCATAGCCTCTCATTTCACACTTTTCAGCACATTCTTGTCACGTTTTAGTGTAGAGGCATCCTCAAGAAAACATGCACCCATCCCTTTGAAATATTGCAAGAAGAAAACCATACAGAAGTATCAGCAAGTTAAACTTCTGTTTCCATGTGTGTGTGAGATCTTTAGGGCTGCCAGTGTAGATGCTGCCTCTACATTATTCTTTTCATTATGATGTGGATTGCACATAGTAGGAATTTGTTGACAAGATCTGGCTGGACCACCTTGGAAGATGGGGTCTCTCATGACTCCCAGTGAAAAGAAGCAGTGCAAGTTTCTCCTCAGTGTTCCATCAGCATGTCTGAAGCCTCAGTTCGGAGAATAATTTTGTGTTCAGTGTGACCATTTGTCACTTGAACTCTGCTAAGATCAGCGCTAGGACAAGACTGTGGCTTTTGACACAGGACATGCATAAGTCCAGATTTTAAGCAGTGAAAGCCACTGAAAAAATCACTGTCAGTGTGGCCTGTTGCCTTCTGGAAATGTCAGGGGTTTTCCAAATGCACTGGTGCAGAGCTCCCCCTTCTTTTCAGGCATCTGTTTTTATCTGGTACCAAGGGAGCTGAATGGATATGTGATGCGGCTTTGGTTGTAGCAGCTTGAGACAGGGATGTACCAAGAAACCTGGACACTACATGTCGATAGGTTTCAAGGTAACCTAAACCAATGACCATGTGCTATTTATTAATCTAAATGGAAACAGTTAGTTAAATACTGATTACTAGTATTTTTTTATGGCAGCAGTGATTAAGAGTGATTATAGTAACATTTTTAACTCATTTACTGATGTTGTCACTGTTTTAATTATTATCTTAATTTTCCATGTGACTGCAGAGAGGTTTGATATTTTATTGAAGTGAAGGTTTGTGAGACTGTTAGTAGGGAAAAGTTTCTTGCTTTTTACGAACAAATGTACATAAGAATGAACTTGGTGAAACTCCATTGTTTATATATTGAATCCGAAATAAAATCTGCAAGTTTCTGTTTTATTTTTCGTTAAAATAAGGGCGTTTTCACTCATCTTTATGTGGTTTCCTCTGCATTGTGACAATGGTGTGGGTATTGGTAGAGCTTTTAGCCTCAATGACATTTTGTGAAATTAGTGTCTGACTTTCAATGCACATTTCACAGCTGATTTCAATGTCTTTGAAGCAACCTGGGCCACCTTGAATTAAATTACACTTAAATTTAACCTACTTGCACTCTGCTGATATTGATTATTAAATGTTATTAGTGAAACAAAAAAGAATTTCAGCAGATGACTGTAGGGTTATAAACATACTGGGATGGAAGTGTCTGAACCATCTGCCAGATCATTAATGAGATGAGGATAAATTTTCAAAACTAGTAAATTCTAATTAAAAGATGTAACAGACATATTAAAATTGCTTGTTGTAATTCGACTATGGTGAATTGACCTATTCAGACTTCAAAAGAGTCTTCTGAGTTTATCTTTATTTCTCATTGGCAAGTATCCAACAAAATTATCTTGAAAATCTGAAGGCTTGCTTTGTTTTAATTCTGTTTTCTAAATGTTTCTTCCTGATGCTAGATTAAGTTGCCCAAAAGGAAGGTTACTTTTACAGCTTGTTAGATGGCAGGTGGTTCTGTAGTCAGAAGATAAAACAAAGGCTTTGCCTAGTTGCTGTGGAGGCAATCAATGCTCCCAATATATCACCTCACTTTCAGGAAACAACAGTTGTTGACAACAGATAATGCCACCCTCTGTACTGAGAAATAGAAGTTTGTTTGTTAAAAAAAAAAATTCCCACATTGAACATACAGTGCATTCGATGTACAGCCAAAACAAGTACAAAACATCAACCTCTACTGTCCAGTATAAGGGCAGACCAAACATAAGGACTAAGGCTAACTGGCATCTGCGTCCCTGTGTGATGTGTAAATACGAGTTGCCAGCCCCCTCTATTGGATAGAGAGCGGTCAGCCTTGTGTCAGCACTATACACTTTACATCAGCGCCATACATCACAAGTCAGTGCCATATGTCGTGTCTTTGCATGGCCTTAGGAGCTGGTCTCTATGCTCAAATATGACTATGTGACATGTGAAGAGCAAGTCAAACTTCTCAGCATGTAATCCTTAAGAAATATCACTTACCTGGAAGAACCTCAGTAAAAACAGAGATAGATGGAAATGTCTGACAAAGAAGTCAGCTCAGCAGAGACCAAGTTGCAATGTGCAAGCATAGATAGGAGCCCAGCCCTGGCCAAGGGCAGAAGGATTCCTGGGGCAGGACTCCTTTAATCCATTCAGAAATTTCCTGTAAAGATAAAAATGGGTAGTATGGGAGAGCTGGTCTGGTACAAGAAGCCAGTATTTGGAAACTGAGAGGTATTATGTGAGGGGCTGCCTCACAGGCACCTACAGCATGTTGAGGCATGTTGAGGCCATGCTGATGCGTGACAGGTTAAAAGATACAAGACTAGATTTATCTTACTGAAGGAAAGTGAACTTGCAAATGCTGTGCTGGGAACACCTGGAATCTGTAGCAAACTTTGCCACAAGCTGCTGAATATGAGCTCCTCCCGGTTTAGTAAGAACATATGTCTAGATTAGTTTTGTCAGGCTTTGTGGGTGTCTGTTACTGTAAAACTGCAACATACCTGGAGCTACTGTCTGTGGTTTGCTGTTTTCAGCTCAGTTCTGAGAACCAGCCCAGCAGTGGATTCGGCAGTGAGGACACCAGTGGTCACCTTGTTTAGCCAACGAGGCTAAACCTTTCCTGGACCTTTGCCTGCCCCCATGTGCAGCACCAGTCACCCTTCCACTGCATATTTCCACAGGTGCTAATAAAATTGCAGGGCATTTTGACCCCTGCCACGCTCCCTGGCCCAGACTGCCCCTCATTCAAGAGAGGCAGATAGGCAGGCACTCTCTCAGGACAATTTCAACGCTAGCAGAGACTTCCCTCCTGTTGCATGTGGGGGGCATGAAGACTCTGCTCACCTCAGCGTGGACAGAAACTGAGTCAAGGTTACTGTTCAGCTCACGGCTCCCTGGGGACAGGCCGAAGCCAGGCCAGGATGGTGGCCTTTAGGAAGGCCTGGCTCAGCAGGGCCCTTGGCGGGCCAGACTGATGGGAGCAGAGACTGGCCCCGCTGGGGCATTGCTGGGGCAGAGGCTGATGACTCCGGTGGTTGACATGGATCCTGGACCCTGGCTGGGTGGGTGGGGGAGCCCCAGGGCCTGGGCAGGGGCGGTTGGGCCTGGCAGTAATGCCCTGCACCTGCTACATCACCCATAAGATAAAAAAAGATGCTATAAATGAAGTAAAGGCATTACAGGAGATCACACACACAAAACCCAATATCTGAACTGGAATTAACTGCTGGGTTATGTTTTCCAGACTCATCACTCATTATTTCCCTTCAGTGACTGAGATACAGCTGCTGTTCACATCAACAGAGCGAGTGAAATCTTTGCCTTTGAGAGGTTAAACACCCTTTAGTTATTACTGGGCTGCAGGGTGCAAAGTTTCCCATCCTGTAGGATGGAAAGAAGGGTATCCTTGCTGTTATTTACCTTACAAAGGAAAAGGAGACTAATTTGTGTTTGCAACAACCTTTGAGACACCCAGCTGGAAAGTGTTAACAGCGGCATATTATTCTTTCCACTTTCATATAACTTCCCCTTTTTTTCCCAATTTTCCCAGTTTCTGCTTGTATTCCAGTCCTGAGCGAGTTCTCACTGGTATCTTTAAGATCTTCCTTCCCATGACCTTCAGTGAGAAGTGGATCAAGCCCTCATATGGCCAGCTACCAGCCCAGCTTTGTGATGTTCCGTTTCCTCCTTTACCTGCATAGCCTTTCTAAGGCAGGTCTTGTTCTGCTCAGCACACTGACTCTGCTGCTGCTGGTGAGTAATCAAGGCCAGTATGTTGATGTGTTGGAGTTACTTATTCCTGCCTCTGCAATGTCTCAGAGCTTATATTAGTCAGTATATATTAATGCAATGACCAAAGAAACAGAGAAACCATGCAGATATTCACTTCCAAACCATTGGCAAAAAGAAGACCTAGAGATTATTTGGAAAATAATGGGAATACACCAAGCCAACCACAGGCTTCCAGAAACACAGCAGACCCTTCTGTTAGTAGAAGTCTGTTGATATCCACAGCAAAATTCCTGTTTCCACAGATGTTAGATAGGCACTGTGTTAGAGAAGTATTATTACTCCCATTACAGTATTTATAGTTTTTTCAACAGACCATTCACTGAAAGGTGAGATCATGTGAGATAAGATGATTTTGTTGATTTGATCACACACACACCCCCCTCAAAAAAAAAAGGGGGGGGGGGAATAATCGAGGGGAAAAAAGATAATTTTTTTTTTCTCTCTTATAATGGAATATTCATTGGCAAAATCTGTATCTGTTTAATACTTTAACTCTTTGAAAAGTAGTTAAATATTTAGTAATGGGGAACTGAAGTATTTGGTTTTGAATAACATAATAGGAAAATACTTGAACAAAGTTTTCATTCTGTTTGTTTCTCATTCAGCAGACATCTCATTCACTATCAGTCTGAAAATGAATTTTTCCGTAAGTACACATTCAAAAATGTTGCCTCATCCCAGGCACAATGAATAAGGTGAGCAGCGCCTTCTCATCATACTAAGAAGTAGGGTGAAGTCCAATACAGATTGTGTTATCAAAGAGGCATTTTCCCACTAAAGATGAGTAAACGTTATCTGTACAAAGGGAAATATTTGAACTATTCTCATAAAGCTGTGGTGATGTTAGTAAAACTATAAAGCTGGGAGGTACTTTTTAAAGGTGGCACACTAAAGCAGCAGCAACTAGTTGTAATGCACAGCATGGTATTTATTGAAACTGTCCTGCCTGTCTCTTTTTTATCCAGTCAATATATTTTTCAGTCAGTCATGTATAAACTCCAGGCATGTCTCTTTTTCCACATCCTTTTCCAAAAGAAACAATCCCACGGTATCAAGCGGCAGAGATTAACGGCCCACCTGAATCTCCCTAGATCACAAAACAGAAGTAACTATCAATGTGTGTTCATTGCTCTCCAGAGGAGCATGCAGTGCCACCTGCAGTGCATAAGCAAGTTTGGAAATGTTGCTTTTAACCTGTTCCAACCTATGAAATGGATCAGTTGGCTTACTTCACTTCATGGGAGCTGAGTGAGGTATAAGGAGAGACTGTTTTCAAGCCTGAGGGAGCCTTTGATATAAATGTTGTAGACCAGCACAGTGCTCTCATAATTCTATTTCAAAAGGTATTTTTTTATTGTTGGTATAAATTGATTCTCACTTCTTTGGCAATTGGCCCTCTGGACTCAGCACAGATCCATATGGCAGTTTTGAGTGTTCAGTTGAGTCTGTACTATTCAGATGTTGACATTTGGAGCAAATCAGATGATTCAGACCCTGAAAGTTCTTCTTTTTCTCTAATAACTAACTGCAGGTGGTGCCTAAGGAAAGCACCTTAGATAAAGAAATGCACCTGAAGTTAACTGAGGTATCCCAGATTCAAATTGCCACCTATCTTGTTGTGTACGTTGACCTAAACTACTCAAAGTTTTAACATTCTTTTTCTCAGCAATAAAGTCTCTTAAAAGTGTGGTTAAAATCACTGTGAATCTAATCAGCCTCATTAAGCATCTAGCACTGCTTTGTTCCCTGTGAAAAGGGAACCATTCTTAAAAGAACATTCCTTCATCTTTGTAACTTCACTTCTTACCTGGCAAGCATTTCTCTTAAAAAAATTATTATTCCTTACAGCACACAACATGTTGCTGGTTGGTTTTCTGTAATTTCCATATTTTTCTCCCACAGCTTTTTCTACCAACAATTTGAACAGTCGTTTCCTGAAGATGTGACTCTCCAGCCAGGCACCTTGCATGTTGTGCCAGGTCCGATATCTTCACAAGAGTCAGGCAGAGGCAAAAGCTGGATGTATTTATTCAGCTTTCCAATACCATTCCGCTGGAAAAAAGAAGAAAATAAAAAGCTTTCTCATGCAGAAAGGAAGTAAGTATAATCTAGTTTCAATTGGCATTTAGTCGCATTTTACCAAAACTTTCCTTATAAATCACTTTTCAATATTTAGGAACCGATCCTGAGCTTAATTGCCCCTTTGCAAATCCAAAAGAATTCCGCCAGTATCTGTATAGCAATTCCCTGTCTATGGCAGAAGTAGTTAGTTCAAGCCCAGCTTTCCACTAATTACAGTAGGAAATAAAAAAACCCACACAGGAGTTGGGCCATTGGATCTATGTTCTATTCAAGAACCTAACTTGCCACTGAACTTTTGTGTAGAAATCAGTCTCTGGTGCTTGACTGACACATAGAAAAGTATCAAAGCACGGTGCAATGTACCCAGTAACAAAGATGAAAACAAAAGGTATAACCAATTAGACATGACAGCAGCGACATAATTGGGGAAATATGTGATCTTGAACTCTTCAGACTCTCAAGTTTTTGCTGTGAGAGATTCAAAAGGGCTTAAATGATCCTAACTGTCTGTGTTTTGTTGGCCTTTACCTGATAGATTCATCCTTCAGCAGACGCCAGCTTAAGTGTGTAAATGAAAACATAGACAGTCACTTATACACAGCCTCAGTGTGCCCAGTTAAGGCTACTGAACGGAATTTTTCTGTTTTACATACCATCACCGCACCATGATTCATTTCACAGGTGGTTCTACTTATTACTGAATGGCTGTTGGTTAAACAATTCTGGCTTTATAACTTTTAAAGTAGGCAGTCCCACAAATCACAAGTTTATCAAAAAAATTCTTATGGTTTATTATCACCAGTGCTGGTGAGAATTTCTAAAGATGGAAAGTTTACCCCACATCAGTTATTACTCCATTACAGCAGAACAGTAGACAGGGGAGGTGAGCCCTGGTACTTAACGCTATCTCTGCTCCTGTGTTAAATTCAGGCAAAGGATTTTATGATATCCATGTCGTTCTGGAAAAGAGATGTAACTTACAGCTCTAGAAATACTACTTCCTAGAGATCCATTTTGGTATTGTGTTCACAAATAACCTGGTGCTCCTGATAAGTTGCTGGTGGCCACAGAGGAAGTCAGTGAAATGAACCCATCTGCCTTTGCAGAGAAGCAAATGAAGAATGCTCACTAAGATCAGAGGGAAGGAGCTTTTCACACTTGGGCAGTGGTAAGTCACTGGCGTCACAGATGTCTGTAAATGCTCCAGCTAGTTCCAGAAAGGGACATTGCTAGTTTCCTCCCTGAGTCATTGTCATATCAAACTGGTGATACCACCTAAATATTAGAAGTCAGGCTCAAGTCATTGCTTCCTTTTCCATCAATTATTTCAGAAGTGTGGTAACACTCATAATGCACTGTACCTAGTAAATTGTTTTAAATATACCTCTTGATCTTTTACATAAAACTATTTCTTCATTATCACAGGTGTAATATTTAAGCACAGCCTGAATAAAGATCCAGCCAAGATTTTTTAGGCATTGTACTTAAGTCATATTCCTAAAGGTATAGACGAGAAGATGTACAACTTTATCTTTCTCAGGGTACTCTGGATCAGCACTGAAACTGCTGGTACCAGGAAAGCAGTCCTCCATAACCATTTGACTATCTGCAGGTTTCCCACATAGAGACTGCCCTCTCCCTATTCAAAACACCCATGGCCACTTCCAAGTCCGTCTCAGTGGTGGATTAACAGTTCTCAGTGTAGGGACGCATGATGCATAGAACAGGCTGGGCAGGGGCTGATATGCAGAAAATCCTTACAGGCCTGCCCCACTTTGGTATCCAGGATGATAATGTTGTCAAAGGCATCTTTCCGTGCTTCATTCTGCAGTGTTCTGAGCCTTCTTTACTATGTTACGACTCTGTGCTCCTAGAGTTGAATTCATCTATGTCCTGTATTATCCATCCTTTTACTTTATGTTGTTACCCTAAACAATTAACAGTAAGTTTAATCCCCATTTTTGGTCAGTCCAACACAAGGTATCCCCTTAGGATACAGGTGTGGCCCTGACTTCATTGCATACATCCCTTCAGCACTGCTTTTGAAAAACTACTAAATAATGGGGTTTGGGATTTTGGAAGGTTTCCTGCAGTGAATGGGTTAAAGAGAGAGCTAGAGCACAGAATGGGCTTGAAATGTCATCCCTGCTCACAGTGCCAGAGATACTGTAACCTTATCCAGATGAGTACAACCAATACCAGGGTGTTCTGTAATATTGTTAAGCTATCTAAACAATGTACTCTTCAATATCATAGAACAGCCAAAACTATCATCAGCAAGATTCCTTTTATAATAATAAAACAGTAATTATCACAATACCTTGAGGAGCATTATATCACTTTCCTTGGAAGACCTGCCAAACTGAGGATTGGGAAAGTAGTGCATAACTTTAAATATCTGCTGTTCTTTTTTTAGCTATGGATGTTTGATGGGCTCCTAGAACAATTCTAACTTCTAATTTGTTTAATCTGTAGTTTAAAGAAAGTACAGGGAGAGAAGGTCACTACTGGAACTGAGCAACATCTCTCAAGGAAATCAAAAGACATAACATAATACAATTTCATTTTTCAACAACATGAAAACATAGGGAAGGATATTGTTCATTTTTGATGTTTTGACATGAGCTTTATTTTCCTCTACAAAGTAATATTTCTTTACTGTAAATCTAGTTTATTGAAATAATGGTGTGATAGCTGACCTTCAGGGATTTCCAGAGTCTGGAATTAATTTAATGAAAAAGCCTACTGGCTTTTTAAGGAGAATCCCTTGCACAAGGACTGCGGGTCCTGATGCCTTTCATTAATCTTTTAATGGTCTCCTTTGGATTTATGACCTAATCCTGCAAAGGACTGAAACATGTCTGACGAATAACACATAGGCTGCCTTGCTGACATCAATGGGATGTCAGAACACACATCGATACTCAATACTCATTCTGAACATTATGCATATAGGTAAGGAAGTGCTCTGCTACAGTGGACATCTTTAATATGAACAAGAGCCGACTCAGCGTGAAAGTCCAATTCACTTAAAAAGAAGGAGCTGTGTCCTCTATTTCAGACTAACAGATGGAAGAAGGCTGGCTGAGCTGCCCACACTGTGTTTGAGGAGGTCAGGTTTCCACAGGTTTATTGCAGTTGGTTTGATTTTAGTTACTTAAAATACAGGGAAAAAAAATGAGAACTGAAATATGATTTAGACAACATTTTACCAAAACCAGGGCATTTTACTTCCTAACATGAACAGTAGATGTCCTCCTTACCTTGAGCCAGCTGTTCAATAGCTGTGCCAGCCTTGGGGTATCCCATCTGGGGAAGGGGTGTTTGTGCTAACGTTTGCTTTGTCAAAAGGACAAGGCTCCTTGTCATAGTCATGACTGACAATCAGATCAATTAAATGGGAGGAATAGTGTTTCCATCTAATTCAGCTTCATATCTCAGAGTGTTTTGAAGCCTAGTCCCAGGCACACAGGTAAAATCTGCTTAAACCACTTTGGAATATATCCCCTTCTCTAAGACATGCTGTTTTAGATGCATAAATAATGAATTTGTCTTCTATCAGCACAGTCTGTATCCTGTAACATTGGCAGGATCTGACTAATGAAGATAACGGTACACAATGCAGATCAGTAGTTTACAAAACAATGGCAAGTTCTTAGATCAATTTAGTGAGAGAACGGCAGCTTTTAACAATTCTTAAAAAATCAATAGCCACCTTTCCTTACTTACAGGACTTGCTTGCACACCACGCCCATATCAATGAAGAGTTAAAATTGCCCCAGTATAAGGTACTTTCTTACAACGCGCTGCTGTCAAAACCCATTGCTCTTCCAGAAGAACTCCTCCACACACAGTTAAATTCTTTCTCTGGACAGCAGTCATGTAAGGCCAGGAATGAGGGCATACACTGTGTCCTCTGAAGATGTCCAGGCAGCCATCTGAAATGAACAGAAGTGCAATTATGTTATGGGTTCTGCAGAGGAAGTGGGAATTCGGATATTTTTATCCTTAGATGAGTACTTACCTCTTGGGAGTAGGATAACAGCAATTATAGAGAGCAGGAGAGCTAACAGGTGGCCTGTCATAGCTGCTGCTCTTTACTGGCAAGAGCATTGTAAATGACAACACAGTCTTTTCTATTTAAATGTTGCCTACAGAAAATGGTGGTTGAAAGGTTTTATGAATAGCTTCCTCTCTTGAAGTTTCTCTTTACATCATTAATATTGTATTATTTAACTGCAGCTTTGTTTCTTTGGGTTCTTTCTTCATGTTTCTCTAAAACCTGCCTGTTTCTTGAATCCCCCACATGTGTCAATATGAATTGGTCAAGCCTTACACGGAGATTCAGCAGCTCTTCACCACAGGTATTATATTGGAAAACAAGTGCATAAGAAAATTACTGAGCATTATGTGGGCTGAATGTATAATAAATCTGAAGCATCTCAGAGAATTCAACACTCTTTCCACTGTAAAAGGGAAAAAAAGGAAGTATGTGAGACGAATGAAACTGACCATCTTCAAGCTGGTGAACAAATGTAAGAATACTAGGGCCACCTGAAAAGGTTTCACAGAACACCAGTGAGAAGGAAAACTCACAGTATATAGAGCACAAAAGTTATTCCCAAACTGTGGACCAAGATACATGAGCAGCTAGCAAATCCTCTGCAGAATTATATTGCCCAGGTAGCATTTACAGTTGAAAGACTGTAAAAGATTCATTCATGACTTTTATGAGAGCCACTGAGAATTTGCAGGCATCTGTTTTCTGATAGGCTTAGGAACACCTGTCACAAAAGACAAGGTACACACATGGCGGGCAGAGCAATCTATATTTTCTTAGCAATAATTTTCAAGGGTGCATGTTTCAGATGCAGAAAACCCTAGAGTGTGCAAGCATCAAATGCAAACAAAACATCTAATCAGTGGTCACAAGAAAAAGATAAAAAGACACAGTGGTTGGAAAGACATTTCTATACTGCAAACCTCTGTGTCTGCACCCACGTTTTGCAAGTCTTGATGGTAAACCACTACAAAAAACAACATACCCTTGTGTAAAGAACTTAAAAAAACTGCTATCATCCTTAGTACCTTTACAAAAAATCAACGTAGCTAGCTCTTATTTTTATTCAAGAGTTAGAGAACAGCAGCTCTCCAAATTGTTGAATGAGATTATAGCATTGAAATGCTTACATCTATGGCACAGTTATAACCCAGTTTGAAAACACATACATGATGCAGTGCAATGTAACACTTTTCATATTTCAAAAGATGCTTCCAAAGTTCTTTTAAAAGAAAGCTCATACAAGAGCCAGCTCAAGATACCTCAAAATCACTCTCCATTCTCCAGCTAAACCTGGAACTACTCACCCACTGAACACTATCTCTGCAAAGAGGGTCCTAAAGGCACAATTATGTTTGAAGCCTTTATAGCTTTGCCCTCCCACTAAGTGGCCAGCTTAGAAAGCAGCTTAAGAGACAAAATGGGCAACAGATCCATGCTCTGACCAGACAGGAGAAGGCTTGTGTTTCTAGAGCATAATATCTAATGCTGGATTCTTTTTGCCAAGTACGTTTAACTGAAGTAATGCTGATTTGCTACAAGGCTTTGAGGACTCCCTGAGGTAATGACGTCTAGTTGTATTTCTCTGCTACATTTTTCTGTGATATGAAAATAGGGAAGCTGAGAAAATAGCTGAGGCAGAAGAGACAACAGGTACGTATCATGAGACAGTGGTACCAGAGAAGAAAGTAAAATAGGTATCCCCAGCATATGATCTGGATCATATGTCCCTTCCCTGGAGAGTCCCTGGGAGTGAGTCCCCCAACCCCTGAGGGATGCGTCCACACAAACACACCAGCATGTGGCTGGGGATAGGGCAGCCCAGGAGGAGACAGAGAAGCATGCCAGCTCTGCCTCGCTGTGCTCCCAGCAGCTGCCCGCTCTGCACCACTCTCCTGCCCTCCCCCTTTCCCTGTTCCAGGCATCAGCCCCGCAGCTGAGCCAAGACACTGCCTGAGCTTGGGTACCCAGCGGCACTGGAAGGGTTAGAGTTGTGGTTTAAATTGGTCTCCTGAACTGATCTCCTAAAATCACACTTGATGTTCACCTTTAGCACCACAGAAAGCAGCATGAAGGAAAAAGGAGCTTAGTCACTGGGGAAGAAAAATTATCAGAACAACTGAGTATGAGATAAGAGACAGAAGCACTCGACTCAGTACTGAACAGAGCTGGAAGTGATCCACTGACCCCTGGGCTTAACACCCATGGGAAATTTCCTGAAAGGCAAAGGCTAGAAACAGAAGCTGGGTACTCAGGCAGTGGTTTCTGCTGGAACAGTTGCTGTGCCTCATGGGTACTGGAGGGAGAAAAGATGGACCATTTTGCTTACATATTTTGGTCCTCTTGAAGACCAATTACTTGTGCCACAGAGGAGCTAAAAAAAGAATTTGACAATGCACTCAAATAGAGAAGGAAGTTTTGCTTTGAGGTTTCCCTTTACATGCAAAAGGCAAATAAAATCTAAACTTGACTATAAATTATCTTACTGCCATAATCAAAGGAGCCCAGCTCACTTGTTGCACACCCTAAAATCTGATGTAAACTTTTCAGCCTCATCTACGTAAGTTATAAGCTGAAGAGGACACTCTTGCAAAAGCATTTGGGTACAAAACTAGAGGCTGATTATGTGCATATCAATCTGATCTTTAATACCTGTGCAATCAATCTTAGGACTATATGATAGAGCTGTTGCTCAGAAGGAGTTTGCACAGAAAATGATCAGTTGTTATCAAACAGTACTTTAGATGGCATATTCCTAACTAATTATCAATGTAAATGGGATATCTCAGCATTAGAGGGGAATTTTTTAAAGGCATGGGTAGGCTAATACCTATGGAGTTAAAAAAAAGTGTCTTTAGAAGTAAGAGGATTTAGAAGTAAATAGGAGTGCATTTACAAATTGAAAAAATATAAACAGACTATAGAAGATTTGCTTTTAGATGGTAGACATCGATTTACCTTAGTTGCCTGAATAATACCTAGGAACATTTGCTAATGTTTTATTCTGTGTCTCCCAAATAGTTTTTCATTGAAAATAGATAAGGTAGACACAGGATGATACATACCAGACCCCTTTTCACTAGACATGGCACCTCATATAGGAATATCTAAGGGTGAATCATTGTAGTACTTTGAGTTTAAGCGAGTCTCAGTGTACAGGATTTCTGCTCATGTGCTGATCACTTCTGTGCAGAGTGCAGAGAGGAAACAGCTTCAATATGGTAAGACTGCTAACAAAAATGTTATAAAGTCAGACTTGGGCAACTATTTTAAGAGATAAATGAACAAACATGATACCTGGTGATAGTGTGTTTGGGAGAACATTGGGAAAAAACCACCAGTGCTGCTGTTACCATAGCATAACACTACAAACTACAGCGAATGTGCAGGGAGTGAAGAGAAAAACGAAAGAAAATTAAAAGCTTGGTATGGTTTTACAGTGCATGGAGCTGTCATCATGTCACAAAAGTGACATGATAAGCGTCACTGATGAACCACATCTGTGACAAAGAGCTCTGCAAGCTCTAAAAACTACTTCACATTTGCCTTCTTCAGAGAAATCACCAACAATTACTCTCTGTCCAGGAAGGGAAGGGAATGGCAAATTTGAGCCAACGGTCTTCTACAGGTTATTGTCGCATTAGGCTGGGCTAGCTGAGCTCAAAGATGTGACACAGCCAGAACACAGAAGCTTTCTGCAGACTGCCTGTACTGGGACTCAAGACTTCAAGAAACCTCTCAAGCTGTGTGGCAGAGACACTTCACTGAATGTACCTAGTTAGTTAATAGAATATTTGATATTCCAAGTTATTTTATATTGATGGAAGTTATTTCTATTATTTAGGTATATATTTGGAGGTGAGGGATTGTGTCTTTACAGGACTCTAGTACAATTTATTCAGTTTTCAGGACTCAATTCAGTTGCTTAAAACTTGGCATTCAGTGACACTTGAAATACCCTGGGATTCCCAGACATGAGAACAGGGCTGGCAAATCTGACATATTATCTACAGAAGACTTCTGCACCAGGAGGCAGATATACCACACCTTAAGACACTTTAAATGGCATTACATCCTTAGCTCTAGGCCACTAAACCACACTCAGTGATATATGGATGCTCATCCAGAGCAAAGCTAATGAGATATGATCAGATGCTGAAAGACACAAACACCAGATTCGTTGTCACTGAGGGACTCCTGAACAATACAGATAAGTCTTTAATGGGGAATGGGCTGGGATTCATCTCTGACACAGAGGCCACCTTTGGTGTCTAGAATGAAACTATATGTCTTCGTGTGGGCAACTGAATCAAGCCTACATTTATGTGAGCCAAGCCTCACTGTGTAACTGGACATGTAGTGGCTTGCAAGGTTTCACCCCAGTACTCATATATTAGCTCTCTGCAAATGCTACAGAGAGAACATGAAAAGGGGCAGATCCTATCTTCACACCACAACAGATGATGCAATTTCTCACTAACACCTCTGCTGAAGGTACATTGTTGGGGAGGGGTTTTGCCTTTGTCACAGTTACAAATATCAAATATCCTTAAGAGGAAAAACAAAACCCACATCCTTTTCATTTAGTTATATATATATTAAACAGTGAATAAGGGAGAACACTAGACAGAAATCATGGGATCTTTCCTCACTTTGTCCACCTCTGCTGCTGTCATTCTGCTGGTAATTCGTGGAGGTAAGTGTCCAATTCAACTCTTCTGAAGGTAAGTGCTAACATAGAGGTCCAGTTAAGCCAATGTGTATTAATGTAATGGGTCACAGTTATTATTTGAGTTCTTATTATTAGCTCTTTTTCACTGTCTGCATGGTTTGATCTTTAAATAAAATATTTTCTGAATGGGTCATATTAATTAAAGCTGCCCAGAGGACAGGCTATTAGGAGGAATTCCAAGGATTTAACATAATGATTATCTGAGCTTTCTCTCCAGAGGCATACACATACACTGATTTCTTGACTTCTCTTTTTATGAAAAACAGGTTCATGTAATGTGACTTACATTATACAGCCCAGTTTCCAGGTGTCCACCCTGGCCACCTACTGTATAATATTTATCATGTGGCAGATCTAAGGTTGTTACAATGAAAGGTGAGAAATTAACTGTAGCAGTGAACTTCAAGAAAGGAAATCTGTGCAAGAGCAACAATACTTTTTCTTGTCAAAGCTCTGATCTCATTTTGGTTCCACTGAAACATATGGAAGTAGTACTGCTGAGCAATTTTAACAGTCTGTCCTGAAGACCACCACTGTGACATGTGTACATACTTGTTTGTATACTTTGTAATTACATTAACTGGTTTTTGTAAGAGACCTTGAGTGTCTTTCAGTATTTGTTAGCCCAGCTGTGTGTATTGTGGCTTATTTTTATTTTTAGGTTTGTGTGTGGATATCATTGGAGGAAATGAAGTAGCACCTCACTCAAGGCCATTTATGGCCCTAATCAAAGGAGCAGATGGAACACCTATTTGTGGAGGAGCCTTGATCAAGGAAAACTGGGTGTTAACAGCTGCACACTGTAAGGTGTAAGTTCTTACTCTGATTGTCCTTAGTGAGTACCTTAGTGTCCTCACTGAGATTGTCCTCAGTGAGTATCTGGTGACTCTGTTCAAGAAGGAAAGTTAATGTCCCTAGTGGTTTTGTGCATTTAGCATGACCATGATCATGTTCTGATGACTGTTTTATAATTATATTGACAAATGTGCTTCAGTGAGTAAAAAATAACAAGGTATACTGATCTTCACTGTTTCTGAATATATGTTTTACAAGCTTCTTGCTGCATGCAATCACAGAACAGCAACAATGAAGTAGTAAATTTAGGGGAAAGGTTTATCCCTGTTTTCTCAGTCAACCAGTGCACTAGGCCAGAGGACTGGCCAGACTAAACAGCTGCTCAGAAAACAGAAATAAATTCTTGTCATTTTATTCTAGAAAAGATAGGCAATTCACCACAGAAAGAGACAGCATGCAGCTATACGGTAGCAAATATCCTCCAAACAGTGACAGGAAACACTGAGAGGTATATCTGCTCTATGGGATATATTGGCTTTCCTCTTGCTGTCTGATTCAAGACACAAATGACTATTTGGCCCTGCCAAGTGCCTCAGCAAGGCAAGATGTGAGGTAAATGACACATCACACCCCTTGCCTTTGCAGGGAGGACTGGAGCTGCTGGTGAGCCAGACCTCACACAGGCTCCGTCAACGGCCTGGCCAGAACCAGTGAATCACTGAACTCTGCAGACATCAGAGAAATGTATCCATCTCTTCTGTCCTTGTACAAGAAGGGAAATATATGGAACCTACTGAAAAGGGAGATTAGGGCCCAAAAGCTGTCATTTTAGCCTAAGGCAGTGTTTCCAAATGCGAGTGCATTTAAGAGAAAATACAATCAATTATTAAACTAATGATGTTTAATCAACAGTCAGACAGCACTTAATAGCTGAAGGAAAGGAGCAACCACATTCTCAGGGTTGTGTTTCTCATAGTAGGATGGAAAAGAGGGCCAACCTATACACCTGCTCAAAGAATATTCCCCAATTCAACTGTAACGTACATTGTTCTCCCACAAACAGCTATACCTGTGATCTGATACACATCTTGGACTGCTTGGTCAAGGAGTGCCAGACTCCTGGTTGCTATACCAGAGAGCCCCAGCAGGACAACTCTGTCACCACTTCAGTATCTAGAAAGAATATGAAGTTGCAGAACAATTTACAGACAGGGAATGAGATATATCTCACGTGGACTCTGAAAATAGTGCTGAAATGGTGTTAGGGCAAAGCAATAGTACAATTCAGTCCAGTTGTGATGATCTCTGAACTAACAGTGCTGTGAGCTATTCTAAATTTTCAGTGCAAATTGCAGAGGGCACAGCTGAGACCAATGGTGAGACCATTACCAATAGAAAAGCTGAGGCATCTACCTTCACTCAGTTCCCAAAGGGAAACAATAGGTGTAGGTTCAGAGTCACATACCTGAAGCCTGTCCATGCTCCATGAATTTTGACTCACTGACTTATTTATTTTTAACTACTTGTAAAAACAGTGTGATCTTTTATATTTTTCTAAATTACTGCTGCTTTTCAGGCATAAGAAAAGGAACGCTGCAGCAGCTGGTCATGATAGCATCACATTTAACAGCAAAGAATTATGGAGTGACAGCAAGTGAATCCCACTAATCCCACTGTCTCTCTTCTCAGGGAAGGAGGCAGTGTTATTCTTGGAGCTCATTCACAGAAAAAACCAGAAAAAGAAAAAAAGACTTTTCAGATTGCAAAACAAATTCGCTACCCATGCTACTCTGTCACGAGCAAGGAAAACGACATTATGCTGCTGCAGGTACAGACTTACACATCACTGCATCTCCTACAATGCACCAGTTTTTTCCTTCTTGTGATGGACATGAGCCAAGGGACTTCCTGGTCCCTTTTTCTGGGGTGATATGGCCTGGTCTGCTAATCCAGCAGACTGGGGAATTGCGGATGCGCTGGGAACTAAGGCAACCAACAAGTCCTCTAGGGCATGCCAATGCTAGAAGGAAGGAGAAAAATTCTGGCACTTGACCAAGGTATTTTAATTTCTGGCTTTTCAATGAAAGAATAAATATTATCCACAGAAAGAAGCGTATTTCACACACAGAAATAATTTAGTCAAAAATCCTAATGTTCTGTCTGAAAAACAGTTCTAATTAAAAATGTCTGACTTTTCTGACTCTCAATTTTGACAGCTTCAGTGATTACTGTTATTTTGTCCTCCCAATGGTCTGAGAGCCAAAGAAATAAAATAGGGTATTTTTTAGAGCTACTATTTCAACAGAAGCTAGAAGCTTTTTCTTGAGACAAAGAAGAATACTCATTTTCCTCATTCTTACATTGATTACATAAATCCTGTCACAAAGAACTAAAGAATCTCAAAAAGTGGTGGCAGTAATTCCCCAATGGAAAAGATCTAATGGTTACATGCAGGGATCTCTATCAGACTCTGCCCTGTAATAACTATTTTCCGTATCTTTTACAGCTTCGGAAAAGAGCAAGGCTTAATAAAGCTGTGCAGCTCATTCCCCTGCCTACCTCAGATGATGATCCCAAACCAGGAACAACATGTGCAGTAGCAGGATGGGGGCAAATTCACAATCATGTGAAAAAGTTTTCTGATACCCTGAGGGAGGTCAATGTCACTGTCATCAGCAGGCAAATCTGCAATGACAACCATCATTATCAAAACAAACCTGTTATAACAGAAAACATGATATGTGCAGGGGCTAAGAATGGAGGGAAGGACTCGTGTTTTGTAAGTATATTTACTGCCTATATCCACACAGATGATATTAAAAATAAAATATAATGTACTAGCTTTTGCACATTTATAATTTCCGCCTCTCTTCAGTTCAATGAAGGATTTTATTTAAAATTAATTAATTTACCAAAGTTTGTTCTTCTTAACCTTAAAATAAAAACTTCTGCTTTATAAATTCACCTTCACAGACTTTGGATATTGTGGTTTTAACCAGGCATGGCAGATAGCTATTCTCTTCTTCAATAAAATGTTTTCAATAGAAAAATCTCCACAAAATAGCTGATGAGCCTGTTCTCAAGCAGCTAATCTCAGTGGAACAACTTCTCTGATATCAGAGAGCTTTAAAACAGGAGGGTTGCTGATAAAAAGTGTTTTGTCTGGGCCACAAGTCAAATGCACAACTGTGTAATAATTAATTAACTAATGAAGTTACAGAAAAGGTACCAATTTCTGGAGACTTTCTACTTTGCAAGAGGAAAGCTTCCAGTTTTTCCTTCTCTATTAAAAAATGCTAACTAATCCTTAGCACTGAGCTAGATTCTTTCCCCACTACTCACACTTGGCAGATCAGATTCTAGTATTTTTCTTTTCTGCTAATGAAAATCTTAACTTTCAAGGAGAAAAAAAAAAAAAAAGAGAAAACTGTCCACAATAGCACTGTCTACATTTTTATTTCCCCCATGCCACTGGTGCAAATTTTATTTAAAAGAAGCATTTTTTAGCTTTTGTAAATTTGAATGACAATATTTTCTTCCCTTTTTCCAGGGGGATTCTGGCGGACCTTTAAGATGCAATAATGTGATGAGAGGCATCACTGCTTTTGGAAAGGCAAAGAAGTGTGGTACTGCTGATGGTCCTGGTGTCTACACTCGACTTACAAAGCAATACCTTCAGTGGATAAGGAAAACCATAGGGGGAGCCTAACAGATTGGGTTTTGACCAAGTGATTTCCTACTTTGTACTTGTTTAACAGTATCTAGTTTTGAAATACGCTTTAAAAACAGCTTTATACTGGTAAAAGAGGCATACCCATGCTCAATTTTAGCAGTTTGATGTCCTTACAGATGAAAATAAATATGTCTGTTTTCAGGACAGTAAGGTCCTTAGTAGGGCCAGAACACAGTGCTCTGCTACAATGGCATTTGTAGCTTACACTGTCAGCCATGGTGTCATTTGACAGGTATTTGTGACTCAGGCTTCCAACATTCTTGCATTGCATAATCAGACTGAGCTTTACATGGATGAGTATTTCTGACCAAGAATCTAATCCAGCCATTTGTGTCCTCACTGCACTCTTCTATATCTGGACTTCTGCAAATAACCCTGAAAGTTAGTGAGATGTTAGGTACAACTCCAGACATCTGAAAAACTTAGTAGTTTCTCCACAGCAGAGGTCCTGATTTTACAGGCGTAGAGGACCTTCAGAAAACTAAGTTTCAGCAACTGCATTTGATTGTGGGACATAATAGGACATAATAAGTGTGCATTTCCTAACTGTCTTCTATTTGAAACCTCTAGATTTAATGCTTCTGTGTACTTTGCATTTAATAAAGAAATGGCAATAAAAATCTACTGCTTGCAGCTGTCAGTTTCTGTGGAAAGCTTTGTCTGTTGCAGTACAGATATTCTGTGTACATGATGTTTTGGATGTGCAGTATGTTTGCAGAATCCACCAAGATCAGCAACATTATATCAAAAAACCAGCTGAAAACCCATCCTCCAGAGAAATGACAGAAAGGTGTCTCAGCTGGAGTATCAGTATGATAAAGCATTCATAACATAAAACGATCTTAAATTTATGATGCCACTACTGCTATTTCAGATATGCAGTGAAATTTTCAAGTGCTTCAACCACTGCTTGTCAAACAGCAAACAGACCTATTGTGAAAAAAAGCTTCTGGCCATCTCTGTATTAACAGTCGGGCATTTTCAATGCCATGAACACCTCAGAAAGGGCTGGGGTTTACTTTGTGGTGCTTTGGGGTGTTTTTTACTTGGAAGTAGGCATTAGCTAGCAGAAAGCAGAGGATATTGAAAGAGTGGAGAAATCTTGTATTGATTTTAATTTAAAAATAATTGCTCGGTTCATCATGAGCAATGAAACACCACTTACAAATCTGAGAAAATACAGACTGAAATTTTTTTACACGACTGCCTTCAGCTGATCTTGTTGAGAAGAAACAGTGGTTTTATCATAGAGCTTAATGAAGAATAAGGAAGGAGAGGGCCTAAACTACAAGGATCTTTAAGATGCTGAAAATTTTCTTTTGTGTTTTCTGTCCACTACAAATGTTAGTCAGTCAGAACTTCTCACATTCCTTATTCTTACTCCTAAATTGCTTGTTCTGACTCTTGGGCTTGACATACAAACAAGCACGACAAACACAGACAGAGAGGCACACACAAACACAGAAGAAAAACAGGAGCAGAGAGAAGGATTCAGAGCCAAGTGAGATTGCATCAGTGAAATTTGCCCTGCTGACTGGTACTGACACCCAAAGTGGTGACTTTGATTCTCTCTTTAGACACAGTAAACAAGTAAGACAAGTCCAGATTTTCTTGCAAACTGCCAAACCCTTGCTTCGGAAAGAATTGATTCTAAAAGCCTTTAGGAAACAAAACTATCCTTATCAATCTAGTGAAAAATCTGTAGCTGATCTTCTTTCCTTCCCACTCTCTTCTTTGCCCATTTTTTTACTGTCTTTCTTTCTTTCATTCTGCTATAGCATTTTTTTCATCTTACTGCATCCCCTTTGGTCTGCTCTTCCTCTTTCCTGAAGTCATGGGCAGCATCCTTGTCACTGGAAGATCCCCCTCAAAGTCTATCATTCAGTATTTTTCCATTTTTCAGACAGTAGTTCTGACCCAAGTGTTGCAGAACCTTAGAGACCAGGAAGGAGAGGTTCTGACCAATACATAAAGCAATGTGCAAGAAAAAATGCGCAGTCTTCCTCCTCTAGCTTGAAATTTAGGATCTATCCCAAAATACTTTAAAAACGTCTTTTTTTTATAGGAGTATTATTTAGTCAATTGTGCAACATGAGCCAGTGGAACTGGACTTATATGGTAAACAAAACATTCAAGCCTCCGTCACCACTGCCAGTAGTGGAAACCCGTGGAAAAAAGCAGAAACAAGAGGAAGAAGATAGAACTGAGTTTTCATCTTGGCAGGGACTTTCTCTGATCAAGAGGCATGAACCCATTCCCAATACAGCTCCACCACTGTGGGATAGAACCCATACAACTTTACGTACTAGCTAAGAAAAATGTTATGATCATTCAATGTCATTGTGACATCTAGAGTGTAACAATTTCTTCTCACTGTGGCTCTACGAGGTAAGTGGGGGAAATGAACAGGTATCAACTGCATGACACATACTAATGCAACATTTATAAAGGTAGCATCAAGGCAGATCATATAGTGGCTGAAGAACAGGGGCCTGTCTGCTGGACACTGTGCGTTTAGGTACAGAAACAAAAGGATTTCCCAGTCTGGGTTTCTTTAATCCATTTCACTACATTACAGACAATCTGTCCTGTTGGTATACCTGGAAAGACACATGCCCTGCATGGGCATCAAAGTGTTTCCTCTTGCAAAAATGATTTTTGTCCTGAAGTTTTCAATTCCTTATCTTGTACAGTGCTCCACCTTGGACAAGACTGTGGGGATGAAGGCCTGAGTTTAGGCAACTTAATCCTCTGTGACACCTCTGGAGACTTGGCCTTTAGCGCATACAGACCTCAGGTGAAGAACAAGCTGACCTCTTAGAAATTACTTACAACTTCTGTATCAGTCTGGGCCTGAACAATAGACCAGGCATGCACAGGCAATGAGCTAAAAATATGCCATATTCTAAAGGGAGGAAGTCAGAATTTCACAGTTTGCCCAAGACTTCATGTGTGAAGACCTCTGCACTGGCAGAATGAGGCAGCTATGCAAGAACCATGATCTACCTTCAGCAACTGTGCATTCTAAACCTGCAAGTATTCAGCAACGTTGACTGCAAAAGATTAGTGAAGCAGAACCATGATGCCTACTCAAGCCCTCAAATTCCTATTACAGATAGACATTTGCCATGTGAAAGAAACTGGCAGCAAAGGACCCTATCTAGAAAAGAAGCACACCCAGAAAAGGCTCTCCAGTATATGTTTAATTTCACTCCAGATTAGTCACAGTCTGGAGTTTAAATGCGAGTTTAAATGCTTTCTCAGATACAGTCACAGAAGACAGCTACAGGTCACACATAAAAGATTCTCTCATATTTATGGACTGCTCATTAGTTCTACTGAAATCAGTGACTTCTCCCACTTTTAGATATTATGTTAAAATAATTCTGGGGCAATGCAGCTTAACCACTCAAAAATGAACAAGCATCATTAACTAAGAAATGAGCACGTCTCACTCTGAAGGAAATGTATTTTCTTATTTTGACAGTTGAGCATCCAACAAAATACACATGGCTTCAGTATTAACAACCTTCTTCCTATTCCAGTCGCCATCCTGTGTTATACATCTCTTCCTGTATTTGGCGAACCAATACCATTTAGATACTGTCAAAGGAAATAGATAGAATTTCTGGGACAATCCAAAAAATATATGAGTAAAGAAAGAGATTAACTCCACTCCTTTTTTCCCATTCCAAATAGAAAAAAATGGTTTTAACATTTTAAAAGACTTTTTAAATTATTTTAAAAATTATTTTGAATATTTAAATCAGAATCTAAATGTTTGATAAAATCTGCTGCAACAAACTTGCTCATATTAGAAGACAGGCACAGAATAAGTTATACCCCATTCTTAGGTATCATCTTCTTGTTAGCTGTTTCTTAATTGATATTCAATGTTCCCATTTTCTAACCTGTTTTGAAGACCGCATGAGATGACATCAGACACCCGCAGTTTTGTAGCAGATTTACTGTAAATTAACATCATACTAGGTAAAAGAGATGAGTGGTGTCAACCCTCCAGACCTAACCCAGCAGCCACATGATTCATGAACAGCAGAAGATAAGGTTTCAAAAATTATGAGAACTGAAGATATGAGAGTTTCACATTCATTTTCAGAGATACTTGTTCCCCGGTTAACATCGCTTATCTCTTTTCATGCATTTGATCTCAATATAATTTTCTATGGGCTGACACAGCTCTACTTCCCTAGTATCCCATTCTTCCCCAGCTATAGGAAATATTCTCAATAAATTTTCAGCAGGAAAAAAAAAGAAGGAAACCCAAACAATATGAGTTTCTGAGCTCACAGAGCTTCTAATATACAAATGTAAGAGTGAATCCTTACCCCTTGCCTCCCATCATTCCTAATAATGAAAGCAAAGCTCCTAAGATGTCTGTGGATAGAGCATGTTTTGAATAGCACTACCAAGCTGCATCTGAATAGCATCTGAAGATCAATCCTGACATCCTTACTTAGCTCTTGACAGTGTAAAAGTCTTACAAGGGCAAAAGTCTGTTAAAGTCCAAGAGATTTGGTCCTTGCGAGCACTAAAATTTCGTAAGAGGGTGACAGCTGCCAGGTTTGCTGACACCCAGAACTGAACTGGTACCCTTAAGGAATGAATGAACTAACTGTTGTGTTTGGTCCAAACAGCATATCTCTTTGACTATATCCATCTGGCTTATTAAACAGTTGATTACATAATTATGCATAAAAATAGAATTATTATGCAATTATTTGTATTTTCAATCATTGTCAAACAAAATAGGTGGGTTTAAGGAAAGGAAATTTCAATTCAAAATCCAATAGACAGTTTTCTAATTAAGCTAGTTATCATTACCACTATGAAAACAATAAAGAATTCCCAAGAAATCATTTATATTTAGTTACAGCTACATATTTAACCTAGATCTCTAGAAATCTTTAGAGAGATTCTGTACCATGATCTATGTGATATACAGAACAATGCAGACCCCTGGGCTGGTCTCTGCTGATCCTAGCCTTTGAGTGATTCAAGGCAATTTACAGGAATTGGCATGTGGTTCTCAACGGGGACGCTAAGATGATGTAAAATTACTTATGAGAATCACAGCTAAAAGAAGGACCTAAGACTTTATGCTGGTACTTTACATAGGGTGGATTCCACTCATGCTTGCTAGTTTAATGACAATAAATATGTTGTTATTCTTCAGAGTTATAATATTTTTCCTCTAGGGTAAGTAAGACAAGATACTAACATTTCACATGACGGACTGATGGGGAAAATTGCTTTCTCTTGAAAAGTTGTACTAGCTTTTGCCATATTTCCATTGGCAGGAACACACATATTTTGAATAGTGGAATGGGCTAAATACATCTAATCACTTGCTTTCAAGGAAAGGAAGTCACAAGACTGAGCTCAAATAACCCTTAGAAAAAGCCATGCTGCTGTGCTTGCTCTCCCCAGACTCGCTGCATTTCCACAAACAAGCTATCCCATCAGCCGCAACAGAAAAGAGCCTGCTCTGATCTGGGCTCAGGGCTATATGCAGGACTCTCCCTTTGTGACCTGTAAAATAAAATACATACAAAAAAGGAAAGATACATCACAATTCTACACAGATTATGCCAGTCACTTTCACCACCCCCACCCACTCTATGGCTTGTTCCACTTTTACTGTAGCAGCAAAACATGCTGCATAGGATGTAGGAAGGTAGCAATATCTGTAGAATATTTTCACATCAAGAAAAAGCTGAGGGCAATGTCCTCTCATTAGGGATCAGGCTTTAACTGCCAGGACTGCACCACATTGATAAGACATTTCTGTTGAAGGAGAATATTGAACCTGAACTCTTGATACTCCACATTTACAACATCACCCTCATCTGTGTTTGGTAATGTGTCTCACTGCTGAGCTTTCCCAGCTGGCTGCACACGCCTTGCAGACTGATCCAACAATAATGAGATAGCGTCTCCAGCTGCTCAGTTATTACTGTTAAGGAGATCTTTTAACAGTGATCCCATTAAATAATTTATCGGAATTGTTTGCAGTTGTAGGAAACCTCACTGCTCTGCCACAGACTTCCTGTATGAGCGAGCACAATGTCAATGCTAAGCAAACCTATGATGGTTTTAGGGACAAGAAATTAGAAGCCTTTTTACTCTAAGTTACTGGCCATTAGCTTCTCTGGTTGGGTGACTAAACTAGTCACCCAAGTGGAAAATAGAAACTTCTGAAACACAGTGTATCTCATCTAAAACAGACCAGATAAACCACATCCTAAAAGGAAGTGTGAAGGTACAAAGTTGGGCGAGGAACTTGAATGACATCAAATCCGCTTGCACCTGCCTTCTCCAAGACACAAGGAGATAGCACTTCTCTAGCTCAAAATAAACTTTATGAGGATAAACATGTGAGGAACTGTAAAGCCCTCTGAAACTGTGGTCCTTGTCACAATGGTACCTGACAAAGAGCCATAGCTCTGTTGCAGATGGAGAGTCTGCCCTAACTTTGCAAAGCTGCTACAATGGCTCTCTGAAGCCACTGATTAAAAGCAACCTCCTGTTCTGGTGCTGAGTAACATGTGACTCTCCTATACTTTGTGTCTGGAATTTTGATAACACCACTAACTTACTTCAGCAGAGATTAATTTTCAGGCTTTGCTCCTTCTCAAGTTATTGAAGTGTAGATGATCTTTGCCAATATTTAAGATGATGAGTTTACAACTCAGCAAATTCTTTACACTGCCTCTGTTCAGTGTCTGTAATGACTTTGAAGAGCTGGAGATGTAGTCTTTGGAGGCAACCAAAGATAACCACAACATTGACTGAAATTTAATTATTAGTTTTAGTCAAAAAGAAGTGAAGGTGAGAAATCAGAAAAGTTGACATTACTAATTGCTATGTTTTCTGAGTGGAGATTCCTAGTTTTATTTCACTGTTTCAAGATCACATTCAGGTGTTTTTCAAAGCAATTACATATTTTGTTTGCTTGCATGTTTTCTTTGATCTGCAACGACTTTTCTAAGCGAAGGGCAGTTATATCCACAAGGAATCTTTTTTTCTAGCAAATTACTCTAAGAGTTCTATCAGAAGTATCTCAGAAATGGAAACAGTGCTGTAAGAAAGTTACTACGTCTCAGTTGTTATTCTGTTCTGTATGTGCTCAGTAATAGGCACCTTCAATTACAAAAGTACCCAACAGTATCTTCAGTACTTCATTCTTAGCTGAGGTCTTCAGCATTTTGCAGGAGGATTAAACAACAAGATTCAGTTACAATTTATCTGTTCATTTCTTCGGGCATAAAACTCATGTGGTTGAGTGTGTATATCTGAGGCTGACATCCCGCAATCATCCACCACAGTATTTTTCTGAACATATTTTGATACATTCACATTTTCTTCCAATATTCAATTGCTTTTAGTAAGGTATTAAGAGTCTTCATAAGCAGGAATGTATTTGTGTAATAATTAACTGGTCTTTTTGTTCATGAAAATTATTTTCTCTTGCAGATAAGTACACTGAATAGGAAACAGGATGAATAGTAACCCTGCAGCTTCACCAAATTACCAATGCATTTGACTTACATGGTATACGTTTTACACCATGCACTATTCTCAATGGTAAGATTAATTACGGGTTTAATTTCAAATAGTATATTCAAGACTTACAAAGATTTGAGAAAATCTGGGAAAATGCAGCCAGTGTGCAAATAATTTGTTATTCTCCTTTAACTTCAGATGCTTCTATTGGATAAGAGTTAACACTGAAACAAGTAAAACTTAACAGATCGGAGCAACAGCAGGCACCAGAAAAAAGAAGCAAGGAAGAACTTTATATGTAATGTAGCCCTACAGCACCAGGGACCAACACAGAGCTGCAAGGAATCTCCACTTTCCTCTCGCACAGAACAAAGGAAACATGTTGCACCATATTGGATCACAGACAAAATCATTCATTATAACCCAGACAGCTCTAAACAACACATGGAGATTTATTTCAATCATCATTTGGAAACTGGTTCCATATCTTTGCATGATGAGCTGCAAAATCAAAAAGCCACATCTAGTTCATATTATCTAGAAGACCACCAGCCTAGAATATACTGGAAGCAAGTTGACATTAGCACACTCAATCCTGGCCTAGTAAGCCTTAGGGAGAAGTGGAAATCCACATTCTGCACCTGGGATGACCTTGGAAATTATAGGAGAAAATCCCATCATTAAACCCAGGAATTTTACAGAAGCAGCTTTCACTATTATCTTTATAAATCAACATTTACAATTCCATGAATCAGGATCGTGCACATGAATGCATGTGCGTAGGGAGAGGGAGGATGTGTAGGTGACTGCTCTTTTAACTCTTTTTAAGTAAATTGATATGCACTTGCAGAAACACTGATTAGACAGATAGTTAACTAAAATAGTTAAAACTATTAACTGAAATACTTGCCATAGAGTTCTGATGAATTGGTAAGAATGGGATACTTCCATATTTTCATCTGATTTCCAGGAAGGCCTTGTCCAGTCATCAGTTCACTGGTTTTGGGTAACCAGAGCAAGGAACAAATCTATTGCAATTTAAAACTTTGCTTTAGTTTTCAGAAAGGGCCAACATATACCAGTAGGTAGATTTAAAATGTTATCTACAATGTTTAAACAAGCTACTGAGAAACAGTTCCAGCAGAATACTTACTTATTTAGAAAGATCATTTCATTCCTTGCAACACTTCAAAGTACAGTTGCCTTATTGTCATAGCTAAATATGGTAACAGCCTATCAGTGTGAAACCAAAGCCCTGCAAACACGTCCTCAGCTAAGCTGTAATAACTCCAGGAAAATCAACAGTTATGCTGCTTTACTCCAGCTGAGAATCTGTCCCTCTGTCTCCTAATATTCCAACTCCAGAGACAACTTTTTGCCCTCTGACTGTTAGACCTCTTCTCACTCTAGTGCTCTGGGAATTTTCCCTCCCCCTCAACGTTCCCTTCTCACCATGAGTTTTGGACAAAACTATTACTACCAATCAGGAAAAGATTATAAGAGTCTGGCTGTGAAATGACCTCCTCTTCAGTCACTTCTGTGTGGAGACAGAAGTGGTGAATGAGAAACAATAAACTGCTTCTTAGTCCAATCACACACTGCAGTGTTGAATGTAGCACAATTACAGATCCAGAGAAAATTCTGCTGTTCCTCTGACTGCAAAACCACCCTCAAAGTCAGTGGGAGTTTGCCAAATGAGCACAGCTATACAAGAAGAGCATAGCCTAAGTATGCAGACATTTCATCATTTCACCTGAGAATCTGTAGCAGCACTTTGGATGATTTTCTCACGATTTATGTCCCAGACACGTAAAATCCCATCTTTCATTCCACCCCCGGTAGCAAGGACTTTGGACTGCCAAGGACACCAGTTCATAGCCTTAAAAAAAAAAGAAAACAGATGTCAGAACAGACTAGGAGGTTTGCTGGAAAAACAGAGTAGTATTTGTGTAAAAGTCTAGTTGGAAAAATGAACTGCAACAAGCACCCAGAATGTACACACAGAGCAATGTGGGATCCCAGAACTCCAAATGCTGCTCCCCTTGCCATTGCTTCACAGTAGCCTATACCGTCCCACATAATGCCCACAAAACTCCATCTTCTCTGCCTACCCTTCACAGGCCTCACACCTTAGTATCAGAAGAACCCAAGCAGGATAAAATCTTAACTGCCTAAGCCAAGCCATCACAAAAGCCTAAGCAATGTGATTTACAAGGCTTACGAGAGACCTGGTTTCTTCTGATATATTTCCAGGATATGCCTAAGGCCCAGCCCAGACTCTACCTGAAAAAAGGTTACTGAGAACGCAATTCCACCTGTTTCAATAATCTCCCCTGACCTTTTAACCCCAGCACTTCAGGCCAGCCTCAGATTCTTCTGGGATGATAAACAGCTTATAAATGCTGGACTCCCCTGCCTCTTATTGCTAATACCTGTCCTCTCTCCCACACAGACTGGGACTTCATCTTAAATCATCTCATTTCCAGTTTCCTACTTTAGATTACTTGCTACCAGGAATGACATGAAAATGCGGTCAGAAGAGCAAATGAAACTTCGTATTTAACTTAATTGCAGCAGAGAGAATTTTCAAAAAACTCAAAAAATTGAAAGAGCAAGATACAGAAAAGCAGACGTTCCTTCTGCATATACCTTGACTGCTGAGGAATGAGATATGGTTTTCAGTGGCTGCGACTGGGATTTCACACCAGGGTCACCAGGCCAGATATTCAATATACCATCACTAGACCCACTTGCCAGCAGCTGGTTGGTTAGTGACCATTTCAGGCTGCAAATGCTTTGTTTGTTTTGGCAAAGAGTCCCAACATGGTGCTGAGCAATCCGAACATCATGGTGATGAATAGATCCTAGTCGTGAACCACTGTAGATAAGAAAAGACAGCACGGGTTTAATGTTAAAGATGACAAGCTACATCATCTCACTGATGTTTCTTCGAGGGTTTCAGAAGCAAACCACACCAGAGTGAAATGTGTCTGCAGAACAACAGTATATCAGTAAAAGGAAACACAAACCACAAACTATCAAAAGCACAGAGGTGGCTGGCAACAGAAAGGAGCCAAACAGCTGCTCAGTTCAAGCTAGGCAGAAAACCTGTTCTCTCTCTCATGGTTTTCATTTCCCTGAAGGTACACTGCATTGTATGCCACTAATCTGCACCCTGTTCAACTGTCAAGGTATTTATTGTAAACGATTTCCTTTTCTTCATGAAAAATCACTGTGCAAGATGCTTTTTGCTAAGGCCAGATAAGACTCCACACCCAACAAAGAAGCAGTGTAAAACTGCATTGCCCTAGGAAAGGGCTTACTAATGAGTAAGTGTGTTCTTTGGTTCTGACCCTTCCCTTGCCTCCTTTCTCCCTCCTACTTTCAGGCTTTAATAAAATATGTGCAGCTTGACACTGCTGCACTAATTGCCTATTAGTAATGGTTGCATGGTTCTACAGCCAGTATCATCAGCCTACCAAAGGAAGGAAGAAATACCTTGCCTGTAAGCACAGCTACTGTTACAGCTTAGCTCCCAGATATGGGTTGAACTGAAAATACTGAAAATACCTTGCAGTGCCTTTTCTTTTCCTGCCTTTCTAAGGATATTACCTACATTAAACCTATGACAAAACAGAACAGCTTCCTGCTGGAAATTCACACTTCCAACTATTACGATGACACTGAAAAAATCAGCAAGTTCAGTACTATCTTTCTGGGTAGCTGAGAAACAGTATCTGACATTACTGCAGTAGATTAATTTAAGGACATAATGACTGGAGACTTCCCCATACTGGCTCTTAAGGATTTTTCAGAGGCAAGCTGAGTGATTTGGAAGCTCTAAAATTGCACACACAAAACTGACTGATTGAAAGAAATGTCATTCTGTTGTGCTTGTATTATGGACTGGGCAAGCTCCTGAAGTTCACAAAAGCATGAAAGATTCCAACCAAGCAGTGCTATGGTAAATATTAAGCACATCTTTATGGAAAATACCTATGAAAATACACGGGAATATGTGCATTATATGCAAAGGCATCATCATTTGCTTCCTGAATATTTATATCGATTTTTTCCTACTAAATAAAAAGCAGAAAATCTAACCAAGTGTTTTAGGCCTGGCTGAGCTGAAGCAAATTCTTCCCGCAGCAGCTGTGCTGTTCTTTGTCTTAGCACCTAGAAGGGTCTGATAGCACACAAGTGTTTTGGCTACAGCTGAGCAGCGCTTGCACCACACCAAGGCTGTCTCATCAACATTCCACTTCCCTGTATCAGCAGGCTGGAAGTGGGCAAGATCTTGGGAGGGGACACAGGCAGGAGAGCTGACCCAGAGTGACCAAAGGGATATTCTACACCACATGATGTCTGCTCAGCACCAAAAGCTAAGAGAAAGGCAGGGGAGGGGCATTTGTTATTTACCACATTTGTCTTCTGGAACAATCCTTACACATGATGAAGCCCCTACTTCCCAAAAAGTAGCTGGACATTGCCTTCTGCTGGGAAGTAGAGAATAAATCTTTTGTTTTCCTTTGCTTCCATGCATGAACTTTGCTTCTGGCCAAGCTGAAATGCAAACTGAAGCTAATGTTTACTGTAATAAGGTTATACTACTTGGTATTGGCAGGATGTTCCAGCTGCATCCTTCTGTCTTAACCCACCCAGCATACCTGCTCCAGGAACAGTATTTTATTAACTGGTTAGTACAAGCTGGTATCCTTGAACCTCACTCCACCTAGCAGACCTAATACAATCAAAAGCCAGGGCATCTTGTGAAATCAAAATAAAACTACATCTAGTGTTCCTATCCAGAAATACTAGTTTCATTCTCAGTTTAACAGTAAAATCACTCCACCCTTGCTATTATTTCTGTGTTTAAGTAAAACAGAAGACTATCATATGATTTTAAAATCATAGAAGTATCCATCATAAACAAGTCTCCCCTCAGCCCCTTCAGTATGAGTCAAAGATCTGAAACAGAAAGTGGGAGGAAAGAACCCACAAAAGAGTACACTTGATCTGCCTCACCTGAATGCCCATATTGAAATGATCCCTAAATATAAAATATTCACCAGCTGGTATAAAATTCACCTTTGGCAAAGCAAAGGTCAACCACTTTAATCCTCCTTGGATTGTGGATAGCACTGAGCTGGCCTTCCCTTACAGACACACAGCTAGGGAGGTGTGCAACTCCTAACAGTTGTGTTTCGCTGTGCATCTGAAAAGACAGGTGCAATCTGTCTTCGATAGTAATGGCCAGGCAGTCTAAACTACATGCCCTCTCCCCAACTCTGGGCAAGCTATGATTTTTTGAGTCCAGACCCACTAGAGACAAAACCATTTCAAGCTCAGGCTTCACACAAAACCAGAGCCACCACATCCTAGTGAAATCCTACAAATGGTGACAGTTTTCTGGAAGGAGAGTAAGAAAGAGAGACTAAAGAGGCAGGCTAAATCCTCTTTGGCTGTTTTCCTGCCACACAGTAAATCTACACATGATTTCTGAGATGGCTGATAAATAGAGGGACAGGATAAGTCACCTTTGAGCAAAGCCAAGGAAAACAGCTAAAATTAATGGAACATTTCTCTAAGTAAAAGCAGCAGGGCTCTTTCTAGGAATACACTATACTACTCACCTGCTCAGAATATAATGATTCCAGCTCAGAGCTCCAACTACAGACAGGTGACCAAACATATTTCTCAACCTCTTTTTGGTTTCAATGTCCCACAGCTGCCAATCCAAAACAAACAAGAAATACAAATTTAACAACAAAAAGAAAAAATATTTTTGTTCTCTTCATTTGTTTGCAAGTAGGCCACTGCTCAGTTCTGATTTGACATATGGACAACCTCAAGTTCATTTATTTCACAAGTAAGGTGAGAAGGAGTATTTCCAAGTTTTGGCACTGCTACCAGTGATGCTGAAGTCAGACAGGATTGAAGGTAATGCACATCTCTGAGTTTAAAGCTATTTCTTTACATGTCAGTATTTGGAAGTTCATACTTGAAAGCACTGGTCTTCAGTACCTTGAGATTACTGACTCAGGACTTCAGCAGGCAGGTCCCTATATTATCTAGCATCTCAGCCAAAGTTCCACAAAAAATTTTTGATAATAAGACTGACGTGTAACAGCAGGCTGAGAGGTATGTGTATAATCAGACTGAAGGGAAATTCTTCTGTGTGAATCCGTAAGGAGAGTTTTGGTTTGTGTTCATAAGGAATTGATCACTAAAGTGACCTTGGCAAGGGAGATACAAGAAAAAATAGCCTGTGCTGAATAAAATAATTTAATGAAAGATTTTCTCTTACCAGTGGAAAAAAATTCTGATTGTCTCTGGACAACTGAATCATCAATTCAGTCACCAGCTTTTTAGGGGCTTCAGAGGCTCTGTTACATATAGACAATACTGGATGTCACTAAGCTATTCAGCATGGTGCAGCATGATACAGGGAAGTGCTATATACTGCCTCCAGCAGAGTTCTTCTATCATTTAGTCAACATTTTTCATTTGTTTCCTTAAAAAAAAATACAGGATCAGATTGTGGCCACTTCAGCTAAAAATGGAGAGAGACTATACAAGTATATTATCTAGTACTTGCACTTCTCCATCACTGGTGCCAATTGCAAGGCAAGTTCCTTCTTTTATCCAAGCCAGAGATGAGATGTATTTGGAACTGGAATTCAAATCAACGATTTCAATAGCTTGAAGAGTCCCTCCATTCCAGATGTGTGCAGCGGGTCCTACAGCAACAGCAATGAGATTTTCGAGGCTCCAGTCCAGTATGTTTAGATCTAGAAGAAAGCTACTAAAAATTACCACAAAGAAGTTGTAGGTAATAGAATGGGGTAAGGCGGAGTATGCTTTGGGGAAGAGAGGCTTTTTTAAAAAAAAAGCTATGGAAAGAATTTAAAGAATGTTTCTATGAAACCATTATTAGCAAGTATTCCTCCAACAGGAAGGGGAGTATTTCTGACAGGCCAAGGTCTTCATAAGTCTAATCTCCACAAACTGGTATGTTTGCACAGCAGGATCTAACTTACATCTTCCCTAATAAAATTTTTTTAATATATTGCCCTGCATTTTGGATTGCTACATCACTCACTCTAACTTCTGCCACCAGAAATGAGGCTCCTCCACCAAAATCTACAGTTCCAAAACCACCCTTGTTCCACGGTAATTCTTGCAATTGAGAAAGACATAGGAGAGAGTCTGTATGCTACAGTCTGTCCTGCATCCTGGCTTAATGGTAACACTTACCTTGCTTGTGATAGAAAAAAAATGCAGAAAGGAATGAGGAAACTTCTGCTTCTCACCTTCAAGAGCTTGCTCAGCAAGCATATGACAGAAATATTGTTTCCACTGCCTCTGATGCACATTGCACTTGCAGATCCTGGCAACGCAAGTCACTATAGCAATTAGCCTCAGAACAGCCTGCTATGTCAGCTAGACCAGAAGAAGCTGCTATACAACATTTAATACAAACCCAGGACATTCTCTGAGGGAAATCCTCAGCTGCCTGTTTAGGGCAGCTTAAAAGTCCTTTTGCACGACTTCTGAAGCACAGAAGATTGTTACCATAGGCCAAGGTCTGATATCATATTTCAGTAATTAAAATCACTCTAAAGAACACCTGAATCCATCACTCAGCTGTTTGACTACAGTCCTGGTTGTTGCAGTCAGAAATTACTTCCAAAGGCTTCTATTAATGCTGTTAGTCTAGAGACATACCTTGTACACAATCAGTGTAAAACATGCACGCAAACCTTTATCCTGTTCATAGATGTACATCAACACTTGCAAGGATATGTTGAATAAAATCTCCACAGGGACAATTACAAACATTTGCACATACAGAATTGTCCTTGAGTTCTTAGGAAGTATTAAACTATGTATTGGCTGCTGTAGACCAGAGATCCATGTGTGTTCATGCATAACATGTGCATGTTTAATTTTTGCCTATGCACCACCAAAGATTTGAGAATTTAGTTCAAAAGGTACTAATCATCCAAAACCATAAATAATGTCACTGATGTCTCCCAAAAGAAGAGATTTCAACATCTGCTCAATAAAGTTGCTACTGTGTTGCCTGGCTGCTAGGTACCCAACGTTCAACTTAAATTAAGCAGAGGGGAGTATATTGGTTTGATTTGAAAGTTGTACTGAGATCTATAGCTAAAGAAAACCACTAAGAGTTAGGTAGTATTGATTCTAGGGTTTGATCAGTCATGTGTCCATTTGGGGACAGGCAGTTTTCAAAGATTCATCCTTATAAGAAAAATGACATCATGCATATGTCCTACAGAGTTTCAATTTTATGTGAACGGCAAACACCTTCACTATCTTTCTGAAACATACATAAGAATTCTCAATGTCTGCAAAAACTACCACACAGGAGAAATTAACTTACAGTAATCATTGCGCAAGCCAGTAATATGAAGCCTCATTTCTGGCTCCAGTGGTATGGAAGACTTCATGATGGCAATGGCTCTAAACTCATTCTGGGTCTCCTCTTGGCATCCTGTATTTGAAGATTCATCACGCACAAATCAGTAATGTGAAACACCACCTGTTTTTCCCAGGCCTAAGCCTTTCACGTTCTCACTCTATTTATCTCTCTGTGGTCCAGAGGGGGCCAGAAGGGTCTTATTTATCCTGGGTAGGCTCAAAACACTAGACACTCTAAACTAGGCAAAAGCCACCTTTTACCACCTCTTTCAAACCTCCAAGGATTTAGTCAGCTAGAACAGAAAATGGAGTCCACTGTATTTTGATTAAATTGTACCACAGCTCAGTACAGAATGTGGAAGGGGTTGTCTTTTTCACCTTAGTTTTCTGTCAAAAGTTTTTAGTAGCAGAGTGTTTCATAAGTGCTTTCCCACTTCAAAATTCTATCATACATCAATTAACTTTTTTGTTTTCTGGTGTTAATTTCCTACCAAAAGGTCTCCCCCATCAATACCTAACCACAGGAAAAGGTTTTTAAAGCACATGCACTTTGATCATAGCACTCTAAGCTTGTGACACACAAGCAAGAAACAAAAGCAAATGCAAGTATGAGCAAGCAGAAGAGTCATTCTTTGTGCTTATTGTCTACATTATGCCACAAAGACTCCTAAACATCATAGAAAAAAAAAGCCAGATCATTAGCACTATGAATCATTTAATGACAGATTTTTAGGTGAAAGAAATTATCTTGCTGTAATGTGCCAAGCTGGAGAGTCAATTTTCTGTGCTTTTCTCTGTGTTTTGACTTCATTTTTGCATTATTCTCCAGAGAGGACTATTTAGAATGAATATCAAAAATTTCAGGGGCAGAAGACGTTACTGATTTGTACAACTAACCTCCTCTGTTCAAAAAAATTCAACACTGACCAAGTTTTTGTACTCTGTAACTTATTTCACACAGTCCTTCCCCACTCTCTCCTAAATCATCTCCCCTAACCCAAAATTCATTTCTGCCAGACAACAAAGGTTTCCCCTCTCAGCTGTGTTACCCCCTCACTCTCCAAATAAAGATTAAAGATGTGCAAGAAGCAAGCCACAGTGATTTTCTTCTGTATCTAAAACTCCGTGGAGCTAAAAAATTCAAGGAGGCTTGAAGGAACTACCTTCTCAGACCTGCCCAATGGGATATACAACATTGCATTCCAACCCTAAAAAGGTCTACCGTCACTGAAATGAGATTTCTCTATACAGAAAAATCGGCATTTCTAATACTGAGATTTTTGGTTACTTTTTGAAAACTTGACCAAACCTTTCTGAATCCAGCCAAGTAAGATAATTCAGGAAAATTAAGGTGCTTAATTGTAACAGTTGAATGAATGGAAACACATCTGAAACACTGAAGAAGTTATTCTTCCTTGACATTGGTAGTTGGTATTGAGCAGTGAGATTAAAGGATGAAATAGTCATTTCAGGTTTATCTTCTCTCATGAGTAATTCATCTACCCCAAATTCATACTGATCACACTTTCAGCTCTATTAATCTACCTCACAGACACACGAACGTGCATTACAGGCTTTCTAATTAGTGAAAATTAAGCTTCATTACAGCATTTTGTGTTATTTTGCATGAGTACTAGCAGATATCACTGATTTTTAAATAGGACTTTTGGCTCTTACATGCCTGTGTCACTTCTCAAAATGAGACTCAGGAAGTGGTAAGTAGTCAGTACTGTCACACTAGACCACTTGATCAACAAGTAGGTGGGTGGAATAAAACCCGTTATCCCTGATACCGGTATTCATTTGCCATCAAGAAAAAAAACCAGTGACTAATCCCTACACTCTTGCCATTTACTGCTCTGAAATGAGTCTTACTTGCATGGAGAAGAGCAACAAAGGAATATATAAATCTATCACATAGCCTCCAGCTTCTCCTACATGAGCTGTACTCCATATTCATAAAGAAGCTGCTTACTACTGTTTTTATACAAGCATGAGTTAGACCCATCACATACAGAAATAGCCAGATCACCAGAACAAATCATCTGTCCAAGACAGAACACAACAAAATATTGGTCTGATATTTAATGAACTACCTCATACTCAAATAACACTGTGAATATCTGTATTATTTCACAGGATAGCTTCTCACCTTCCACCTGTTTTTCAATCACCTAATCATTTACATTCCCTTATGCTCATTCATTCCTACAATATTTCTTGGAGCAAATCAGCTTACTCCCCCACAGATGAAACCAGAGGCAGTGCAAGGGACAGTTTGCTCCAGCTACCTTTCCCTACACATAGGAGCAACAAGACCCCACCATTTCTGCATGTCTTGCACTCTCATGTACCCAAAAGTTCATATGATACATATCCTGTGCCCATTCTGCAGCACAACCCTACATTATTTGTAAGGTTCTGAAACTGAAAAGCTGAAATGAAATTAATGTTTTAGGGCCACCAATGCATTAGATGGGGCCCAATGGAAAGCCAGTTAAAATAACAGGGGTTAACCAACACTGGAAGAGGTGGGAACTCTGGAAATCGCCCCAAGCAGCGTAGATCGCTGCCACTTTGTATTATTCTGTAACATTTGTTGGAAAAGGTAGATCCACTTACTTTTCTAGCATAGATGCAGCCTGCTGTATCTTACTGTTCAGTGTGCATGAGAATATTTGCTATATTGGAACATACCTTTCCATATGCAATTGGTATTTTCACAGACCTTCACATCACTACTTTCTGGAATGCTACATCCATCCTCCTGGACCACTGGAAGCTGAGAAGTACATTTCTGCCAATACACTGAAGTGAGAGCATGACTGAATGAAGAAATCTGTTGAAAAACGTAATTAAGCATCATGAATAACACAACTCATCAAGAGCTCAACACTCATTACACAAAAGCTTCAAAATTGTTCTCTTGGATGGGAGATCAGTAATGAATACAGAACACCAGTGTCCAAATCATGTGCTCTACTTGAACGACCATCTTTCCTTCCATAAAAACCAATTCACTGCTAGTGATCACACAAACTTTAACAAAGCTGTTTGAACAAGGCCATCTCACCAGTGGAAGAGGTCCCAGGCCTGTACACCTGTAGGTACTACCACAGGTCACCTGCCAAACCTTAGTGCCCTCTTGTCCTCTTCATCAGACAGGAAGTCGGATCCCTCAGGCTCGCTCTATGAGGGAAGATCAGTTTTGTGGTGCATACACCACAGGGCCACTGATTCCACCATGAGACCTACTGGATGTCAAAGTCCTCTCTCAAACCATGGTCCCAGAGACTGCATGAACCCATATGTTAAAACAATATTCCTAAAACATATACAGCTGAAAATATAAAACTGAATACATACATATATATATAAAATATTTTAATATATATGTATTTTAAAAAACCCTGTAAATATATACAAGGTGCCTCAGAGGAACAAGATTTTCATATTTACATTATCATTTCCTTGGGTGTCCAAGAAACAGATGATGCAGCAGACAAAGGTAAGAAAAGGAAGATCTGAATTGTTATTGGAACATCTTCTTTTTTTGAAAAAAATTAGCTTCAACTTTTAGCCAAAATTCAGGCAAAGATTTATGAATCCCTTCACCAATCCCTAGTAATGCGCACTTCTTCACAATGTTCCCTGAGTTAAATGCTCCGATGCCAGTTGTCTGTTTGGTCTTCAATTATTTAGAGACAGGTGGAAATGCAGCTGATGTTTTTACCAGCCACTTAAGATTAGTATGTTCTCTCTCCAATGTCTGTGAAATCTATCATTCCAAGATCACTCAGTGTTGCTCTTCTTCAAAATCCTGTTGCAATCATGCTAAAAAATGTCTTACAAAAACATAGCTGGAAAAAAAAGTGTTCCTCCTTTATATAATCCAGCTGTTCTACAGCAGGCCTTTAGCTTTGAGAGGAACTTTCTGTATGATTTATACAGACAACCCGGCAGAAACTTAATCAGATTGCTTGGATCCGTGTCTTTCAAAAATAAGTGCAGACATTTCTGTGAAAAATCGATTGTGTATACAAGGAAGTCATCTTTTGGCCCATGAAAAGACCACACACATTCTCTGGAATGTGAGATTTTATTTCTAATGCATCCCATTCCTTTACACTACCAGGCAGGACAAATTAAATAGTCATTAAATACTGTATTGAAAAAGATTAATAGATATTTGTATGGTTTTAGCCAGAACTGACTTCCAAATGGTTTTGGTCATCCCAGAGTGTTATCTCAAAGACCTCCACATCACACTTCAACAAAATGACTGTGGTCCTTAATGTAGAACTCTGAGTATCATAGTTCTAACTGCACTCCTGCTTATAAATTACAGTGTAATTCTAGGGTCACTTCACTGCAGAGATGAAATGCTGGCACACGGAACACTGACACATGGTCCATATGCAGATCAATGCTGTTTAATATGTTCATCGATGACATAGACAGTGAGATTGAGTCCAGCCTCACCAAGTTTGCAGATGACACCAAGTGGTGCAGCTGACATGCCAGAAACACAGGTTGCCATCCAGAGGGACCTGGACAAGCTGGAGAAGTGGGCCCATATGAACCTCAGGAGGTCCAACAAGGCCAAGTGCAAGGTCCTGCACCTCGGGGGGGCAATCTCTGGTATCATTACAGGCTGGGGGATGAAGGGATTCAGAGCAGCCCTGAGGAGAATGTCTTGAAAGTACTTGTGGATAAAAGGCTGGACATGAGCCGACCATGTGTGCTCACAGCCCAGAAAGTCAACCGTATCATGGGCTGCATCAAAAGCAGTGTGGCCAGCAGGTTGAGGGAGGTGATTCTGCCACTCTGCTCCGCTCTAGTGGGACCTCTTCCAGAGTACCATGTCCAGCTCTGGAGACCTCAGCACAAGGACACAGACCTGTTGGAACAGGTCCAGAGGAGGGCCACAAAAATGATCAGAGGGCTGGAGCACCTCTGCTGTGAGGACAAGCTGGGAGAGTTGGGTTTTTCAGCGTGGAGAAGAAAAGGCTGTGGGGAGACCATATAACAGCCTTCCAGTACTTAAAAGAGGGCCTACAAGGAAGATGGGGACAGTCTTTTTAGCAGGGCCTGTTGTGACAGGACAAGGGTAGTAAATGGTTTTGTACTCAAAGCGGGAAGATTTAGACTAGATGTAAGGAATAATTTTTTTCACAATGAGGGTGGTGAAACACTGGCACAGGTTGCCCAGAGGGGTGGTGGATACCCTATCCCTGGAAACATTCCAGGTCAAGTTGGACAGGGCTCTGAGTAACCTGATCTAGTTGGAGATGTCCCTGGTCACTGCAGAGGGGTTGGACTAGATGACCTTTAAAGGTCCTTTCAACCCAAAGCATTCTGTGTTTCTATGACTAAGAGTGAAGACAATGGCACGTACGCATCTTTTAAAAGAAGTTACATTTTAAGGAAGAATGTTTTGCATACATTTGTTCACAGAGAGTTCTTATCATCTCACCAAAAAAAAGTTTTATTTAGTTTCTCTGTGGGGAGATTCAAGTAAGCTTACTAAACCCACTGAGTTGTGCTTTTTAACAATTCTAAAATTCACAAATGGTCCAATCAGACCATGGAGAGGGGCAGAAAGGAAGAAAGCACTGTTGCTGAAAGGAGGACTTTCCAAACTATTTTGCTTTTTTAGAAAGGAAAGGGATTGCCCCGAGGACCAGGTGTCCCAAAATGAAATAAAAGCATGGTCTTTTTCCTATGTCCAATGACCTTGCGTACAATTATTACAAGATATCAGTTAATAAACCTGTTAGCCCACCTGTCCCAACACTACCTCCTTTTCTTAGAAGTTGGGCTTGATACCCTCGCAGAAACTTCTCAATAATATTAATTAAGGATTATAAACTGCTATAAGCAAGGACACGCATCTCTGAAGCATCCTTACTCAACAGTTATGAACAAAAATGTAACCACATGAAAAAAGTTATCAGCACCTTCAGTACTGACCTTTCAACTGGTGCAATCAAGAAAATGAAAGCACGAGACATAGCGTGGTCACAGACTGAAAGTTTACAACGCAGTATATGAACAGTCACAATTAGCACTAAAATATAGAGGTGGTTTTGAGTGTAATGGTATGGTAATAACATTTACTAATATAGAGAAGTAGCACCATGCTTCACATGAGAAGCTAATTTTCAAGAAGTTAATGAACAGTAATAGGTGGGTGGCTGGCACATAGGTTTATTTGATGACCAAAAAGCAACAGATAGTGCCTTAAAAGGAAAAAAAAAAAGGTGTGTAGTGTCCACTAGTAAAAATGAAGGGATAAAGTGTACAGCAACAGAAAATAACACCTTAATGGGAAGTTATCTGAAGTCTTTGTTTCACATGTTAGGCAGATTCTGTGTGTTCTTTCAGGCTTGGCTAAGAATCTGACCTTCTATTGTCATGACAAAAAAAAATATTCTCAGAAAGCTACTTTTTGGCAAATTTTTCATAGCACCTCATTCTGTCTACGTGACGAAACAAAATGCTACATTCTGCACAGCTGAAGAAATTGTCTTCTTCACGCATACTGTTTATTAAAGCAAGTGGAAAACTGAGTCATTCATGCTTTGCATGCGTATTTTTTACAGTATACTCTTTCCCTCAGAGGTAGCAAATGCATCTTGAGGGTTTCATTAGCTTGGTTTCAGTTTTAGTTTGGCACCACAATAGCCTGGAGTAAGGGGAGAGAGGCTGAATCAAATAAATGACAAAGCGATTGCTCCTGACGTTTCTCTGTCAGACATTTCCTAAATGAACCTCCTCATGTTACTGTCCTCCATGTCAATAAAGTAGTATCCACTTAACAGATTCCAGGCCAAAGATAAGATTAAAAAAACCCACATCAGTAAAGCAAATACCCTACCTGTGCATGTGAATGTTGTATTACTCACCTGTTTCTTTTCCATTTCAGCTCTCCTGTTAGTCCTCCTTTCCAAGCCTGCTGCAGCATGATTGCTAGGTAGAGTCACAACAGTTTTTGAGATGGAGAATTTCTTAAATACCTGTGGTGACACTGGAAAAACAATTTTAATGGAAACAATGTCTTTAAAAAACATACACAGGGATATTTGTCAAGTACTTCTCAGAATAGCACCGATTTCCTAGTAGCAGTACTCTAAAAGCAGATCTGACACAGCAAGTGGAACAATGCAAATACTGACATTTGAACCAGTCACCCTGCTTTCTTTCTGTTGGTGAAGAGAGACATTTCTAGAGCACTCTTCACTCCATCCTGAAAGAGATATCTAAAAAAGGTCAGATTGATCATTCCTTATAAAGGGTGCCTATTAACTACTGCAGCTCATACCCAGCCTTAGATTTACTGACTGTTTACACTGGATCCTACCCCACAGGAAATCAAGTATCTGCTTTCCCAGAACCATACAGACTTTCTCCACTGCTAGTAGAGACAGTATGCAGGATTTTCTGTGCTAGAAACCAAAGTAGGGAAGACTTCACCTTGCTTTAGAACCTGGGTCTCCTAGATGAGGATGTATTACTGAACAGCTCTGGTACTCTGCTTAGCAGAAGACAGAATTGCACGGCCTGACCAACCATTGTAAGAGCACATTCTAAACATTAAACAGCATTTCTTATTTTGCTCTCTAAAGATTTCAATTACTAATCAAGAAACAAGCTGTGTTGAGTTTCCTAGATCTTCCAGGAAGCTCTCCTTGTATATGCAGCATGTAAACCATTCCTCACTTTCCCCTAGCATTGCTGGAAGTAGGATTTAGTGAGTTCAAAGGCTCATTTAACCTGGTCAGGTCCCTCTGTTGCTGATGGAAACAGCCTCCCCTACAGCCAGTTCTTCTCCAGAGCAAGTCAGAGTACTGCAAGTTTGATCTGTGCTTGAATGGCCCTCAGATAAGACTCTCCCTAACATGAGTTGAGTGTGAGTGTCCCTTGTCCACTGTCCCTTTGTCAATACCAGAAGCCTTTAGCATTGGAGGAGAGATGGTAACACAGGCCAAGCTCCTCCTTGCAGCAAGAGTTCACTACCCCACATTCGGGCATGCAGACCGGTCCAAGTTCTGCAGCTGTGGCCAGGTCCGAGGTGGCAAAGGAGAAGCAGAAGGATGGGAAGGAGAGAGCCCTGTATGAATTCCCCTGCTCCCCTGTCAGTTACTGTTAACTACTCCAGATACGAAGGTGCAGCAACAAACCCTGTGGCCAACGTGACTCGGTCCAATACAGCCCCCATGACAGAGGAAAAAAGATTGTTCTGAAAGAGGCATTGCTGCGCTAGGAAGAAGGGGTTCTCCTCTCTCTCTCCTCTCCCTCCCGCTCGATGTCAGCCCTCTGTATGACCCGCTGCCCCAGGCTGTCTGCACACTGCCCACAGCAGCCTCCGGCCCAGTGTTCCGGTGCCGACAGCAGTCTACTGCTGCTGAGAGGGCGCTCGCCCGGCGCTCGCCGTACTCGGAGCCCCTGACAACGCGGCGACACGGCGGAACACCAACCACGGCTTACACCAACTCCCTGCTGCGGGGTATTCCAGAAGTCCCTGCACGAGGTCATCACCCGCTGTATGAAAACGTTCCTCTGCACCCTGCCTGACCTGGACTCTTCCCAGGTGTGCTGCTGATGCGCCGTGGCCCTGCGGAGGTACGCGCACCCGTCACACCGCCGACGCTCCGCGGCTCGGCGGCGCGGCCTCTCGCGTGCAGCTGCTGCCATCTTGTGACCATAGGGCTGCTCGCCACCGGAGCGCGGGCCGCCAGCTTCCGCTCGATGGAGCCCTTAAACCTGGAGTACGTGGTCCCTTCGGCCTCTGGGAGCTACACAAGAGAAAGGAGACCAAAAATCAAAAATAGTCATGACATTCAGTCCCTTCACGCTGTCTCCAGTTTTCCCCTGCCACGCGGTGTGGGCTCAGCCCAGCACAGAGCACAGGCCGTGGAACGGGACGTGGGGCTGAGGATGGCTCCAGCAGACAGTCACCTGGGTGGAGAAAGAGCGATGGGGAAAAAAACAAAATGAAACAAACATTTCTGGTCAGATAAGCACCCCTGAATCAACTGTCACAGAGAAAGCCTGTGGCAGAGAAAAAAAACCTAAATTTGTGTCACTCATGTCTGTGACACACACAGCAGAGTGCCCAGGTGGCCAAGAAGGCCAACAGCATCCTGGCTTCTATCAGCAACAGTATGACCAGCGAGAGGAGGGAAGTGATTCTCCCCCTGTACTCAGCACTCACGAGTCTGCACCTTGAATACTATGTCCAGTTTTGGGCCCCTCACTACAAGAATGATGTTGAGGTGTAACAGTGTGCCCAGAGGGCAATGAAGCTGGTGAAGGGTCTAGAGAACAAGCCTTAAAAGGAGTGGCTGAGGGAACTGGAGAAAAGGAGGAGGCTGAGGGGAGACCTTATTGTTCTCTAAAACTACCTGAAAGGAGGGTGTATTGAGGTGGGGCTCAGTCTCTTCTCCCAAGTAACAAGCGATAGGCCAAGAGGAAATGGCCTCAAGTTGCGCCAGGGTAAGTTTAGGCTGGACATTAGGAAAAATTTGTTCACCAAAAGGGTTGTCAAGCATTGGAACAGGCTGCCCAGGGAAGTGGTGAAGTCACCATCCTTGGAGGTATTTAAAAGACGTATAGATGTGGTGTTTAGGGACACGATTTAGTGGTGACTTGGCAGTGCTGGGTTAATGGTTGGACTCAGTCTTAAAGGTCTCTTCTAAACAAAACTATTCTATGATTCTATGCATGAGGCTATAGCACTGGCCTTTGAAAGACCCAAGGCATCTTCAGGCATTCAGCGTAGTCTTATGGGTCTGATCATTCCTGAGAGATGGGCATTTGGACAAACCCACATGTTGGCTGTCTGGAACCAGGCTGGTTTTCTGATCTTCAACAGAAGAGGGACTTACATCTCTTCTGAATTTTCTTACCACCACTGCAGCTTGCTCACATTATTATTATTAAGGTTAGCTTACACTTTTTAATATATTAAGGCCTACTAAATAAAGATTAAACAACAGATTTGCATTTCTTAGTTTGAAATTCATTTATAGAGCAATTTGTATCAGAAAAACATAAAACATAAGAATATCAAGATCTGAAATGTAAGAGCCTAGATAATGTTGAACACAAGATTTTGCTTTTCAGACAGTTGTAAAATAATGTTTTAAGTGAAAGTAACAACAGTAAGGAAGCACAGCAAGTATAATAGCTTCTGGATCATTATTACGTACTGCAGTAAATATTTTATCTTGTAATTTTTTTTAATTTCTGATATTATATTAGCTGCAAATTACAAGCTGTTGAGATGGAACCCAGATACCAGGATCTTGCATGGATTTTTTAAAATCAGGTACATCAAACTTGCTTTTAAAGTCAGCAGTAGCCACCTGTGCTTGCATGTTGAGTACAGCTTTTTTCATTTCAGCACAAAAGTTGCCTCTTTTGTCCCCCCCACCAAAACACCATGCTCACAGGCCTCACTGCCAGGCAGCGATCAAGCCTCAACTGTCCTCAGATCACAGGAAACACCCATACAAATACTGATTTTTCGCATTATTTCCCAAGCATCTCTCCGTTGTGTAGAATTCTCTATATAGTCTTCTTAAAATTAACATGGACTTTAGCTACTTAGAGATTATAAAAATGGTTGAAGACACCACTATTATATTGTACAAATCAAGTATAGTTGAGGTGATATTGAAGTCACTGACAAGCAACAAACTCCCAGATTTCTCCTTCAGAAAGTCCCATTCCATTTTCATCCTTTAAAATGTAGCCTCTTAACTGCAGCAAAAGTATCACAGTGATAAGAAAAACAATTGAGACAGAAATCACTCTTTAACGGTGGCTTGGTCTAGGAGGAAAATAAAGTTAGCAGAGACTGACAAGCAACATGGACTAAAAGACAAGCAAGAGCTTAGAAAAGCCCAAGAACAGAAATGTGAGAAGGACAGAACAAAATCCTGAAAGCTGAGAGAAGAGGGAATATCAAATGGACAGAAAGCATGAGTAAAGAACTGAGCAAGGGAAGAAATGAATAAAGACAGAAAATTTTTTTATTTCCGCAACTGAGTTGTAACCACTACTTGTTGATGTACCTTCAGAAACCAAGAGCAACAGGGAAACATCTTTAAAATATAAAACAATAACATGAAAACATATAAGACACCAGACTTGTGCGGCTCTAAAGCTCAGAGTGTCTTTCGCAATTGCCTCAGCAAAACACCACTGGAGCTGCCTGGCTTATACCTGAGATTCTCAGCTAACTCATTTTTCTCTTGTGCAGACCCTTCATCTTCTCAACTCAGCACAGCTAGTGCAGTTGGCCAGTAGCAATAAAAAAAAGCAAACTGTTTGTCACCATCAGCACCCCCCCACTACAAAAACTCTACATTTTATTATCTTCCCTTATGCCAGCCTATAAACAAGGAGTTTTTCTCCATTCCATGCGCTGTGAAACAGTTTTATAAACAAAGCTGCGTGTGATCTCACAGCAGCTGATGAAAGGCAGGACTGAAGCTGTAAATAGGGTGGTTTCAGCCATACTGGCTTCCTTCTGCCTGAACAGCGGGCCCCCAAACTGCTTCTCCATGTCTGTCTGACAGCATCAATGCCTGCTGCTCAACAACTCTGCCAGGGACACCTGAGGGACCCAGGGGCTGTGCTAGAGGTGCAATACAGACCCACAAGAGGCCTCAGCAGCTCTCAAGACGGTGTGCAGACAAACACTGGAGTATCCCACACAGGTCACTTAAACAGAACAATCAGCATCCTTAGGTGGTGGGAACAAACTTTTCATTAATTTTTCTTTTTCCCCCCAGAGAGATTTCTGTACTTTACCCAAGAGTGCTGAAGCCCAGAGGCACTGACACGAAACAGCTAAAGACAAACTGGGCAGCTTTGTTCTTTCCAGTCGAAGCTACGCGTTTCGTATTTCAGCTCCTCCTTCACATTCCAGGCCTGCTCAGGCTCCTCTCCAAAGATTTCGAAAATGGAGCCTCTCACAACTACTTATCCTCTGAAATACTCAGTGCCCAAAGCCAGGGTCTTTGTTGTCTTTCTGTCAATGGTTTTGTGTACTGCCATTCTCTGCCTGCTGCAACTCAGATTTTTTAAACCTAAAATCAAAGATTTTTATTCTTTTGAAGTCATGGATTCACGAGGAAGGATCGTCTCCTTGGAGAAGTACAGAGGAAAAGTAAGTTACAACTTCATTATATCTTTGTCTTGAATCTTTACTGAAAAGCAGGTGTCTGTAGGTAAACAAAAAGTCTGACTATAGGAATTTTCAGCAGAGATTTGCACTAAATTCAAACAGTAAGCTGGAGAGAAATTTATTTTATCTAGGCCTGCTCAAGGATCTAAGTATTAGATCTAATAAATCAAGAAAAATGTTTTTGCATATTCTTTATTATAAATCAATGTAGCCTAACAATACATTTGTACAGGTACAATATTTGTACAATACATTTGTACATTTTAACCTTAGTTAAGAATGGTAGCAAGTTGTGTTGAATTCTGAGGTTGATCTGGTAAAATTGATTTTAGTGCCTGTCCTAAATACCTGCTTTTTTACATGCTTACATTTACACAAAGCTGTAAGTTGAGTTTATCTGTTTATTGTATTTTTAAAACAGGTTATCTGAAAGTAAATATGTTAAGCTGCTACCATCCTTATCTGTTTCATGAAATTACAATCATCAGACAGATTAAATTGAGCCTTCCGTCAGGAACAATTGCGGTAGTGAGAGAGGCCATTTTAAGACTTAATTGTAATCTCTATGCCATCTCTAGTTTTTTCTCTTACTATTTTAACTTTATTTCTCTGAAGGCAACTTTGGTTGTAAACGTGGCCAGTTACTGCCAATACACAGACAAAAATTACATTGCACTGCAAGAACTACACAGAGAGTTTGGTCCCTCCCACTTCACTGTGCTGGCTTTTCCCTGCAACCAGTTCGGAGAATCAGAGCCTAGTTCAAGCCAGGAAATAGAATCTTTTGCCAAAGGAAACTATGGAGTAACCTTTCCTGTTTTCCGCAAAATCAAGATCCTAGGATCGGAAGCAGAGCCCGCCTTTAAATTTCTAATAGGTAACTGTTTTCTTTTATATATCAAGCTGCCTGTAACCATGGTATTATCCCTAAATTCCAGTCTGAGTTTGTTCATCAGGAAACAGTGTAGTCTTCATAGTCGATCGAGAGAAACAGGCACTCAGCATACAATTCATCTCGTTTCAATGTGGATATCAAAAATATGGTCAGAAGAGTTGTACCCTGAGAACATCTGTTTCTCCTCACTGAATATAAAAAAAAGCCTACTGTGACCAGCCCAGCTATAAACATCCATTTTGTGGATGTATAAACTTGAGCGCAAAGACTTTCGTTAAAATACAACTTTCCTTATGAACAAAAAAGGGGCTGTAAAATTACTGGAAGACTTTGTATAAACATGTGCAGATGAGAAGATTCCTTCTTTAGCAGAGTCATATGTCCGCCTTTATGTAAACTGTATTGTAAAGCAGGATTATATATACTGTAGTTATATATAATCACTGATTTGCAATGATTTGTCTTGTGAATGTCAGGATCCAGCCTGCAAACCCCACTCACAAAAATATTCCTGTTACAGTAAGCATTTACTGGATTAGAGCCTCATACTCTCACAAGCAAAATCAAACTCTCTTCAGTTGACCAAACTGCTTGTAGGCTTAAAGAAAGGATAAGCAGAACATAACCCTTCTCTATGACATCATTTTAAATAGAAAATAAGGTAGGCATAGGCCCAAAACTGTATTCCATCTCTCTGCCCCAAGACAGGATCACAGTTACCCAAATCAGCATGCTTCTCCAGACCATTACAGTAGTCATACAAGAGATTCTGTTCCAGTTCTTCACAGCTCCTCCTGTCAAAAAGTTATTTCAAAATTTAAACAAAATCTTTTTTACGTGACTTAAGCCTGTTGCTTCTTGCCATATCCTCTGTGATACCTCTTATGTACTTGAAAATTAATTTCATTTAAGTCATTAAGAGGTCTCTATTCTCACTCTAACAAGTGTTTCTTCCTACCTCCCTTCCAGGCATGTCACCAAAGACCTCAGGTAAAGCCTCGTTGTTCTAAGTTGCCTGATGTCCAGCAGTATTATTGAACGCCCTCTAGAGGTGCCTCTCAGTTTGTTATAGAGGAGCCTAAAGCATGTAGGTACCAGCTGGGTGGGATGAATCCAGATTCTAACCACCAGTGCAATCAGTATCAGACATGAATACCTATGCAGGAACAGAACAGCCACATTCACTCAGTTGGTTGTTACTTGACATGCTGTTCACCGACGAGAAGAAGAAAGATCCTCCGGTGCTTAAATATTTTGAAATAAGGTCTTTCTTTTCTCACATTACTTTGCTTCACATGAAATTAGTGTGTGTCTTCAATTAAAGAAGCACCTGTTTTCTTCCTCTAGCTCTCTTGACAATCAGAAGGTTGAACATCTTCATGCTACACCCCTTTATGACTGTGACTGCTAGATGCTATTTGCAATGTCCAGAACTGTCAGATAGTCTAGTGCAAAAAGAACCCACTGGCAGCATGGTGCCAAGGCCTTTACACAACTGCTTCTTGTTGCTTTCATAGTAGTAAGGCATTTTGTTGGGCCAGTGCAAGAAACATGGCCTCACCTTTCCTCATATAATGTCCAGCTTCCTATGTGTTTGTATATTGAATGAGCTACTCGTATGCATTAATGAACACTGGAAAAATATTCAGAGATGGGGTTATGTTACTTCAAGATGATCCTAGATACAACAACTCAGCAAACATATAATTACTAATGGGGCCAGAGCCTCCATGACATGAGCTTTACCATCACCATTTGCTTGCCATGGTGTCCCCTTACAGTCATGATATTACAAATGTAGTCCAATGGCAAAATTCAACCCATTGCTTCCAAGAATCAGTGTAGGGTTCAGCTCTGTTCTCCACTGAACACCTGTTCCCCAGTCAAAATCTCCTAGAGTTTTCTTCTAGTTACTCTCTCAAAAAGAGATTTCCCTCTAAACCTGTGAGACTTTCCAAGGACAAAGCCAGACTCAAAAATCTGCTTCTGCCTCCTCTAGGAGTCTAGTTTCCTAGTAGCCCCTTGATCTCAGAAGTTGTCTTGCCAGGTATTTATGATAGCAAATATACTGGTAAGGTTTTGCTTCATGGGATGAAAGGAGCTGAGTTAAGCCATCAACATAATGACTTTCTGCTCCCATTTTGCTTCCCCTAAACCAACATAAAACTGGAGATTCCTCAGATGAGTATGCAGCCTTCATATCTTCCTCCCTAGGAAGAAGAGCATAGTAAAAGTAGGAACCCTTAAACAGTTTCACAGGAAGGGGAGGGCATCATTCAATTCTGACTTTTCAGATCATTAACACAGAACAGTAAATCCATGCCCAGAGTACTAGTAAAGAAGAAGGTGGGATTACGTCAACACAAATAGCTGAAGAGTCACTGCAAAGTAATGAAACAAGTGTAAGTTACTAAAATGATCTGATGCCATTCTTACAGATTCTTCAAAGAAAGAGCCTCGATGGAATTTCTGGAAGTACCTTGTCAGCCCTGAGGGTAAAGTTGTGAAATTCTGGCGACCTGAAGAGCCCATAGAAAGTATCAAGCCAGAAGTAGCATCATTAATCAGGCAGATTATCATGAAAAAGCGAGAAGACCTCTGAAAAGGCCATTCACGCTGTGAATCTATTCAACAGCATGTGTACACAGCCTTACAACATTCCTGGGAAATGCTGCTAGAAGCTAAACCATCAGGTGATTTTACCTCTCTTTGGTGTTAGTATTTTCAGCTACACTATGTCTGTTAATGTTGGATTGGCTCCTGCAATGGCCTTGAGAGCCACTGAAGTTACTGAGAATGGCAAGGCACTCAGTACCTTGCAGGGCTGGACCTTCAATTTGCATAAAGTTTCTGAATGTTTCTTTACATTGCTGACAACAGCTAAATATATTTGTCACCAGCAGGGACACAGCTAAAAAGAAGAGAATTTTTTGTAAATTACCCAGTGTTTGCACAGAAGATATTTGTTTCCCATCTACCAGTAACCAATAGATTTTGATATTCCATTAACACACAGCTGCCCTGACTGAAAGACATGGAGCCCAGAGGCATCACAGCAGGGCTTTTAGAGACAAATACAACTGAAAATATCAGCTTTGCAGTATCTTCTCAAGGAAGATTACTGAATTGTGAAGCTGGCATCTTAGTTGTAAAAAACTGTACATAAAAAAATAAAATTATTAAAAGAAAAAACAAATTGCAAAAAATGTTTCCTTGCCTGCTTTGTATTTTCGTTAATTTCACATTTCACCTTTACAGCACACCTTTAACCTCTTTAGCATTCTCCACACGTGCACGCCTGTGAGCTTATCTCCTGCTGGATTCCCAGTCTTCTGACGTGGACAAAGGCAGGGCCTGTGTGAATGTACATGGTTGCTTACAGCAGGATTCAAGGGGCAAGAAAAATCAACAGCCTGGCCCTCTAACAGGCGTCTTTCTGAGACAGGCCAAGTCAATGCTCCCCAGCCATCTGCCTCGTATCTCTGGAATAAAAAGACAGCCTTCAAGCAGAGGTAGAAAAAGGGGATTAAGGTTCATGCCTCAAGCCCCACTCATCTCCCCTTGCAATCTGCCCCATCCTGCTTGTAATTGCAAACCCACTTCCAGTTCTGTTCCACTCTTCTATTTCAAACTGCCAAGTATTTTATCTATTTGATGAAGGAAGTCAGTATATTGGAATAAAAAGCTTCATGCCAGCTGCCCAAGTCTTAAAGGAGGGCTGAGAGCATAGAAACAAGAAAACCAGTGTCTCATAAGAGTTTTCTATAAGAAAGAGGACTGGTAGCCTTAGTGATGTTTTCTGGTAAGACTAACAGTGACAGAAAATACCCAAAGCGCTTCAAAACATTTCCTAATAAAGAGAGCCACTTAACTGTATTAAAAAGGTGAGAAATAAAAAAGCAATTTAAAAATATTTTTTCATTCATCTATGGAATTTATCGAGAATTTCACACAATACCCCTCAAGGATAAGGACATAAAAAGATTTTAAAAGATTCAGAAATGATACTGATGTGGAGGATTACACAAAGTCACCCTCAGCAATGTCAACTATCCTTTTGGAAGGGAAATCAAAGCTTATGTGCATGACAATTTTAGCCACTCTAACTTTTAGAGATTAATTAAGGGCTATATAAGGGTCTAGTTAGTCCTACTAATGTGCCTGCTGCCAGTGATGTAGACCAGCCTCTGAGCTGTTTGCCATTAACCCACAAGATTCCACATCCAATCTGCCAAGACAGTTCCTGTTCTTCTGTTGAGGATCCTGTGTTTTACTCCAATCTCCTCGTGCAGGTACATTTCCAGCCTTCAGAATATTTAGCAGAAGATGTCAGGTGATTTTTACCATATGTCCCTGCTGCTTTGAAGAAGCAGGAAGGGAACTGAGATACGGATCCTCTCCCTTCACTGGGAACAGTCTAGATTCCATGGAACTATGTGGCAGGACACCATGTCCATTCATGTGCACTGCTATAACTCCGTGCTTTTCATATCACTGAACAAAAAAGGGTAGGTATAGAGGAATATTGGGTGCTGTTAGTGGAACACCCCCAAAAATATCTATTTTAGTCCTGGAATTGCCTGAGAGTTACTCAGCATACAGGAAATTTCACTCAAGTTCTTTAAATACCTATGAAAGATAAACAGTGCAGTACCATTTTCAAGTTCGGAAGGGATCAAGAGGGAAGGGAGTGTGCACACCTTGCTTGTGATTCACTCACTAAATTTCATATTCTGTTTTTTCACAGGATACACTGCAACCTTGAATAACTCAATGCCAGCATTAAGATCAAATATCTTTCCTGGTATTCAGAAATAGCATGATGTATTAGCAAATGAGTGAACAGAATTACTTAAATCACTGCTTCCTGAATTACTTTTACTGCAGATTCCTAGAAAAAGATGGTTTTGCCTGAGAAAACAATTTTCTTGTTTCACAGATTTTCTTGTTTCACCATTTGGCCACAATCCACTACAACCATTTTCTGTAGAAATTTGAATATAGCTACCATTCAGTCCTGAAACTACACGGAGTTTAAATTTTTCAAAGTTTACTGTTAATTAACATTCCTCATCAAACTCAGTATGTGTGTATTACCTATTTCATAAGAAATACCGGCTCTTCCAATGTAATATTTAGGGCAGATTATTGATAAACTAAACAATTCTTTCTTGAAACCAAGTTAGCAGTTATCCATGGTAAAAATAAAGCATCTTTAACTGCCAAATCTACACAGACTTGGAAGGACAAATAAATAGAATGAAAGCTAGAACACGGTTATACAAGCACACATTTGTCTATAGCCAAAAGCCAACAAACTAATATGAATATACGTTTACATAAATATCCACTTACAGTTTACCTAGGATACAGCATATAAAAAACCCCTGAACTACAAATGCTATAAAGAGATTAAAACCTATTTATCAGATTCTTAAATTATCCCACCAATTTAAGATAAAACTGCCCTCTTAAGAAGGTTGTCAGAGTTCAGTCCCTGAAGTCTCTTCAAGTCCATTTGAGCATAGGCTACTGCATCCTTCATCCTAACACTTCCTTCACTCCCCTCTCATGCCTCCCTCACTCCTTAGGTCTGATATATCCTCATTATCTCCAACAGATACCATTTAACTGTCAGCTCCTCTTTCCAACAAATTGCCTGGGAGTACAAATATTCTAAATCCATTTCAGTCACATGGTTGGACATGTCCCTGTTAATTTGAGTGTTATCAGAAAATACTTTTTTGCTGAGCTCATATCAGTGCTCCAGTAAACATTTAGTGGTGTAAAAGAAACATATTCTTGTAGGGCCCAAACCTGAAACTCTTACTTAATACTTACATAATCCAGTAAATTCTTTCTAAACCAGTTGGATTAGCTACGTAAGTGTTGAATACAGTTATGCCTATTTTTATACCCTCTACATGCACTCAGTTTTCATAACCTAGCACAGATCCTTTCGGTCAGGGGAACTAGGCAGGAAATGGGTCACCTACCAGCTAAGGATCCGATGAGATATTTACAATACCAGTGTTTATATTCTTGTCTCAACAGTGATGTGCTGATGTGGCAGTGTAGTCAGTTGCTGGTGTATGAAGAACAGCTAACTAACAATACACTGCCTGATCACCACACACAGCACCAGGATCACCCTGGTTTTGCAGACCTCCACAAACGTTGATGCTATTTCCCTTCCTAGGAGACCTTCACTTTGCAAGGCACATATAGCAGCACCCAGATAAAGCACGTAATAACAAAGCATCTCTTCTGCATTCTGTAAGGGCCTGAAGCACCGGGATGAGATGGAGGTAAAGTTCTGTTAGTTATCTGTGGCAATAAGTTTGATAGAAGCTTGAGGTGTCACGTGAATCAGAAGGATGACTGTGCTTCCAGCCTTTATTCTTCTGAAAAATAACATTGTGTCCTAATCAAATTGTGTCTGCCAGTTGGTGAGACTATGTGCAGTTGTTTTAATGTATTGCTGTTCACAAGTTATTCTGAGAAGCAAGGGGAGAAGAAAAACTCTAAAGTTGACTTCTTTTTTATAAAATGGAAAGGTAATTATTTTTCAGCATTCAGGCAGGTAGTGAAAGTGATTTTAAGCCTTTCCAGCATCTAACTACTCAATTAAAAAAAAAAAAAAAATCAACAACACACCGATCAAAAAAAAAAACAAAAACCAACTTGCATTTGTCAAATACCATAATAAAAAATTAAAATCAAACTTTAAAACTCACATGAAGTTTTAAACTGTGCTTCTTTTGCTTTAAGAAAACTTTAAATTGTTTTAAATGTTTGAGTTATTCACCCGTTTCAAGTATACAAACCTCCTGCTACCTTGATATCTAAAAGCAGTTGAAAACCAGAGTCTATATCAACCAATAATTCTCAGAATTCTTTGGATAACAGTGGATAATGGAAATACAAGATACCACTATAATAACAAAAATGAGCCTGATGAGCAAAAAAAAAGCAATAATCAGGTGTAGCCAAAAGATTTCTTATATAAAAGTAGTAGCTGTCCATTTTGATGATCGAGGTATGTGGAAAGGGATAAGCAACTGCATGTTAGCTGATGTCAGAATTTCAACCAGCTAACATACACTGCCATCCCATCACACACAGATGCACCACCTGCATTCCTGGAAATTAGAACTCTAGCAGTTTCCAAAGGAACAGCCCTTAACAGCAGTGACCTGGCCCTGCAGCAGGTGACAGTGCAGCAGTGACTGCTACATTCAGATACAGCAGCCACCTAGCAGTGCACTGCCTACCAGACACAGAGTCCACGCAGGGCGAGATGTCTCATGAACTTACACGCCTGGAAACATTTCTTTACTTTCTACCTAAATTCAGCATTGCTCACAGGTTTTGAGGATCATGTTTCACACATGTATTTATACAAGTTGAAGCAGTAAATACGATCATGAAATAAAAGGCACAAATAAGCTCGTGATTCAGTGGGGCCTGCATTAAATAATATTACAAAACTGGAATCAGATCCCAGACTATCCAAAAGGAACTGGATAGCATTGCAAACAGTTTCTTGCCTTAGTTGTATGAGCACTGGTATAGTATGTTATCTCCACAAGTTAATTAGTATCATACACACTTACTTTTGTCCTATTGTCCCTGGGGCATCTGTTTATGGTCAGTGTTGGAACCCGGCCCTTTGTCTAGATGAGCCCACAGTCTAAGTCAGTATAGTCAATTTTAGGTTATTTTGAAATTAGAATTATATTGGTTACTCCACAGTGCAACTTGACTTTAGGTGATGACCCATGCTGTACCTCCATTTACAGCCACGTAATAGAAGATGCCTAAAGATTTCAAGATTCCAGCTTATGGATTTAGGATGGATGGAAGTAAAATTTTGCCTACCACATACATTTTGATGGGAAGCCCTTTGAAGTCATGCTGGAAAGCAGGCACCAAGTTACACACTTCATATAAAAGTCAATGAAAACCAAATTTGAAGCCTTCCCTTTGCTTATTAAAATAAAAAATAATATTAAAATTTCTTATTAAATTCAATCAAATCTCCACTCAATACAAAACCAAATACCAAAACATTTACTTGCCTGAGTGCTGCTGCTAGCAGCCACAAAAAAGCATTGGCTAATTGACTTCTGCTTGTTCCACAGCAAGAGGAGGCCACCTCTGAGTTTTTCACGATGCTTTTGAATGAAACAATATGGAGTGCAGCCAGCAGCTGTTGACACATCAGAGACAACAGCCAGCTAACATGCACTGCCAGACCGTTACATTCTCTTGAGTTTTAACGTTAGCTCCCCGTCACCACTACCCCCCTAAATTTTCTCCTACAGCGCAGTCATTGCTCATTTGAACAACATGGCTTTTCCCATGGGGTCACTAACATAAAATATTTACGTTGGAGCAACGTTCTCAGCATGCTGGTGGCTACCTTTCTGTACTGTCATGGCATCTAAAAGCACACTGCTCATCTCCTGCTTCAGTATTTTCAGCATGCTCAATTCCTTTTACACCTTCACCTCCTGTTCCATTTGTTTGCATACTGCAGTCTCACCAGGTTTTGTGATCTATGTCAAGTCCTTAAGGCACAAGCTGCCTGTATCCTGCCTCTTTCATATTGGTGATTAATGGGGTTTCCAGCTATGTTCCCACTGCATATATGAGTTCTTCATTGTCCCTTTTATCTTTACCGCCCTCTAAATGTGGACAAGTCAGCTTGCAGTGCCAATAAAAAGCATTATAAATCCACACAACCCTTCAATTGGGTCTTTTGCTTTTAAACAGCAAGCAGTCCTTTTAGTGCCAAAGGAGAGAAGCCCACAGGTGTTTTTGAATCCTCGCCTGAAGACACGTCACTTTACCATAACTTGTTTTTTCTCACATTTCAGATGCTACAGTTAAGAAAGTGTGATAAAGATTAATAGGAAAGGCGGGAAAGATGCTTTTTCAAAATCACTCATTTTCGACTGTTCCTCCTCTCCCTGCCCCAGAACAGTAAGGAGGGGAACTCTTTAGTGCAGTGCATACAGAGGAGCGTGAATGTCCATACCTTAGCCACTTTCTGTAGGCTTCGCTCTCTGCTCTGCTTCAGGTCTTTTCCAGGTGTCCTCATCACCTTTGCCTTGAAAGAAACAGAGGCACAACACTTAACAAACGTGTGGCTCTCGGTTTCTCCACTCTCAATCACTCTCCACCCATGCTTGCTGCTTGCAAGACTCCACTGGGAGTCATGGCCCGGGGACGGGACGGGAGGGCGTTTACCTGGCCAGCTCCTCGGCCGCGACCCTTCCCAAAGAACCGACAGCCCCCCACATCCCCACAGGTCACCGTTACCCATAGCAGATCCTCATCTCTCCTGCTCGTCCTCTGGGCGAGTTCTTCTGGTTCCCACTCCATCTCCACCGGGGCTGAGTGAACCCACCGCCGCCTCAGGCAAGGTGACCGGACCTCGAGGTGGGTCCCTGCGGGCCAGACAGCCTATAAAGGGTACATGGACGGGCAGGGCAGGTGTATGGAAGGCAGTCTATAAGGAAGGCAACTTACAGGCTAGCCCGCCCTCGAGGCGCCGGTTCCTGCTGCCGGGGAGGTGGTGCCAGCCCCTCCGCCGCACAGCCCGCACCGCTCCCCGGCGCCTGCCGGCGCCCTTTAAACAGCCTGCAGGCGCGGCCAGCGAGGCGGGAACCGGCGGGCGGCTCGGCCCGGCCCGGCCCGCCGGCGGGACGCGGCGCGCCCGGGCTGCGCGGCGGCGCCAAGGACCGGCGGCGGCGGGTGGCGGCTAAGGAGCGCGGCGCGGCGGGTCTCGCAGCCCCTGCGGGCAGCGCGGAGCAAGGGTAAGGGCAGCGGCGCCCGGGGCCAAACGGCCCTGGCTCTTCCTCGGGGATGGGCAGGCCGCCAGGCTGTCACTCCGGGCAGTCGCTGTCTGTCCCCGCCGGCGTCGGTGGATCACCTCCGCAGGGCCGTGTCCTGTGGGGCTGCCCCATGGCCGTGCCATGCTCTCGGGGTGCCGCCGCCTCGGCCCCTGCCTGAGGAATGGAGGGAGGACAGCTTCGGCACACTCCACAGGCAAAAACCTTCATGTCGGTTTGTTTCTCATCGAGGTTTTAGGACAAGGGGCAACGGACACAACTGGAACACAGGAAGTTTCATCTGAACATGAAGAAAAACTTCTTTATTTTGAGGGTGAAGGAGCACCAGAACAGGCTGCCCAGAGAGGTTGTGAAGTCTACTTCTCTGGGGACTTTTAAAAGTCACCCGGATGCGTTTCTGTTTAACCTGATCTAGGTGAACCTAGATGATCCCCAGAGGTCCCTTCCAGCCCCTGCCGTTCTGTGATTCTGTGAAGTTTTTGCCTGCTATGAGGAGTCAGGCACAACCACATGGCACTGGCCTTGGAGGAAGGCCTGGGGAGCAACACCTTGCTGAGGTGTTGGGGCCTGGCTGTCCAAAACTGAGAGCTGGAGCAGAGAGTATGTACAGCACCACATCCCTGTGCACTATGTGGAGGCCTGACCTCCAGCTAAGGTCCCCAAAACCGGAAGTGAGCAAAACCCACCACCATATCAACCAGACTCATAGAAATAACCTGCGATTTTTTCCTGTAATGTGACAGGCAAAGGCAGGAGTTGTAGGACAAAGTGTGAAGAATCATTTTATCCCAATAGATGAGTTGCTTATGCACGTGGTTTACAGCATGCAGGTGACAGGGATTGTGCACACCCTTAAGCATGCACTTCACCTGGTAAAACTTGAGTGCAGATTTGGAAGGAAAGAAGTCAAACATGTTTTTGTTGGAAGATAGGTTTTAGCTAAATCCAAAGATACAGGAAGGGAAAAGAAGAGTTACTGCTAGATGTATGATCTGTATTTTTTTCAAAATAAGTTCAGAACCATCCTTTCTCAGCCCTTGTTGTAGTTTCAAAATTTGGAGTGATGCCACCTGAGTTTTCAAGCAACAGAAGCTGAGAGACACACAGCATATAAAAGAGGCCATTTTTCCTCTGTTTAGCTTTTGGATTTGAAAATCAACATTAAAAGTGTTATTTTCTAAGATGAAGAAACAGTGCCACTTTTTAAAATGTGCTCAAAGTTTTCCTCACTTTCATACGTTTTCACTGTTTTTCCCCAGGAAAACAGGAGATATTTTTATACATTTTCAGTTGGAAAAGTATTATTTGAACAAACAAAAAATTCTGCTGCAAAAAATCTCATGTAAAGTCCCACTCAATTCTGTTCCTAGAGCTGCCCACATTGTACGTGCAAAAGGACATCATGTAAGGAAGAAAATGGAGGAGAATACTTTTATCAATGCCTGAGTTATAGGCAATGCTTAAATATCAGATGATAGAGGTGTTTTACCAAGTCAAAGTAACACTATTTCAAAAGTGCCATTGTATTATCTCACTTTGTATTGGTAAGGACACAGCTAAGCACATGCAGGAAACCAAGTCCCTGAGTCACCATTTTAATGCTTTCTGTAAAACAAACAACACACAAGGCATTGCTAGAGTGCAGTCACAAAGGGTTGTTTGCAATGCTTCAGTTGTTCATGTAACTGAATATGAGCTCTTCCTACAAGACTAACGTTTGGCAAGCATGGCCAGCGAGCGTTACCCTGCCTAGCAGCAGAGGCTGGCATGCACCACAAAGCCAGCTCTCTTCAGTAATCAATCAGCAACACTCAGGTGAAGCGTATTGAACTGTTACCTGTCAGGCCAGTGTTTGGGCCTCTTAACGAAGATTTTGCTCGCACTGAAATTTTCAGACGAGTGACCCTGTAAACATGCAGTTTGTTTCATAGTGGAAGAAAAGAGGTCTCATTCTGAGAGCTATAAGGTTGTAATCTGGAATAAAAGTCAAAAGCCTTTCAAAGTCAACAAGGTTTTGTTTGAGTGAATTAGAATTAGGATTAATTAATGCAGAGCAAGGCATTAAAGAGTAAATAATACAACCCGTTGCAACTGGAGTTACAAGCAGTGATTCCTGCCCATGGACCTTCAACTCATGCACGCATACACCAGGAATCACAGAATCACAGAATGCTTTGGGTTGGAAGGGAGCTTCAAGGTCATCTAGTCCAATTCCCCTGCAGCAAGCAGGGACATCTTCAACTAGATCAGGTTGCCCAAAGCACAGTCCAACCTGACCTTGAATGTTTCAAGGGATGGGGCATCTACCACCTCTCTGGGCAACCTGTGCCAGTGTTTCACCACCCTCATAGTAAAAAATTTCATCCTTATATTTACACTAAAACTTGGCACTTTTAGTTTAAAACTGTTACTCCTTGTTCTGTCACAACAGGCCTTGCTAAAAAGATTGTTCCCTTCTTTCCTGTAAGTCTTCTTTAAGTACTGGAAGGCTGTTATATGGTCTCCCCGCAGCCTTCTCTTCTCCACGCTGAAAAACCCAACTCTCCCAGCTTGTCCTCACAGCAGAGGTGCTCCAGCCCTCTGATCATTTTTGTGGCCCTCCTCTGGACCTGTTCCAACAGGTCCGTGTCCTTCTTGTGCTGAGGTCTCCAGAGCTGGACATGGTACTCTGGAAGAGGTCCCACTAGAGCAGAGCAAAGTGGCAGAATCACCTCCCTCAACCTGCTGGCCACACTGCTTTTGATGCAGCCCATGATACGGTTGACTTTCTGGGCTGTGAGCACACATGGTCGGCTCATGTCCAGCCTTTTATCCACAAGTACTTTCAAGACATTCTCCTCAGGGGCTGCTCTGAATCCCTTCATCCCCCAGCCTGTAATGATACCAGGGATTGCCCCGCCGAGGTGCAGGACCTTGCACTTGGCCTTGTTGGACCTCCTGAGGTTCATATGGGCCCACTTCTCCAGCTTGTCCAGGTCCCTCTGGATGGCGACCTGTGTTTCTTGCATGTCAGCTGCATCTCTCAGCTTGGTGTCATCTGCAAACTTGGTGAGGCTGCACTCAATCTCACTGTCTGTGTCACTGATGAAGATATTAAACAGTACTTGTCCCAGTATGGACTCCTGAGGCATACCACTTGGCACCAATCTCAATCTGGATATCGAGCCATGGGCCACTGCCCTCTAGATGCGACTGTCCAACCAATTTGTTATCCACCAAACAGTCCACCCATCCCATCCATATCTTTCCAATTTAGAGAGAAGGATATTGTGGAGGACCATTTCAAAGGCTTTACAAAAGTCCAGATAGATGACATCCATAGCTCTTCCCCTGTCCACTGAAGCAGTCACTTCATCATAGAACACCACTAATTTGGTCAGGCACAAGACACAGGTACAAGAAAAGATTTGGAGGTTTTTCTGTGAAATTCCTTCTGAACACTAATTAGCAAGTGGAAAACATGCCAAGATATTATGTTTGCTAGTAAAATTCAAATAAGTAGATCACTAAATGATCCCTAAATGTTCAAAGTGAAATGTAAATGTCATCTTGGTTAAGTGTCTTCACTTCTTTCTCACTTCGGACTCATTTTAGACTCCGTATTATGGAACCTTTACAACCAATTGCTCAATTATTTCGCTTACATACAAGAAATGTGGATGAATTTTTGTCATTTACTGTAAAAATACTCCCAAGCCAGTACGTAGAAACCATGTAGTTTGCCCCGCTGGCAGCAGATGGTGCTGACATGTTGTTGTGTGGTACACCCTTGAAAGCTGATCTGCAGGTTCTCAATCCCATATTAACTTTTTTTCTCTCATCCATTATCCTTAAGGTCTTTTGATGCAAATTTGTCGTCATCATCATCAGTCTTCATAAATAATAAGGATAAAATAAGAGTTTGAAAGTGAGATTTGGACTTCAGTTGCAATCCTCAGAATGTTATCAGAGAATTACGTACTGACTGAAATACCATGTTTCAGGAAAATTTGGATTCATTAGATCAGGATTGCTGAACAAGGGCCACTAATACTTGTATGGCCCAGGTATCTCAGGACACGATAATGAGGGTGCTTCTTGCCAAATGATTGCTTGCCAAGTTCTGGCAAGTAGAAAGATCACAAAAGCTAATCATAGAAAATTGTCTTGAAAGCAATAGATCACAGCTTGTCTCCATGTCAGTGAAAGAGAGAATTAAACAAAACTGCTCTTTAGATATGTTTCTAGGAAATTTTTGCTCAAACCAAGGCCTAGGTAGAGAAACCTTCCTAGCTAAGGAGCACAGGGACTTGGACATCAGTGGCATACTGGACAGAATACTTTTCCAGAGAGGATGTATTCACTCTCTGTGATACCCAGTTGAATTAAGGAAGAAAAGTGTAACAAATTGTGTTTAAAAAGTTACCCTTTTGGAAGTGTGAGGGATCTGAACAAGATTTAGGACAGTTTTGGTTGCTCTTTGAAATAGGCAGGAAAAAATTGTTGAACATATTTTTGGTGAAAACTTGTTTCCATTTTGCCGCTGCAAAGTGATGAGAGGTTTCTGGGAAACTTCCTGCCAGAGAGAAAATTATGTCCCAGCTTTGTTAGATGTTCACAAAGCAGAGGTCTTGATGTACTGAAACAGCTTAATTTTTCTTCCTATATTTCTTCACTGTTCTTTCTAGCTTTTCGGCTGGTATCCCAGAAAGATCCCAGTCTTGTTGTCTGCACAGTCAACATGTGGGGAGTGAGCTGTAGAAACTACTGTCCACCCTCAGATGAACATCAACGTCTCAGACATTAAGGAAAATTACATTTCCTATGTAAACAAGCGAGAAAACAAAGGAAAAAACCCTGTAACTGTTCTGTATGTGCTGCATCCTGTCACTGCAAGTGTGCTGCATTATGTGGATAGCCTGGCACATAAAAGATGGAGTCTTTATATTTTTCTGAATTTTGTCCATTTGTGCCACACCTCCCCCTGTACCTAAACTTCTTTTATTGCCAGTGTTAAATTTAGCACTAATGACAAGCCTGGTTGGCAAGCATACATATGTAGACTAAGGATCTCTGTAGCTCAGGGAGGAATTTGTGTCACCTGTAAGTTTCTGGCTTGTAAAAGATTTTTATTGGTTTAAAAACAAAGGGGGAAAAAAAAAACCCAAGAAAAGTGCACCAAGGGATAGGTTAATTTTAATAAATTATATGACTTCTCACGGAACATACTGTTGACTCCCAGGATCGTCAGTTTTAATGTGACCTTTAGCTTTCATAAAACAATACAATTCACAATCAATTTCTTCAGCTCCACACTATAATAATTGCCTGCTTTTGCTGCTCTCAAGATCCTGTTTCTCAGGATTCTTTTAAGTTAGAAGATCCAACCATTGAAACAGAGAACTGATCTGCTGATTTCGAGCAAGGGGGGCATTTTTCTGTAAGTGGTATAATAACTCTTATTACATCCCTCATGATTGCTACTACATACAGCAATGAAGTACTGAAATGCAAAACAGTAGAATAATGATCTCTGGAAATGTCATTTAAAAAAAACCAACCCTCTCCCTTCTCTTAAACCTCCCTATACAAATATTTTAAAAACTAACATGTCCTCAAATCCTGTGAGATCCACACCTTACCCCACAAACCATACAGGCAGAGCCATCATACAGATTGCATGATTAGGCCTAAGTAAAGCGATCCTGCTAAAGTTACTAGGACAATTTGCATACTTGAGGTGATGTACTAGTGCACATACTAGTGCCACAGAGTACTCCCATTGTGTGCATCAGAAGCAGCTCAGCTATCATCCGTGAGAGCTGGGACAGGTTTCTGTAAAAGGTTTAGACACCTGAAAGTCACAGAAGGGAGAGAAATGCAACCAAACACATTGGCACTGGATGCCAGATCCGCATACATGCCTCTGGCAAAAAACATTAATAGAGACAACTGTATGAGTCAAATGTAGTGTTTTGGTAATGCCCTTCAAGTACTGGAAAGGAATCTAAACCCTGGAGAGAAGTCGTGGCTCCATACACTGGCAGTCATGTGCAGTTCTACCCACAGCTGGAGAAGCACCCCTTTTACTGCCTGACCCAGGATGCTGTTGGGAGGACCTGCCAGTACTGAACAGCTGTAAACCGACACATCTGAAGAGCCACAGCCCTCTCCTGCCAGCTCAGAGCACAGGTGGAGCCAGTGCTCGACTTTCTTCCCCTTCCTGAGGACACACACCCTTAGACATTTAGATTGCCAACTCAGAGCCAGAGCAGGGAAGAAGAATGGTATCTCAGAGTGGATACAAAGCCAAGAAAACCTCCACTCTAAGCAGCTAAGGGTGCATTAAGCACAGGGGGGCTGCCTCAGCACTACAGCATGCACCTTGAAACAGTCACCTCTAAATACACAAGAAGAAAGATCAAGACCCTTCCTTGTGGTCTTTTACAGCTGTTTCTGACAAAAGCTAAGAAAGACTTGCTAGATCCTGTTTTAGCAAAGCTCAAGTTGGTGCTGCTTTCCACTACCTGCCATTTATACAGGGTCCTCACAGTTAAAGCACTTCCCTGCGAAGTGGTAGATGCAGGAGTCCTGCATCCCAAAATGACGCATTGCAATGCCTTAGCCTCCACTGGGTTGTTACCTCCCCGTGTAATGCTGACACTTGGACACTGGCTGTCAGGTGTGTGGCTGTGTTGTGGAGCATGGATTGCTATGATCAGATCTCTTTCTCAGTGGATTTGTGAAAGCAGTTGCAAGCAGTTACTGCCTCTATTTATTATAATGGGAATACAAACTTTTGTGCTACTGATTGCCTTCTCATCTGCCTCTAACTTCTGCTTTCAACTTTTTTACCTTGACTGTAAATATCACTGCTATATTTCTTGCTCATCTGTCTTCTCTGCTACTTATTTTTGTTCCATGATTCTAATATTACCTTATTGAAAACTCTTGAATATGAGCATTGAAAGCCAGTGCAAATCCCTCAGTACTTTTCTCCACATCCTAGTTTGTTTCACTTTTGATTCTCACTGAAGAATTTATTCTTGCTTTCAAAATCACTTCTACATCTAGCCCTTGAGTACTTACTGAAATGTAAACATAACTGACAAACATTCATTATCTTGAAATTATCACCTGCTTGCTAATTTGCACTGTACTGAATTCTAGTAAAATGCCTTCTTGGTTACATGGGTATATTTGCTTTGTGATAAATCATATTTGGAACTGTTTTGTTTAAACAAAGGGATTTGATTAGATGTGTGAGGCCAACAGGACACAAAATTCAGGACTAAAACCGATTTCTAGTTCCTCTGTATACGGATCCCCTAGTCAGGAGCAAAACTTCAGGTCTAATATCTGTTTGTTGGCCTTTATTTTATTAAAGTAAGTCAGACCAATGTGTTTGCTTGCTTGTTGGGTTTTGTGTGTGTGTGTATGCAGAAGGGAAGGAAGCTCTACACAAATGTTCAAACTGCCTGAGGTGCATCTCCATGTTCCAGTTCATTGCAGCTTCATGCACTACAGTGAGTTCTGTCACAGTAGTATTTGGTTACTTTGATTGCTGAAAACATTATTTTCAGAATATGGCTGTTCTGATATTGTTTGAAACTTTCCTGGGAGATACATCACCTGTGCAATACCTATGATCTTGTTTTGCTGTCACAACTGTACTACTATGACCAGTGGATGTTACACACAATATACGGGATTCCCCTGTCTCCTGCAAGAGGTGCTCCAGGTTGCATAGAGTGGCCTTACCTATGTCTCCAATAGTACGAAGTGAGGAGTGGCATGAGTGGACTTGGGAAGTGAAACAGCAGATGCTAAGATGTGAGGTGCACTCTGTATGTGCTTGAGGGGAGAGTAACTGAGAAGTGACTCTAGCCCACGTGTCTGGACTAAATGCCCATTTACAGTTGAGGTAAATTAGATGAGCTCCTGGAGGGCATTTTTCGTTTCATTTCATCTGAAAAGAATCCAGCTGACAAGCTTCAAGACTACTGTGCAATATGAAAACAACGTGGGGAAGATGGGATCAAGCATGAGATTGGCTTCAAACACACATTATTCATCTGGACTAAAACTGATAATGTTGCTGTAGCTCTTACACAGCTGAATACTGTCAGTGAAGAGCTTCTGAAGTGCCATCTGCGCAGCTGCCCATCTTCCTCAGATAGGTACCCTGCAGAATGAAACAGAGGAGACAGCAGAGGAGGCAAAACACAGTCCGGCTTTAGCTATTCCTGATTTTCTACCGGTACAAATTAAACCTCATGCAGATAAGCCACTGAGTATGAGTAAATAAGGATCCATCACTCCCTCCGTACACCTCAACATTTTTCATGTGTGTAGTTTAATTTTAACTTCATGCATGCTCTGATTTTCAGTAACGCTTTTCATGTGTTTTGCAACTGGGAACTTAATATACCAAATTAAAGCTTAGCTCATAGGACTGTGTTCACTTCTAATTCAACATGAGTACATAAAACTGCATCTCTCTGCCTGAAATACTGTGTAGGAACCCATCACCGTCATAATCTAGAACTTCTCAAAAAAATTACATTTACCCTCCTATCCCCTCCCATCTTGTTGAAAGGATACAAGTTTATGGTCATTATCCTTGTCAGAGCATAGCTGGAAGCAAGTCTGAATAAAGAGTTGGGTTCCACACTCAGTTCTGAAAGTCACACAGGCAATACTTGCGCTTTTTCTTTTACTTCTTAAATCTGTGACCCAGTTTGCCCCCATTAATGCTTTTATCCTCATGGATCAGTGAATTGATCATCTCATCAGTGAGTTGAGAGTTTTCTTCTTCCTCTGGAAAGCTGCTTTCATGGGAAACTATAGCTGCAGACAAAGAAACAATATTGGGGGTAATGAAGATTATTTCTAATCAGGCTTTGTAAATCAGGAAAGAGACAGCGAGTGAGGTACATGTTCAACGGAAATCCTGTGCAGAGAGATACTGTTCTGGAAGATTTGGTGGTGGTTTTCTGGTCAAGCTGAATAATTTTCAAAATTGCAGTAAATGAGACTAAAGTTACAAATATAGGGCCAGATACCAGATGTACATTGAGGGGCAGTTGTTTTGGGTTTTAGCCAACATGCCTATGGACCTTCAAGGGCAGTTTGTAATCTGGCTGATCCCAGGGCTGCAGCCTAGCCTAAGGAAAGAAGGGAGCACCTGTACATGAATGAAGCTGTGATTCAGCCATTTTAATAACATTTTTGAGCCCTCTCAGAGCCAAAGTCCATGCTTTTGATGTTTTCATGTTTTTAATTTTGCAAAATTTTGGTAGGACAAATTAAAATGGAACAGAGCGATTCTGTATTTGAGTCCAGCCTTTCTTTGCATTTTTGAAGTGTTTATATTTCACCCAGGAAGAAAACCACACACAAGTGAGATGAACTTAACCTATTTGATAACTCCACACATGCCAGAAGCTGAAATTTAAACTTCGTAGCTTTGACTGAGTGTCCGTCTTTTGTTGGACACTTGTTCAAATGTGTTTATAAGCTCTCAGGGTCTGTGTTGTAACTGCTGACTGAAAATAGAGTAACAATGTACCGAGGTGTGTCTTTGGTACAATAAACAGGTTAGTCTGTCTGAATCTTTAGTTAACATAGGAAGAGTTTAGGGCTGTAACATAATTATTATTGCTTTGTTTAAACAGCTGTATACTGTTCAATAAATTGTAAATAATACTTTTTTACTGATGTTTAGTTTTAACATGTTAAATATATTTTCTTACAGTAAAAAAAATTCACCTTGCATAAACTTAATGATTATTAATATAACTTAACAGATCTTTGACCTCATGAAACAGATCAGTCTTCTGTTGCAACCACTCAAAATATCATGACAGTAGTGGACATTGACTTCAGTTTCCCATGTCTGCTCCACCTGAGCCAGATTAAAGTGAATCACAGGGAGTAAATTTGCTAATTCATGTTATGTTTTTTGTCAGAATATAGACAACTGGACATCTTCAAAGGAAAAAAAAAAATTCCCAAAGGAGCTGTGATTCAACGTAGACCTGTTTGGATAGCATCCAGTGGAAAGTAATCAGACATAAAGAGGCTACCATATACCAGAGCACCTGCTAAACAAATAACTATGATAATCCATCTACTTCTGGACATTTACAAAAATAAACAAATGTTTTCAGCCAACTTTTTTTCTGATGACTTTTGCTCAACATTTTTATTCCTAAGTCAGGGTTGTATAAGAGTTCATACAAAAGTAACAGCATGGTATTTATAAATACTTTCCACAGTTTCATAGTTCTTCTTGTAGGTGTTGATTTTGGCCTTAACTCAAAAACCCAAAATGAGAAGTAAAAAGATTTAATTTTGAGGATGTTGAATCCAGTGCTGAGAGGGAACTCTACTCATGGCAAATATTTATTGTAAAACAAATACTTAGCTACAGAGCTTGATCCAACCTACTGTGAATTTTATTCAAATTTAAAAGGGATTTTTATGTGTTATGTGAAGAATTGGACGTGTCATTCTGTTTAGTCATTTCAAAAGGCAGCACTGAAATTCAGGGGCTAAAACTAACATTGCAATTGTACACTGCCTCAATTTTAACATCATATAATCTATACTGAAAACACTGGAAAGCTTTTGTTTTTCGCACCAGTTGACTCCACCACTATGCTGGGGTCCTAAGATTTGGAGGGAGAGGGCAGGAGCTGAATATGGGTCTGACCTAGCTGTTCCAGCCCTAGTGTAGGAACACAACAGAGTGAGATCACAGAATCGTAGAATGCTTTGGGTTGGAAGGGACATTCAAAGGTCATCTAGTCCAACCCACCCTTCAGTGTGCAGGGACATCTTCAACTAGATCAGGTTGCTCAGAGCCCCGTCCAACCTGACCTTGAATGTTTCCAGAGATGCAGCATCTACCATGTCTCTGGGCAACCTGTGCCGGTGTTTCACGCACCCCCATTGTAATAAAATTTCTTCCTTATATCTAGTCTAAACCTACACTCTTTTAGTTTAAAACCGTCACCCCTTGTCCTATCACCCTGCTAAAATGACTGTCCCCATCTTATAAGCCCCCTGTAGGTATTGAAATGCCGCAATAATGTCTGCCCAGAGCCTTCTCTTCTCCAGGCTGAACAAACCCAACTCTCTCAGCCTGTCTTCATAGCAGAGGTGTTCCATTTCTGTGGCCCTCCTCCGGACCCACTCAATCAGGTCCATGTGTTCTTGTGCTGAGGATCCCAGAGCTGGACACAGTACTCCAAGTGGGGTCTCACCAGTGATGACCAAGGAGCAGGCAGAATAGGCTGCCTGAGACTAACAGCTAGCACAAAGGGACTCAAAGCCTAGAAACAAAGGGAAAATCTTTCTTAAAAAATTTCCATGATGGCTAGCAAACAAAATGTGTTGTGAATTTTTTAGAGATAGTGTAAAGACACCTTTTATTCAGAAAATTATTCTTTTAAAAATGTGTTTTATTATTCACAGTGCTATGAACCCAAAGGTCACTGCTAACCCATTTGGAGTATAGCACAACAGAAATTTAAAAAACCAAAAAACTGCAAGGGATTCCTTATAAATACCTTTACCTTTGACTGTAAAACTGAACATAATCATGAACATAAATGCCTTTTTCTGGAAGAGTTCAGTGATTTGAATTAAGGTTTTAATGTGCAGAACCTGACCAAATTCTAAAGCCTTTTCAACAAAAAGAAATTTGCTACAAAACCCACAGTTTGGCTTGCGACACGCTTCCTTTCCTACTTCTCTTCCACACATGCCTCTCCTTTCCCCTAGCTCCAATATCAGCTAGTTACAGTCCTCCAAGAGGCAGCATGAGTTCGGGGCACAGAGAAGAAAGAACACATGGTTATGAAGAACAACCTGAGCAGGTCACAGGAGAACAGGATCCTGCCTCCCATTTTGTCACGGACATGTGCAGTGGCCTATGCCAAATCATGTTACACTTCTGTGCCTCAGCTTGCCTACTGTAACCAGCTATAAGATGCCTATCTTTTTGGAATCAAGCAGTCTCCAGGCTATCTTGTACCATGTGCACATTGAAGGGCACCATGGCCTCTGTGTGCTATTGCAGCACAGGTTAAAACAATGGCAATCCCTTCAGGTTAGGGGAGAAAAATGTCTCTGGCTATTCTCCCTCATCTCCAATGGGAACTCACCTGATGTCTGGGGCAGTTCAGCTGTCACCACAAGTACCCAAGCAGTAACTATTAATCATTTACATTGCAAAGTGCTGGAAAAAGGGCTGTGTACCAATCCAGCTGTACTCATCACTACAGAAAGACTAAAAAGAGAGAACAGTGCTACTGTTCAAGGATATAGACGAGAGAGCTAGAATTGTTAATATTTTTTTGCATTCAATGCCTGCAAATGTGATCAACCAGAGCTGAGATTTCCCTGCAGTTCCTCCAGGATGTGGAGGCTCTCTGCTGAGTCCATGTGCTGTTGGTGCCCCACCTCTGAAAGCCGGAGCTGTCCAGCCAGAGGGATTCAGGGAGATATCTGGTTCACGAGCTAAAGCTGAATGAAACTGCCACACATCAGCTGATGTGAGCTTTGCACAGATAGAAATGAGATTCAATACAGGAGTCACTGCTTGAAATCCCAAGACCTGTGCCATAGAAGAGATCAGAGCACAAACTGTAACAAACTTCTGCATGCTTGGTGTCTGTCAGCCTGTGACAGACTTACATGGACCATGTCTGGGACATACCCTCACAGGCCATTGCAACAACAATTTACTGAGTGAGAAAGAGAGTAACCTCAAAAATTCCAGCTACTGTATTTTAACAAGTGAGTTCTACTTATAACTCCATTACTCACACAAGGAATCTGTAGACCTTACTAAAAGTGATCACAACGTGTGAATAACCTTGAAGAAACTTATCCATTTTCATTCTTTCATAGTATTTTGTGGAAAAGTATTAAGTAAATACTGCACATGAAGAGTCACTTACTGTCAGAGTTTGAACAGGTGCTAGGTGCAAGGCAGACTTTGAGACTGTTTCTGAAACACCTATGAAACTGTTGTGCCAACGCAAACTTCAGCGTCTCTTTACTAGCTTTAGTTGTTTGTTAAGACTGTGCAATGCAAAATAATGGCTGCTGACCAGAAGTAAGTCAGTGTTTAGAAAAGATGAAGAGTTCTGCTGCTGTCATACAAAACTGACTACAAAATGTTTGTCTCTTCCCTGAAATTAGACATAGGGGTAATTTTCTTTAGGAAATTATTATTGAAAACAAGGACAGAAAAATTGGCAAAATCCCATTTATCTGCAGTCACTGAACAACACCAATAGGAGTAATTTAGTGCTGTTGCTAGAGCACTGTGGCCATGTTACGGTCTGGTCTCAATTGCCAAACATCTAAGACACCTTGATGCTTGCTTGTCACCATCCTGTTTGCCTGTCTGTGGCAAGCCAGTGGGAGTACCAGCTGCATCTGTCTCATGGACATTAGCTTCATATGAAGGGGAGTCATAGGAACCTGTGTGTTTCAAACATGGCAGACAGACTGATTAGATGACACCAAATGTGTGCCCCTGTTTATGTACAAGTTGATATGAATACCAAAGCAATAGCATTTCTATTACAAACATGTGGAGAGTAGCTCAGATTTGTGACCAGGTGATGTTTTCTTTTTATGACCCATTGAACAACCTTGGCAATCCCCACAAGAAAATGTCATGATGACACTCAGCCTTGGATATTGCCTTTAGATCAGGAATGGGCAATATTGCTGATAAAAATGGCTTTCACATGTTATAAAAATACAAAAGCCCTGTGCCATTTCTAAATACCTCCATCCAGGTCCCTTTTGCACTTGCCCTCATGAAGAGACATAAAATTACTAACTTAATATGCACCTATTTACTAAAAGATAATTCCTCTTTCTAGTGTTTCTTTTTACCCAAGTTGTACCTTAAGGTCTGGTGTAATTTTTTAATACCTAAAGAACTTATCCACTGAAAATCCCACGTACCTAGAACAAGGCTTATGTGGAATTGAGGTGCTTATATTCAAAACATGATCACTAAACCCTTCCCCTGGCACCTCCCTAAATTAAAAGATATTTTTCTGTTTCACCTCAAAGTGTCTCAGTTGTCCACAGTTCTGCACCACCACACATCCACAGCCATGCATACCATGGCTCAGTGCCAGCCGGGCAGGGAAAGGCAGAGGAAGCTTACTTAAGGAGCAAGACTTATGAAATATCATTGCATCTACTTCATTTTAATTTCTCCTGGAGGCTTGACCAGTTCCCTTCACCCTTTGCATGGACCACACATCACCGGGAGAGAAAATCACTGTGAACATAAACCACAGACCAGCATGTTCTTCAGTCCATCACACCTGTGCATCTGGGAGTTCTGCCCTGTGGTACAAATCCTGCCCCAGACAGTAAACATAAAGCCAGATCTGTTTGAACATGAGGTTTCCTAGAGGTGGACTTCCAGCTTCTCCAGCAATCAGCTTCTGATGGAACAACCATGAAGCCTGAGCATGCATCAAGGGGCCAGGCTTCATTCCCCGTGATCCCACCAACTCCTGCCTGACAGAAAGACAAAGTACACTGGGAGCCCTTTTCAGTTACTGTTGATGAAGGCAGTTCTTAGGCTGCCTTAATCTGAGCAAGAGATTTGTCCACTTTTTATGAAGTTCCTGAGTGGAAGTAGATGGATAGTTGTGAATTGAAAGTAGACCTCTATAGTTTAAAGGAGATATTTATATTGTACCACTGTAACTATGTAACTATGTTTATAGCCTAACACTATGGATATACCATGTTATATACCAAACACCTTATCCTTCTACCAGTTATTTTTCTGTCTGATGATGTTCCTGTGAGTCTCAGTGAGAAGCATCTTGGTCTCATTAGCCAATTTTCAGCCTTTCAAATTAACAAGGATTAAAATAAAATAAATTTTAAAAGGACATCTATGATCATTTTCTATTACTTCTAAATCACAACTCCAAATCAATCAAGGATGCTTTTAACATAGAAAAGCTATGAGTAAAAGTAATCAGTGGAAACTATAGCAGGTTAGCTGCGAAAGTAGTGGGTAAACATGTATTTGTAATTCTGAAAAGACGAAGTAGCAGCAAGAACAACACTAGTGACAACTCAACAGGGTGACTATTTTATGGTTGCATCCTACAGTTTTAGTATGTCGCTTTATTTCTGGGGAAATAATATGCTGTGAGCATTACAAAGTTGTTCACTCGGTACATTTTGTGTTTAACTTCAAAAAACACATGGAGAGGAACTGTAGATACCTATAGAAGCTGCCCTTTGTTATCAGATTATTCCCTGCTGCACTCAATGCAGCCAGGCAGGTTTTGTCTCTCATGTCTGCTGCCAAATTGGAGCTTTCATACAGCATTTTGGCCAAGGTAGCAATGGTCTTCTAAAATATGAATGTCTCTGGAGTTGTCCCAGAGTTGAGTCCTTGGTATCCCAGACAGGGCTTCAGCACCTCCCAGGCTTGAAAATGTCGGCGTTGCAGACACAAAGGACCACAGATGTGAAGGACCACAGATATTGAAGGGCCTCCTCTGCAATCTCCTAGGAGCCACATAACTACACATCATGCTGGCAACAAGAAAAATTCTCCTTTCTAAAACAGTCTCTGTTTGCCAGAAGCATAGCATTACATGCAGGGTTGCAGATCCCCTGAGAAAGCTACTGAGGTGACAGTGTGATGCTGTCACCTAAACCATCACACAAGCCTGTTACAGTTGGACTGCTGTTAATATGCACAAACGCATGCAAGAATACCAGAAAATCTGAGTATTGGAAAGCAGAAAAACTGGTAACTTCACAGAGAAAAAAATCATTATCCTGTATAGAGCACAGTGCCTTCATTCAATTATGTGCCACAGAAAAATAAATTTCAGGTACCATTTCATGAATGCTGTCAGTGGTTCAGCTTTCAAAGCAGTGGGTGCAAGCAAAATGTATCCATCCAAACGATTTAACATTATTCACACTTTTCTTTACTTGAGAGAGTATCACTGAATGATAACAGCAGCATGTTTTTGTGCTAAAATTTTCTGCTTGAGCACAAGTAAATTTTGTATCGATGCTCAGCTTTCTGCTATCTTTGCTCTGATAAAAGCAAATACGCATACCTAATGTAAAACAGCACGTTTACATTAAATCGATACAAATAAATGGCAATTTTAAGCACTGTTTAATCATCACACCGAGTGCAAATATACACCTACAGCTGCACACATGAACGACACACTTGTGCAACTTGTAAACACTGTGGATGTAAAATTCTGTGATGGGGCAGGTGTCACAGTGGGATAATCTGTCTACTGTCACACCCACCAGCCGCAGTCACTATCCTGGACGTTACATACTTCTGCTCAGCGGAGTAAAACCTCCAGATAAACCTGGGCAGACCTTCATTTAATCGCTACGCTCATTACATTCGTTAGCAAACTACCGAGGGTGAGCTGCCGCCTCGAAAACCACAGCAAACCCGTGTAACGCCTGGCAGCCGCCGCAGCGGTAATGCCCACTGAGACCCGCTGCCCCCGCTGCGTTGCGGGCGCCTCTGCCGCGCTTCTCCCTTCTCTTCTCCAGCCTCCAGCCACGTTGGGGAAAGCGCAAATACCCGTCCTCAAAGACAAAAAGGGGAGCGGGCCGCCGGGCGGGGCTGCCCTGCCGCCCCTCCGCTGCAGCGCGTCCCGCTCTGCCTCGCCCGGGACACGCGTGGCCGGGGCAGCGGGGGCCTCAGCGCGGCACCCAGCGGAAGCGGTACCCGCCGCCGGCTGTGCGGAGGGTGAAGGCGCTGCCCTGCGGAAAGGCCAGGGTGCGGATGCTGCCCGCCTCCCCCAGAGCCGCCCGCAGGCTGCCGCCCCCCTCCAGCTCCGCGCCGCCGGGGGGGACCGTGCGGACCGTGCGCAGCCCGCGGAAGGCGCCGTGCAGGCGCAGGGCCTGCCGCGGGCGCTTGGCCGTGGGGCTACTGCCACCCGGGCTGGCCCCCAGGCTCCGGAGAGCGGCGCGGCACTTCTCCGACACCTCCCGCAGCATGGCGTCCACGCCCGCCCCCTCCTCCCGCGGCTCCGGCCGCTCGCCCCAGATCCCAGCCGGGGCGGCGGCGGCGGTGGCGGCAGGAGGAGGTGGAGAATGAAGAGGAGGAGGAGGAAGGGCTGCCCCGTCGGCGCACTGGTGGAGCATCAGCGTCTGCCGGGGTAAGAGAGGGCGACTTCCGCGAGCTGCGCCGCACCGCCCTACCCCGCACGGCCCTGCTCCTTCTCACACCTCCCGACGCTATCCCGTACCTCACCGCCCCGGCCCACATTGACCCATCCCGCACTGCCCTGCCCCGATCTGTACCACGCTGTCCCCCACTGCCCTGCTCCATCCAGCTCCACTTGACCCCACGCCACACGACCCCGAACCACACTGCTCTCCCCTACCCCATCCCACCTCATCCCGCTCCAGCCCACACCACTTCCTTCACCACACAGACCCACAGTGCACCATCCCATTCCACCCCACATCACCTTCTTCCACTCCCCACGGCCCTGTCCCACTCCGGCCCTGCTCAGCCTCACCCTGCACCCTGTGCCCCACCAGACACCCACACCACACTGTCCTCCAGGGACCAGCTGGCAGCCAGGCCAGACTGGGCAGCAGCACTCACATCAAGGACAGCAGCCAGCTGCCTGGCCTGGGTTGCCAGCTCCTTCAGCTGCACGTTGCTCTCCTGCAGCGTCGTCAGCTCTTCCTGCTTCTGCATGAGGGTCTCCTGCAGCTGTGAAGGAAAAGTGGGGACAGAGTGGTTGGTTGGGACAACCCCACCACTCAGGCGCCAGGTAATGCTGCATGCCAGGGCCATGCAGCCACCTCAGCAGGATGTGAGGGGAAGAAACTCAGCACAGGCCCCTGGAGAGGGCTTGGGGTCTCTACCTGGCTGTTGGCCTCCAGAGCATCTCCCAGTGCTTTCTGGTGCTGGTCCGCTAGGTCCCTCCAGCATGGCTCGGGGGAAGGCAGGCACTGCGGGGCCGTCTGTGCCAGCACACTGCTCTCCAGCTGTGGGGTGCAGGAGCCAAAGGCCACCTCCTCACCAAGCGAGAAATCTAAGTCATCACAGTCCAGTGGTGGTGGCATTAAGGTGGATGCATCTGGAGAGAACAGCCACAGGCATTAAGACAGAAGCGGTTTTCATGTCCTTTCTTCCCCCCCAACCCCGGCACACCACCCTGGTTCTGACGATTCCTGTGGCATGTCCCGACAGGCTTTTTGACTCTTCTGCAGCAGCTGTGTACCCTACATCTGTTTGGATTTAATTTCTGTCTCCTGTGGGAGATAGCTCAGTGCCAGCCCACGTCCCTCTAAGGGGGTGCAGAGGAACACTCTGCCTTACGGACCGTCTCAGGGTGGGACGAGTGTGCAGTGAGTGGGCATCCAAAACCCAAAAGCAAACCAAAAAAAGACCGAGCAGACGCAGATGTGTTTGGCTCAGGTAAGGAAAAGTATCTACTTGCCAGTTATAAAATCATCGACAGCATCTCTGAATTCCTGGAAATCAAACTCTGGTCCATCCTGGAAGCAGGGACTCTGGCAGGGGTGAAGGAAACGTGGCTGTGAAGAGGGCCCGGGTCTCAGACCTGCCCGCGGTGCCCACTGCTGCCCACACTGCTCTGACACTGACTACTGCCTCTGCTTAGCACTTTGTCATGGCTCCAGCACCCCGGGCACCTGTCCCCTGCCCTGCTCTGCCCTTCCCAGTAACCCATCTAACTTGTGGGACAAGACACTGTCCTCCAGTGTCTCCATTTCACGGGTAGGAACCCTGAGGCTCGAGGGACTGGCAGCACCCATCGGCTTGAGGGGGCAGGGGGCCTCCCCTGTGGGTGCCCTGTGGTGGGGGTGGCCAAGCCTGCCCCAGCCGGGGGTTTACCTGCTGCAGGGTCACGGGGCCAGCCGGGGTGGTGGGAAGGATGGGGGCACAAGCTGCTAAATCCTGCCAGTCGATGGTGGTGAGTGCTGGGGACAGTGAGAGACAGTGGTGAGAAGCCCGGGCAGGGATGGGCATAGCCAGGGGGCACAGGGAAGGGGGAGGCGCAGTGGGGAGCTATCCTCGATGGGCATGGCTGGGGGATGCACGACTGGGGAACACGGTGGGGGCCAGGAGGGGGTCACAGCGGGGGGCATGGAGAGGCGGACATACCGAGGGGGACATGGTTCAGGGCACGGTAGGGGTGTCATGGCCAGGTGTTGCAGAGCTGGGGAGCACAGTGGGGGCACCAGGGGGACACAGTGGGAGGCACAGGGAGTGGGGCACGGCCAGGGGTCAGGGCTCTCCGCCGCGGACAGACTCACCGAGGGCGGGTGCGGCGGGGGTCGGCGGTGCAACGCTGCGGCACGGGCGGGGTGGGGGCGCTCGGGGGCTCAGGGCGGCCCGGGGTGTCCCCGCCACACTCCCGCCGGGCCGGGCTACCTTCTTGGTGAGGCGGGCAGGCGGACCCTGGACTCTGTTAGGGCAGATGCTGCCGAAGGCCCGGCGGCGGCCGCCCTGCTCCATGCTGCCGCCGCGGCACCGGTCCCGACACCTGTCCCCGGCACCTCTCTCGGCCTCGGCTCCGGCTCCGGCTCCGGCTCCGGCGGGCGCCCTCCGCCCCGCGCCGCGCTCGGCGCCGCCCCGCGGGCTGGGGCGCGGGGGGCCGGAGCCATGCTGGGGGCTGCCCTCCCGCCTTCTCTCCGCTGGGACGCAGAAATCTGCCGCCGCCTCCCCGGGCCGCGCCGGCGGCTCCCGCGCCCGCGGAGCCCTTCCCCGCGCCCGCGGAGCGGGGGCGGGCCAAGGGGACTGTCCCGGAGGGAAACCCGAGGAGAGGCGCTGCCGGCCCCGCCGCCGAGACCCGGGCCGCCGCCCGCCGGCGCGTCGGTGCCCCTCTCCCCCTCTCCAGGTCCCTGCCAGGCCGCGTCTGGACGACAGCTTTGCGAGCGGGGCTGGTTTTTATAAGATTATTAAATGCTCGGGCGAGGGGCCGTTAGCACTGACAGCGTAAGGTGAGGGCAGGAAAACAAAAAGAAACCAGCCCGCGGCCCCTTGACTTTACTGAACCCCACACCGGGAGAGGATCCCCCACCGCTGCTCTGCCAGCCGAGCTGAAATCACGGATGGAGCTGGCAGAGGGTAAACTGACCCTCAGCCTGTCGTCATGGACTTGTAGGTGTTTTCTGCCGCCGCATTTGGGACAAGTTCTGCACGTTTTACCTGAACACCTGATGGCAGGCAGGGCTTGGGGTACAGGCTGGTGTGGGGTTCACCCGTTCCCTGCTGCCCTGAAAGGCGAGCACCCCCGAGAGCAACTTTAGATGTGTATATGGTCTTTTAATATCGCTTCTGTGCGCAGATGCAAAGGCAATAAAATGAAAAAAAAAGAAATATTTTACATTATGATTGTTTTCCTGCCTCAAATGTTTCCCATGCTATAGTGCCAATTTGGTTAGGAGTACGCACCTGGATTGCAGACCTGCTGGAAGAACAATAACCAGCTGTTTTACTACTTAGCGTTTTGTTTTCCTACACTTAGGTTAGTGCATCTAATTTTTTTTTTTTTCCCCCAAGCCATGACCAGGCCAGCAAGAGTCAGGGTGAAATGAGGAGTGACACCACCAGGCATCATTATTTTGTGGGGGCAGGAGTTAACTGTTGGGGTGAACTCGACCTGTGCCCATGCGTTTCCTCTCCCAGCTGTGTACACGCACCACCAGCAAATAAACGAGCACAAGGTGAGAAGTAGAAAAGAGTTTATTCAATCTTCTTTGGTCCTTCCACCGTTACCTTTATGGGCCATCCTCCAAATAAATAACACCGTACTTGACATTCTGTATATTATTTACATGCTGGATTTTTAAAAACAGAAAGGGACAGTGCAACTGACATACACTAACCTCATGTGCAAAACGCGATGTGATTTTTGAAACGCCAGTGACTCTAAAGCTCAGTTGATTAGACCCCACAAGACGGAGCACAGAGGACGAGCCAGCACGGAGCCAGCGCAGCTCAGGGCCGGCGCCGGCGCTGTGGTGGCTGCCGGTACAAATGACGGGTAGCATTACGCTGCAGTCAATCAGCGGCAGCCCTGCAGCCAGGTGCACTTTTTGGCCACCTCCGGGGGCAGGAGAAGCGGCAGGGACCGCCCGTTCAGGGACACGAGGAGCTGCAGCTGGTCCATGCAGTCCCGCAGGAGACGCTCTGGGTAGCCGCTGACCCGCAGGTCCAGGGGGCTGCGGTGCCGCAGCAGCCGGTCGGCCAGCCCCAGGCTGCCGGCCGCCAGCAGGGAGGGCGTGTATTTGGTGAAGGAGTAGTCGGCCAGGCTTAGCTCCGCGACCCCGCCGGCCAGGCTCCGGGCGTCTGCCGCCTCCGTCGCGTCGGCCCCCCGCGCCTCCAGCCGCACCTGGCTGAAGTGCTCCAGGAAGAAGCTGACGGTGGGCGCCGCCAGGTCGAAGCCCAGGCGGTGCAGGACGATGCACTCCAGGTTGCGGAGCTGCTGGCGGGTGAAGGCGCCGCAGCAGAGGGCGAGGAGCTCCTTCACGCTGGGGGGGTGCACCTCCACCTGCGAGGGGGGACAGGGGTGCGGGTCCTGCAGCCGGGGAAGCAGCGCAGGGAGCGGGGAGGAGGGTGCGGATCCCGGCCCGGCTGGGGCTGAGCTTGTGCCGGAGCGCGCTCGAGGTGGCCGAGGAGGGGCTGCAGAGACCCCAGCGGCCGGGCAGCAGGGTTCCGGGACCTCCCTACCTGCTTGCAGGCGATAAGCAGCGCCGTCACCCCCAGGAGCTGGAAACAGTCGGCGGCCACGGGGGTGGTGGCGAGGAAGCGGTCGAGGATGTTGACGGCCAGGCACAGTGCCTCGAAGGAGAGGCCGAAGTGCCGGTGCACGGGGATGAGCCAGCTGACCAGCTTGCAGCGCGCCTCCGCCGTCACCTACGGCACCGGCAGCGGGGCTCAAGCAGGGGCGCTGGGCTACCCCCGCCTGCTCCCCTCCGCCCCCGCAGTCCCCACCTGCGGCTGCCGGGCAAGCGGCTCCCGCGGCTGGAAGCGGCTCTCCAGCCCCTTGCGGGAGCGGTACCAGCTCTCCCCATAGTCGCGGAACGCCTGCAGCTCTTGCGGACTCTCCCCCGCCGCCGGCGCTGCCGTGGCTCTCGGGCGCCGCCGCCGCGTCGGGCGCCGTGGGCAGCGGCCGGGGGAGTCTCCGCGCCGGTGCTGCTGAGGACTGTCGCCGCGCCGCCCGCTCGCCACCGTCACCATCGTGGCGCGGGGTGAGGGGGTTGCCGTGCTAGCTGGGCTGCCGGCCGCAGTGGCGGCGGCAGCGGCGGCTATTTGAGCGGCAGAGCTGCCCCGAGCCATCCCCGCCCGCCACGCGGGCATCACCACCTCTCCCTCGCCGCCCCGCCTGCCGAGCTCTGCTGGGGCGGGGAGTGGCGTCTCTACAACAAAATGCGCGAGTGGGCCAAAAAGGAACCGAGTTACCAAAACGTTTGGCTTTTCTCCAACCGCTTCCGAGAGCAGCGCCAAGCACGGTCCCCTCACTTCGGAAGGGCACAGAGGGCAAACTGGGCAAGACTGCCGTCAAACCAGTCACGGCAGGGCCTGAACCGAGCCAGCTGAAGTTGCTGCATCTTCCATTTTGCCACTCTTATAATAAACGTATCTCTAGCTCCGAATATTTTAACTCCGAACCCAGGGAGCTCTAACAGCTACAGACTGCTCCACCTAACTAACTTTTATTTGAGGTCACCAGGAAATAGCAAGAGAGGTATCAGGTACAAGGGAGGTCTCAGGGCAGTGTGGGTCTCGGTTCCACTTCCATCCATGGACTATTGAAGTAATGGAGCACTATTGAAGTAATGGAGCACTATTTTAAACAGCTGAATTAAGGGAAATAAAAAAGTTCCTGCACTGCAGCCACTAGTTTACAGAAACAGAGTTAAGGCCAGACATGACTATTTTATCAGACACAATTTGGTTATACAGCCCACTGATCAAGTCTGCTACAGATGAGGAAACGACTTGTAAAAGGAAAATAAAACCTCTCCTAGGTTAAGCTGATGTCAAGGGGAAGAGAGAGCTTTGAACAGTCTGTGCTTCTAGCAGCAAAATAGGAGGAGGAGGGAATTCTGCAGCTTGAGGTAGCACAAGAAGGTCATCTTCTCCTAGGAGAGGATACAGAGACCAGGAGGATATGCTGCATTTAAAAGAAGTTCACCCTTAAGAGCACTCCTGTGACCAAGGTAAGAAAGATCCATTGATACTGGTCTTGTGACTGACAAATGCTTTGACAAAAGTAACACAAAGTTGTTAACACAAGTATTTATTAAATAAATGGAACAAACGAAAAAAATTCATCCACCTGAAAGAGCACAGGCACGTACACTGCGGAAGCAGAAAGCCACTGTAGTATTTAGGTTTCTTTTTGTTAAGGTAACTGTGCTTATCTGTACACCACAGTGCGACCTGTTTCATCTGTTTTGCAGAAAACTGTTGCTCACTCAGGAGAGCATGCAATTTCCTACTTTTTACAATATATCCCCTTAATAACAACTGGACGAAGCTATTTCTTTAAGAGATTATAAAGCATGGCATGCTAAAGGAACACAAAGAATGCCTCTGAATGTCAACATTACCATAGGTTAATGGAATAAGATCCTTCTCCATTCATCACAGTTAAATAAGGGAAATGAACTCAAGAACAATTAATACTTTACTAGGATTTAGCCATTTAAAACGAACAACTCATAAGCAAAACTCAAATCCAAAAGGAACAGGACCTTGTTAAGTTTCCAATTCATGTTTCCAAAGACTAAAAAGAGCTCAACTAGAACAAAATCTAGGAAATTGTTCAGGGTGCAGATTTAATTTTTATCTCCAAGGAATGTAGTTTCCAGGTTTTTATTTCTATGCCTCTGACATGAAAGAAGAATGTGTCTGGGAATAGAGAATGCTAAATTGAGGTCTTAAGATCCAAACGTAACTGTTTAAATGCTTCCTTGCATAAATACTGCATACTTTGGAATTAAAAAAAAAAAAAAGCACTTAGTGGCTCTTCTAGGAAACAAGGAGTACCACTTCTTTATCACAATTCATAAAAGCATAACAGATGTGACCACTTTCCCCTCAGAGTTCTTAACAAACTATTGCCTCTTCCAGAATGGGAGTGTAGGGTAATGTGCACAAGCCGGTTTACTTTCAGTTTATGTTTTTCTCTTAGCACAGTTCTGCTATGATAATCTAACTGGATAGCTCCTGTATTTTCTATTTTCATGCATTTTCCTCAGTGCCCTTTCTATACTCTATTAAATTCTGCTGTATGGAATCTGTATTTTTCAGATTAAAAAAATTATCTTCTGTACTATGCTTGTGCCTGTACATACAGAGCTCCTACTTGACAGCAAACCATCCCCCACCCCCAAAATATTCCTCATTCTTGAAAGCCGAGTTGGTGATCCAAATTTTCACTTCACAATTATGAACAGATTGTAAATGGTCTAAGAGCATCTGGTTCATTATCTGGTTAATCAATAAATAGCATAAAAGAAATAAAGGAACACACAGACACAGAAACATTGTGACAAGAGAGAACAATGAAGATGAGAAGGCTTCAGTGATGGATACAGGAGTCATTAAGTGAACTGCTCTGTTATAGCCTTGAAGAGGGTCAACCTGAACTTTGATGAATAAAGGGGGAAAAGCGTGATCATTATTTGAGGGAGCTTGCAGGACCATCAAAACTTAACCTATGAAAGGGACAGCAAAACTTACTACAGGGAGAGACAAGGATCAGGGCAGATGAGAAGGAACAAGTGTGAGAAGCAGCAGAGCACAGGGAGAGACTGCTGGCCAGTACACTTGTCCAGCTGAGTGCCTGCCCACAACAGTCCACTATCTTCTTAATGTAAAACATACAGAAAAATGAAGACATCTATAAGATGTATTGCTCTAATACTGTAAATTCATAGCTCAAAAATTACCACTTCAGAAACCCACCTAAGAAACATTTGTCTTTTGTCTGCACACAACTAAGGGAATTCTACTCAGCTGAGATTCAGGACCCAATCTTTAATAATCGTTACTACAGTCTGCCCCACCAATGATGGCATGATTAGTATGTTAAACGAAAAAAAGAGGAATTGTCCACAGCCATTTTTATATTAGAAAGAAACTGCTTCCATCCATCATTTGAGAAGTCAGAAAAATGGCACCAAATGCATTATAGAGGCTAAACATATTCCATGTTAATCTTTAAAAGTGATAGAGAAAGGTAAATTCTATGCAAAATCATGCAGCCTTCCCCTGTCATGGCTGGTATCAACCACAGTAAGCATTTAAACATCAGTTCATTTTTGGAGCGTGAATTTCACCTGCCATTACTGAAGCTCTAGTTTGATTTCTGGTTCAGTTACCATTCTCTGTTTTTATCAGTTCTTTGATGATGTGTAAGACCTTGTCATCTAGGAAAGAAAACAAACACAGTGAGTAGAAAAGAGCAAGCTTAAAAAAAAAAAAAAAGAGCATCAGAAGACAAATCTAGCTCTTAGCAACATAAAATCTTAATATTTTAGGCTACATCAGACTCTAAAGCAAGACAGTGATTCCTATTTGTGAAGCATAGGGCAAAGAGTATGCCCACATTACATCATTAGGAAGTTTGTAAAATTACTCAATGAGCTGGTTGTGGCCATTTCCATAATTCACAAAAGAGACTGAGAAAGTGATGCGTTAAGTACAGATACACTGGCATATAGGAACTCCTTTTCTTCCTCCCCATCTAAGATATTCTGAATATCCAGTGTTCAAAGTTTAGACTGTCCTTACTTTGGGGCCAACATGCGGTTCCCCATCATTAATCTAAATTGTGAAACAACTTGCATAACACTTTAAATTCATCCATGTCTGTGGTTCATCATACACAATCTTAGTTCTGTTTTGAGACACATATGTACTCCACCACTACTATGACTACCTTGAATGTTGTTATCAGGGATACCCTTACAACAGCAGTTGTGCAGATCTTCATACATCTGGGGCATGCCACATAACGTATGCAGATTAGTAGTGGCTTTTTGGATGTCTCTCAAGATAATGGAATGATATTCAAGTCACACTAACCCCACTGGGTGAGAATGCAGTGTACTAATGCTTCCTTACACTTGCCACAAGGTCCATTTAACAAAAAGTAATGTCAGCAATGGAGTAATAAAGTTACCTTCAAGAGACATTTTTGGATTTTCAAGCTTCTTCTTTAAAACAGACTCAATGAGAACTCTCAGCTGTTTGAAAATTACTGCGATCTTTACAGGAGCCTATAAAGACCAGAGAAGACAAACACTTGCATTACTCTCACATTTTATACTGAAATATAGATTAAAAGATTACCTTACATATAAATAGGAGTTTATAACAAGATTCCTGGAAACATGATGCATATGCATAATATTAAGCATATGGACAGCATACTTATGAAATGACTGGACTTATATAATGCCCTTTTATCTTTGAGCACCTAGTGTTTGTAGCATCACAGCCCAGGGAAGAGCAGCTCAGAAAGGTAACTCGGTGTTTGCACACGTATCATGAACAACCAGCATGTGGTGAAATTATTAATTTACCAGTATCCTACTTACTGTAATTGCTTTTTTCCAAGGGATAAAAGTACAAAATAATTTATACCTGAAAGAAAATATCTACAATTTCCCTCTCAGAAGGTCTGCCTGGCCTCCTGAGAAAGCCATCACAAACCTCTCCTAAATGTTGCTAGGAATCTGGTTATCTAAAGCTGAAGCCTTTTCCAGGAATCTTTCATTTTACCCCTCCCTCCTTATTCCAGTCTTTATTTTGTTTATATACTGCCTGTGGTCCAATAAGTAGCTATTATGGAAAAAGCACAAAACGCAACATACTCTGTTTAGCATCTCAGCAGAAAGACAGAAATTCTGAAATACACTACAGGATGTAATCAGCCCAGCAACCACACAACCTGTAGCCACCCAGGGACCATAATAAAATTTTCCAACAAATCCATAAGGGAGTTGCTTTTTAAAATTCCATATTCATGACAACCAGTGAATTTAAGTAGATGGTTGCTTGCATCAGCAGAGTGCAAAAAAACCTGAGATGTTCTGTAGCTTATACTCTTCCCTGAGTGTAACAGAGGATTTTGGCATGTCACCTGTTTTAATTTTGTCTGCGAAAATGCACTAAGAAAATGTACTCAGTTTTCTCATTTCCAAATCAAACCTTTTCACCTGGAAGAAAAAAACTCCAAACAAAAAAGCCAAACACCCCAAAACCAAGCAAACAGATATTTTCCATTTGGATATTTTTTTCTTTCTGAAATAATTGTTAGGCTATAAAGCTAAATAAGTAGTACTTTAAAGAAAAATATGTACTTTCCCACAATCTTATAATCATGTAAGGGTAATATGAAATAGCACACTCATCTGCTTTCAGTACCAGCTCTATAAACCAAGGTTTAGTCTACATCCATTTCCAGTACCTCTTCTGAAGGAATATCACATTTCTTCACTAATCGAGAAGGAACTGATTTGTTACAAGCTACATATTCTTTCAAGTGTGATTTGCTAAGATTTCATTATGTGTGTATAAAATTTCCCATAATTTCTTTTAATTCTCTCCTTCTGTATTCCCTGTTGTCTTCATCCCATACATGCAGTCTTCTGAATTAACCTTGTACATCAACTGTGTAATACAAAAGCCCACGGAACCACAAAACGTAGTTAACTCTCCAACGTACCTGAAAATGGATCCAGCCATCAACTGTCAGGAGACGCTCCCGATGCTGGACTTCTATATCCCCACCAAAAAGCAAAATGGGAAAAGGCGATATTAAAGTAGTCTCTCTCAAGTAGACTTTAGCGTACCTCACCTGCATATAAACAAACACAAGCACTGAAAACAACAGAAAACTCCAAACCACATAACACCTATAACACCAAATTTGATTGCTACTTTTAAAAGCAAATATACACTTCTTTTAAGATCCAATCAACATAGGTCATTGTGCACAAACCAACCTATGGCAATTTATGTGCCCCAGACCACATAAAATACGTCACCTCTAAGTAATTGACAGGTTTATACACTGCCAGGAAAGTAGCTAAAGCCACAATTTTCTTGTTAAAATTCAAACAGAAACGTAATGTTAGCTTAGTGCTGTTCAGAGGGGAGACATCACGATTAATAAACCTACTGAAGTAAAAGACAGGTAAAGCTCTTCCATCATACAATCTTCTTAGCAGCATCTGGTTTGTCTATCTATAGCCACATGCGTGCAGGCCTAAGTGTGGGCACATGTGTAGACAAGTACACAGAGTGAACTATGGGGATTAGCGTATGCTAATTCTGGCTTTAAAACCTCTCACAGATAAATATGGAATGGGATGAGGAGTTGTAGTGGGAGGAAAGGAAATTAAAACAGTGCATCTTCACACAGAAGTGCAGGCTTTGTTTGTTCCACTGTATAACAACTTACCTACCTTAACTGCTGTCTTGCCCTTACACTACAAGATTCTTAGGGCAGGAAATATTTTCAGCTTTCCAAAAAATACTATCACTTCATATGCATTAAGAAGTCTAATGTAATTAGAAGAAGTCTAATGTAAAATTTTCAGTTGCGAGAGAGAAGAAAGTGACAGAAAAAGGAAGTTCAGCAGTCAATTACAGAATCGGCTATTTAATTTGAAGTTATTATTGGGGATATGCGAGGCCTGTACGAAGTTTCAGAACCTTAGAGTCTGCTTAGAACAATAAAAAATTTTTAAAAAGTATTCATATTACAATCAGCAGCAGTGTATTAAAAAGTCAATGATACTATTAAGTTAAGTGACACACAGAAAGGTACTTTCATTTAGAGCTACCAGTTTCACTATGAACAGATTTGTTGATTATATTCAGCCTTAACTACTAGTTCATCAGCACTGACTTTGCTTATTTGCATGGACTTCAGGATCACTAGATACTAAAAGACTCTCAAGATGAAAGAGACATTCAGCTATATTTTACAATGATGTATGTTATTTAGTATTAGAGATGTAACTTCAACTTAACACAGACTACCAGCTACATCCACTATTTTCACTTACCTTCTCCTGGTAAAGGAGCCATCCGTATGTCTGTAAGTCTCGATTGACAGAGGAGGGATGCACTTGCGCTTTACCCTGAGCAGTTTCTACCATGCAAGCCAGCTTCTCTGTAATATCCACAGACTTCATATATATTATTTTTCCAACATTGTCATACAGTCCTGCAGTCAATACAGCTTTAAGAAGAGCTATTTCATGGAGAGAAAGGGATGGTGTGGCTCCATTTCCATCCCAGCCACATTGCACTGTAGGCGCTGTGAATCCTGCTGCTCTGACCACCTTTATGAGTTCTTGCTTCACATCCTGAAATTAGTAAGGTATTTGTAAAACTCTGAATTTAAAAAGGTATATACTCCACTCCATCAGTAGGCAATGATACTCCATCCCAAATATTCATGACTTCCAGGGGAAAATCTTTTTGTTAGAAAAAACACTTGTATTCATTCTCTGCAACCACTTTGGAATGATGAGAAAACCATCATCTGGAATATAGGAATAGATATATGGTACTATATATACTGCAAATACTATATCTCTCACCTGTAGTTAAAATGAAAAGATATATTTGCATCAAAGATCCAATTCTGCTTAGGAGAGCTCAGTCAGCCAAACTTAAATAGGGAAGATGAATTAAAACATTTTCTCACCAAAAATAGAAGGCCATTTACATAAGTTTGTGTCTCCTCTTTCACAATGACTTATTTTCTATATTGAAGAACAGTTCTATTAACACAATTTAACTATTTTAATTCATGAGTTTTGATTCTCTGGTGGAATTAAGGACTAGGTTCTCCAATGGCAGTGACTGTATACCAACAAAGCATGCATATCAAAACTCAAATGCAGACATAGCAGTCTTGATTGAGGATGTGCATTTCATCAGTCCCTAGCATTCCACTTGTTTTTATCTTGTCAAAACAGTAACTGATACAGCACATCTTTAAAAGAGCATGTCATTTTCAGAGGAAAATTTTAACTTTTGAGCGCAGAGCATAATCATTTGGTTTACCTCCAGAGTTAACAGTGAAGTCCTATTAAGGAAATTTCTTCTGCAATAAGTCATTTCAGCACGATAACCCCCTTCTTGTCGAGCCCTTTTCCACCTAAGGAAAAAAAAACCCAACTGTCTTATTACAGCAAAAAGAATCACATCCATAGTGTAACAACATGAAATTGAGAGTAATTTAAAAGGCAATACTGTGTTTTGGTCAGCATTCTCCACTCAAAACTAGAAATACATGGCATTAATGTAGACGAATGCTGCGGGTCTAAGAACACTCCAGAGAGCATACCTGTAAACATAAATTTGACAGATTCTAACAAAAATACAAGGGATTTTCTCTCAAAGATTACATACTTCTGTCTTGACAGCTGTAACAAAATCCAGGTGTGGTTTTTGAGACTTTGGTAACATCTTAAAAATATATGTATGTCATTTGGTAATACATACATTTCTACTTTCTTAAATACAAAATATTCAGATCAGCATACCACTAACAGCGAACAAAATATTTTAAACAGTAGGACAAACAGACATAGCACACCTCTGTATGTGTGCAAGCATAGTTAAAAGGAGTTAAAGGACAAGGTAGGAAGCAAGTTATCCTTTTATGTTATAGTATTTGGCAACTTGTTAATCTGAAGAGAAAAATCTTCAGGTATAAGAAGAGAAGATACTTAATTACAGATTCTTTACAGAACTACATTATTTGTTATCTTCATCTAACCATAAGCACAGGATAACTATAATTTACCCCAGATAGGCATTGTAGATTGTTATATGGTCCGAAACTGCCATTGCTAGAGATGATTTTGCAAGATCTGCTTCATCTTTTCGACCAATTGGTGTAGTAAATGGGGATTTTTCTGTCATAACAGCAGCTAGAGTTGCCTGCAATTAAAGTACACATCGTGTAAGAATGTTTTATTATCTGCTTGCAGTTTTACCATACCAATAGCTTTTTCTTTTACTGAGTAATATTTACTGATATTTTACTAAGTTTTGAGGAAAACTTATCACAACAAAAATTTCCTTCTTAGAATTCAGAACTTATTTATAAGAAGAATGTAAGAAGTTACCACATCAGTTATCTTGCAAAAACTTTACAGCAGCATGCTGTAAAGTCCCACAAACTGCGGAGGAATCCAGATTGGTCTAACCCACCTGTAAGAAGGCTTTTTCTGTAAGTGTCATAACCCCTTGGATTGTAACAGACAGAACTGGAGACCAAGTCTTACTAGCCCTCTGTGAACAGTACCCAGGAATTTAGAATCATAGAATTGTTTAGGTTGGAAAAGACCTTTAAGATCGAGTCCAACCGTAAAGAATGCTTAGATTGTTCTCCTCCATTATGTCCACCCTCACCTTAATATAAACATTTTAACTTCTTGCATCATCCTTTTAAAATATCATATTGCAGGAAATGAAAATAACTGTAAAGAATTAACCATTTTCTATACTTTCTTTCTATACTTTAAAATTTAGATATAATTTCTTTTTGTTTTTTTTTTTTTTTACTCACCACAGGATCCAAGCAGCCAAATATAGCACCAAATATAAGCATTTTGCCAATCTTTACATTGACAGGAAGGGCTGCAAGGTGCTGGCCCAATGGAGTCAGCTTGGGCTCATTTAACAGACAAGCGCCAATCTTCCTCAACAGGTTCATCGCATTACCAATTACTTGCTGCTGTGGTGGGTCTAATGCTTTGGAAAGAAAATCTTCAGGAGAGCCAAGATTGCATTTCTGTGGAGTAAATGGGCATATATTTCAATACAAAAATTTATTATAACAAACTATAGTAGCTACAAAGGAAACTGGAAAGTTGTTTTTGCAGTCAAAGGCCCACATTTCCTCTCCTCTAAACCAGCTTCTTGGTTCCCAGAACACAGGCACACCCTACATTAGGTTACCAAAACTTCACTGTTTGGATGGACTTTGTATGGCACAACCACTGATCAGAGAAGCCTGTTACCAATGGCCACAGATGAGCAGGAGACTCTGAAACCTGATGAGATGCAGTTCAACCTGGCACTGATTTGCGAGGATGCTAGTTTTCTGGAAATGCCTCTTTAAGCAGAAATCAGTTTGAAGGCTATTTAACTAAGTTTGAATTGTCACTGTGAGGTATGCTAGTATCACTCAGCAGCATGCTCTCAATTTTCCAACACACAGGTACTGGGTTCCCCCCTGCCCGGGTAGGAGAAGCCCCACTAAGTACATGGCATTAGGGCTGTCCCAGCAAACCTTTTTAGCTAACAAGTAATTGAAATACCAAAACTGCACAATAATATAAAGGCGTAATTCATTCCTCCAAAGGCAAATGTAGTATTTTTGGCTAATAAGGTCAGTAATTCTAAAACCAAAACCATACCATAATATGAAGGCATAATTCTTCCAAAGGCACACGCAGTATTTCTGGAACAGAATATTCCATGAAACTTTCAAACCTGCAACATCATAAAAAACACAGAATCACAGATATTCAATTTAATCTTTGAATTCAATTTATAAACTCAGGTTTCACATGCTCATTCTTTGCACCCATTCTTTTCAGATGCAAGAAGGGGAGTGGAACATGTTTTAATGCATGGGTGAGCTGTTCATCCTTCGAATTCAGGTGTGTGTGGTATTTTAGAAAGCAAGAGTTTTAGTGTAAGAAAGACAATTAAGACCCCAACTTTCAAAACAAATTCTTAAAATGCATAGCGCTCAGACTGAAAGTCTTGCATGTGACTAAAATGCATTAACTGTTTCTCAGCTGAAAGTTGCTTCAGTTAGGAAAAAGGTTGTTTCACTGCAGTCAACAGAAACTAATTCTACAATATTGCATAATTTGCTATTTTTCCAATCTCTTATCCAGAGATATCACTTCAGAAACCTTCAGATTTGTCTGATAAAAAATTCAAGTTCAGGAGATAAGGTTTGTGTACAGTTGATGCAGGGCAGTAGATGTTGTTAAAAATGGATATGCTACAAGTTCTTGGTGCTGCACTTTTCCTTAAACTTTTTTCAGAACAATTACAGAGATACTAAGAATAAAATTAACCTTTTAAAAAAATTGTTAAATGAAGACTACAACACTTTATTCTCATGATAAATATATTCTTTTAAAATGTTTTAATCTTTCCAGTTTGCAGTAATTAAAAGAGAATTTCAACAAGACTTCTTGGATTGTCACAGAAAAAAAAGACAAAGATATTTACGTGATTTACAAAATCTTGCTAACTAAGTTTATGGTACCTGTCTCTTGTATACATTCGGAAGCAGAATCCATCCCTAACACGCCCAGCTCTTCCTTGCCGCTGCAGAGCACTAGCTTTACTAACAAAGGTCTCTTCCAGAGAACTCATCTGACTGCTTTCATGATACCTTAAAAATTGTAAAACAAACGCCCATTCAGATTTCAGAATTAAAATTTTTATATATAAGTACAAGTGTGTTGATAATATATTTAACTAATATTTATTGGAAACTGTTACATTTATTTTTGAAAACTAAGCATACCTGGGGGAAATCTATGTCACAGAACCTGGGATACAACTCACTCATGAAAACGTAAAAATTGGAAAATGAAAGAGCTATTATATTATTTCATCCCCTGGGAATTCAGAATTGCTCTAACACACTCTGTATGGTTTTTCATATTTAAAATGGACAAAACATAACTTCTAAAAACTGAGATACTATAAAAAGGATCTACTTTATTTCTAAACAGGTACTTAATCATTATTTTCTCTTGTTAACAACTCCCCTTGTTCTTCCCACCATTTGAAAATCCAAAGATTCATCCTAAACCTCTACCTAAATTGCAAACTGTTCAGTGAGCTTAGCATGGTTTTTTTGTCCAGAACCATAGTTTAATAAGCATGTTACAAAATTCTTGCAGAACTAATCTCCAAATATTTATAGGAATCATGGTATGACAGATGGGGAAATAAAAAAAACCAAAACTCTCACCTATTTTCTTTTGTTCTCCCGGTATCAATTACAAAGACAACATCTGGTATCGTAATACCCGTCTCTGCTATATTTGTTGCCAAAACAATCTGACATAAATAAATTTAAAAAAATAAAAGAATTATGGAATGTCTGTCTAGCAGTGTTCATTCTTTTAATCAGTATTATAGAGTAAGTTTGGTTAAAGTTCTTTACCCCAAAAGATTTCCTTAAATAATCTGATAAAGCATTAATAGCTACATGACTTGGAAAATGGTTTAGTTTTCCCCAATTACTGAGAAATCCAAAGTTAAGTGAGAATTTTTCATTCACTTTTTGTTTTATAATCCATCAAAATTATTACCTAGTACTCATCAAAATTGGTCAACTTTTGATTACATAGTTTGGAAGTAAATAAAATACTATTTTCCTAGATAAAAGTTATAGTTACTGGTTAACAGTAGTTAAAATACAGGAAAGCAACAATTAAAGAAGCTCCTAGAAATATACTAGGTTTAAGAATTTGTCTGATTACTGTCAAGGTTTTCACAACGTGCTAGCTTCTACCTATAACAGAGGAACAAATTTGAAGAATTGCAAGAGAATTCCAGGAACAACTGGTTGTTGTGTAAATATGTATGACTTGATTTTAGAACTATTTAGAGTTGCACTCACAGAGTGTCTTTTAGTGGTGAACTTTGCTTTTCTGAATATATCATACCTTTCTAACACCAAGAGGAGGTATTGTAAATGCAGCTGCTTGATCTTGAGTTGAAAGAACAGAATGCAAAGCTATCAACCTGTGCCTAGAACAAGAAATTACACTCATCAATCTACACTTATCAAACTAAGATACAGTAAAAAAATGAGACCAGAATGATGACAATGGTTTGGAGAAAACAACTAGAACAGACATTTGCAAGAGTAAAACTTTGTATGATTAGGTATGAAAGTCTGCTTCAGTGTTTTATTACAACATCAAGAAAAGGTAACACAATATTAGTTCATAGGGATGTTCTCCTGTTTGGTAATAATGCAGGAAAAAGACTTCTACTGGAGAACTCTAGGTTAATTTACATTAATAGGCTAGCAAAGAAGGGAACCAGGTGTCCATGAACCCTAGTTCTTTACATTGTGCTTCCAAGACAAGAACCATCACTGAAACTTTGCACAGAACTATAAACACATGCAACTTTCAGTAATAGAGGCCTTCAGAGATGAGAGAGCCACAGAGATTTGTACTTCTCTTCGAGACCTTGATGTCTCAGTCTATCTATGAGTCTTTAGAATTTAACTGCACATGTTCTTTTTCATGCCATTGTGTTGGTAACTTTTAGTTACCCACAAAATAAATTTCAAAACTATCTGTCCTTACAATCCTACGCCATTTGTCTTTGTAGATTACTGTCTCTAGATTTCTTCTCAGGAACTGGCCACTTCCATGTAAACAGAAAGTCACAGAAAGCCATGGCAGCTTCCATACCCTAAGAAGCAGAAGAGAAGTAGTCAAGTGCTTCATTATTAAGTTTGTTGAAAAATAAAATCAAAAGAAAGAAGTTATTACTGTACCATGCCTAAGCACCTGTCATTTTCGCTTGTATCATTTTTAGATAATAAAAGTATATTTGTAGCACAAACAGCTCAGAAACATAATGCCATTTCCCTTTTCAAGAATAGCAGACCTTAAAACCCAACAAACGCATTCAATTAAACTTTATAGAAAATATCTGCATTACCTGTCACGCAAGTTAAATCTTCTATCAGTTGAAATGAGATCATATAGCTGCTGGATATGGGCAAGGCCTGGTAAAAAGATCAGCACAGCACCCTCAATGTTCTTGAACTGGGGACTTCTATCTGGAAAGTTACCGTACAGGCACATTGTTAAGACGAACATGCACTTACAGTTCCACTTGAGAACAGGAAATAATTCTGAGCCTTGCAGTAAACGCTTTTTAGGATGCTTCATGTAAGAATGAAGTCAAGCACTTCATTATCAGTAGAAAGCACTGAAAAGGACATCCAAGTACATGAACTCCTTAAGAAGCAGACTGTACCTAAGTATGCAAGCAACTCCAAAATAAGTTCAAGGTTGATCTTGTAAGGATTCATATAGAAGATAGCCTGCTGTGTACGACTGCTATACTTTGCATAGGAAGGAGCCAAATCGATACCAGACCCAGACTGGATTGGGACATACTCCTAAAAAAGAAAAGCACATTCTCAATGTTTTAGAAGAAGGTAAGATAGCAGAAGTTCAATTTTTCATTCATTTAATTTATGTTTCTTAAAACAGAAATTGAGATAATAGATATTGACTAAACTCCCATAAAAATCAGTGTGAGTTACACCAACTGAAAGAATATTTGATATTATACAATTCAATAACATTTAATAAGAGGAACTAAAATGATAAAATAAATTAAAAAATAATCAAAATTTCCAAGCCAAAAACTAGAAATGCCTATTTTACCTGATACTTTGCAGTGCCTCCTCCTTTGCTAGTAACATTTATTGTTACTTCCTCTTCCTCCTCCAAGAACTTCTGACAGTATTCTGAGTCTTTCTCCAGAACATAGCCAGTTGCTTCAATTATATCTTCAACATGGAAAATCTTTAAGTGAAAATTCACATAAGAAATAAAATGCATGTCAAAAACTAACCAGCACCTTTTTTGTTTTTTAAAGCTTATACACAAAGCTGAACAGGGCACGCCCTTCTCTTAATATTGTAATAGATCTTGCAAATTTCAACTTAATCTCTCTCATGATTTTTGAAAACCTAAACTTAGAGTTGGCCCAAGTCTCCTCAGGATCACTAACATTACCTTTACCATTGCCTATATAACGCATGAGAAACATACATTAAGAGTGTAATGACAAAGTTGCATAGCGTGTGGGGTGTAATTTTTTAATGCTTTCTGTTCTACTCTAGGCTGAATAGAGAAAACAAAGTGTCACTGATGTACTGATTTTAATCAACAACAAATCCATCAGAAAAAACAGTACAGCTCCATACTTCAAAGCACCAAAGCTATTTCATATTTTCAAAAGGAAAATGATAACAAGTCCTTGAAATACACATTTAAGATACTATTTTTGGTAATAAAAAATGATATCTATGTATTTCCTATAAAGATTAATCAGGCAAACACTGCACATGTACATACAAAGTGTTTTGCACAATCAAAAGAAACATTTACCTACCTCAACAGGGTAACTCCGTCCCGAGATTCTTAAAATGGGACAGTGTGAGAAATAGCTGGAAAACTTCTCACTATCTACAGTAGCACTCATTAAAATCAGATGCAGGTCTGAACGCTTATGCAAGATCTCCTTCAGAATAACCAGCAAGAAATCAGACTGGACACTTCTTTCATGTACCTAGAATTAGGAAAAAATACGTATAGTAAGGTTTTAGTACAAGTCAAGGCTCAGAATAACTCTGCAGAAGAGTAAAAGCTGATAACCTCATCTACAATGACATGAGATACACTCGAAAGAAGACCATCTTCTTGAAGTTTCCGAAGCAGGACACCTGTTGTACAGTACAGTAGCCTGGTGGCGTCTCCTGTTCTTGATTCCATACGGATTTGATACCCGCACAGGGAATTCTTTAAAAAAAGATATAGAAATAACTTAAAATTGCATACAAGCTAGAAATATTCAAAGTGAAGTGAAATCTAAGCACTGTTAGATTCAGACACTGCACAGGTTGCTAATTAAATAGTACAGTGAATGACTACCACACTGGCTTTTTTTTGGTACATGCACTTTCCTTTGTTATGAAAGGGAAAATTCACTGAAATCTACAACTAAATTCCCTAAACTAGTGAAGAGCTGGTAAAGTCAAGTGTTCTTTTCAGGGTTCTTCACAGTCCTCAAATAAAAAGTTTTTATGCACAAATAGACTACCATAAAACAAATGGGATCCTGCTTTTCTTCAAATAATAAAACAGCTTCTGTTTGAAGGGGCCGCCTTTCAAAGCAGGGCCCCACTCAAGGCCGCAGTGGATTTGTCAGAGCCTTGTTCAGGGGAGTTTTCTCCATCCTGAATTATAGAGACACTACAATCTCTGGGCAGCCTGCACCAATGTTTGACCACCTCCATTATAGAACACTCTTGCTCTTAAATCACTCTTTTAAGATTTTAGAAAGCATACACAGATACCCAGACATTCACAGGTGACCATTTGGAAAGAAGCAGCTGACATAGCAAGAAGCCCTTTTCAATACAAATTAACATCTTTATTTGGTTGTGTCAGAAATAATGTTTTCATTTTGTACCAATAATGCAGCACCCTGTATTTGACCAAGACTAGAAAAAGGAATTCAGACACATCTTACTTTTCCTCCTGGTCCTGATTCGCAGCCTAGCTCTTCACAAACCCTGGTTGCCAGACTCACTGCTGAGATTCTTCGGGGTTGTGTGCAAACAATATTACACTTTTTTGATCCTTCGTCTAGCAACAAGTCTTCTAACAAGAAATGTGGCACCTGGGTACTCTTCCCACTGCCTGTTTCGCCAGCCACCACAACTACTCGATGCTTTTTAAGAGTTTCTACAATCAAGTACCGGTGCTTAAACACAGGTAACTCCTGTCTCTCCTTCAAAAGCCTCTGGTATCTGGAGGAACTTTGCAGCTTTTTGAACAAAATCCTTGAAGGCTCCAAATTATCTGTCTCTGAGGTCTCAAGGGAGAGACTGCTGGGGTCCTCATCAGAAACTAGGTTTTCCCAGGAATCTTCAGGACCATCAGATACTTTTGGTTGTTTTTCGGATTGTAGCTGCTGTTGTTGTTTGAGTTTGTTTAATAATCTAGCAATAAAGTTATCACGAGGTTTGTTGGTTTCTATCTTGTTTTCTTCTTCCTTTTTCTTTTCGATATCCCTCCATTCTAGCCAGACATCTCGGTAGGTGGGAGGCAGTAACTGATGAACTGACTTCAGGTGGAAAGGGCAGGGAAAAAAAATAGTTTATGTACTGGTTAGTAATATCACTAACATTGTGTGTAAATGAACCTGAGTAGCAAAAGATGACAAAACATGAAACAGGGAGCTAATTCTAGATACAGGAACTATGAAAACAGTAATATAAACATCAACAACACACTTTATTTTTAACTGGTTTGCATTCTTTACAATATTGAAAAAATGGTTTTACTATCAAAAAAATTTCCTCCCTGTATACTGCAACACATGCATAACTGTGGATAAAAGTAAATGAGCATATAATACAAGCAAAGAATTTAGTAGGAAACACTGCGTTGAACTGTTTTTAGAATTTAACTACAGATACAGTAACAAACAAGCACAAAGATAGATTCCAGGCTAAGGACAGTAATATTGGTGAAAAACTTACTTGCCCTTTAGTTAAATGATAGAGTGCCAAAGTAGCAGCAAGATGTTGTGCTTGCATACTGTCTTCTGTTACAATTGTAGGACACATTGTCATTACATCATCTGATGATCTGGTAATCCTAACCCTTAAAGACAAATTCATACAGGCATTTCTCTTAATTTTTATCACTGATACAAATAGCACACCTGTTAATGATTTTGTTTAAAACAAAAGAGTGAAATTCAAATAAAGAAACTAAGCTAAATAAACTTATGTTATTCAATAATATTTTGTAAACAGAAACAACTGATAAAGTTTGATTAAATAGCAGAAAATTTTCAGCAGCAGATTCCAGCAGTGAATTTCTGATTTTTTTTTTTTCCTCTCAATAAATGTCTTAGTTTTCTTCAAAGCAGAAGTATTTACACATATACAGATCACCACTAAGATCAGCTGCTTTGGAAGAAGGGGCTAAATATTTGTCTGCATATGTGTAACTTAACATAGATTGAGATGACAGTTAATGATCTACCAAGATGCAAACATCTGTTTAACAGATAAATGCCAATCAGACCAGCAGTCATATTTCGCATGTTCTTAGGAGGGGACAGTATATTAGTACCTTTCAACTTGAGGAAGAAGACAGATGCTTCAACTTGATTTGTTCAAGAAGCATTACTCATTTGTAATGCCATGTCTACTTTATTTGTACATGGTAATATTCTACTTTACACAACCTTGTTTTCTAAAAGAAATTTAAAAGTCACTGATACCGGCACTGGTTTGATTGCAAACTTATGGTAGCTTTTATATAAATTTCTGACCTCCACTTTATTTTAAACAATCCCCAAAGGGTTTTTGGTATTCATATGCTTAAACCTTGTGATTTAATATGTTCTTTGAAAGAGAATACCAGAAGTTAATTGTCCAGTTTTATCTCACAGGTTCACTTCAGAACCTTTCATTTAGCCATACAGAATTAAAAACTAATCCCTTCTTTACAGGATCATTCACTAGAATCTTATTTTTGCATTAGTGTCCAGTCTAACCGGTACGTTCGCAGAGCTACCTGTCATGACACCTCCCTGGGGGACTAATGAAAAAAAAGAGTTTAGGTTAAATGCACTATATACATATAAATCTGGATTAACATGGCAGTACAGAACTAGCCAGTATTTTTATATTTTCCTTTCAGTTCATTTAAAGTTTATAGGAAATACATACCTACATTTCCAATAGTTTCCCACTGGAACCTTTTCAAAAGCAGGATTTGGGCTCTTGGGAAAATTCTTCCTGCACCAGTCAATCAAAAATTGTTTTGGAGATTTACCAGTCCAGCTTCGAGCACTATAATCAAAGTTTCTTATATCTAGCGGTTCTTTCTTTTTCACTACAAAAGCAGAAGGTCACATTTTAAGCCTCTTAAAATGTATTTTATGTGCCTTTGATAGCCAAGAATGTTTCTACCTTTTATTCAAATATATTTTTACTAGAGACCAGCTTTTTCTGAAATGTTTTGCAGAAATACTGGTACTGATACGTGACAGAAATTCCTGCTTTTCCCTCAAAAATATCTAGCAGGAAATTAATTACAGTATTTTGTTTGCCATCTTTGATCAAGCAATAATTTAAGAACTTTCACTAAATTTTGGTTATTAGAAAATAATGTAACAGTTTGAAGGTTTACAATGAAAATAGTTCAAAAAGATGACAGGGTGACAATGGAAACAGTAAGTAGCCCTACAATTAAAAAAAATTTAGACATGGTAGTATGGCAAAAATAGCTTTCAATGTCATCTGCTAAAACAAATGCAGATCCTTTAAAGTCAGCTTGGTCAGTGAGGTAGTCCACCTGCCCTTCCCACAAGCAGAGCTTGGTAATTCAGCATTTCAGTGCAATGGAACCTAGAAAAAACAAGAACTAATACAGGAAATTTGTGGTACACTTCAAGCTTGTACTGAACCATTTCCCCACACACCTTTGTCTTCCTTTGCAGCACCATTGGGTTTTTCAAGTAAGCTCAAATTCAAAGCACTTTGAGGCTGAGGTGCGGGAGGCTTTTTCTTTTCATTTTGTTGTTGGTTTGAAATCTTTATAGCCAGATTAAATACTGGATGTTCTTCAAGTATTGCCATTTCTGTCAGAGAAAATATCAACTTACACCCGTCAATTGCTGAGCATTTATTCTTTAAAAAGAAAAGATCATTTATATTGATTCATACTTAGAACCCAAAACTAGAAGTGATGAGATGTTACTGACTTTTTAGAATTTGACCCATAAGGAAAGGATGTATTCAGGAAAGCCTGCAATTCACTTGATGACATAAAAGATGACATCAATTTAAACTGCCTCAGGGACTTACTTGCCTAACAAATATGCAAGGCCACAAAATAAAACACAGGTAATTTGCACAGCTCTACCTTGCTGAATTCTTCTTATTTTCTCCTGTGCTACCTTCTGGCCTTGCTTGTCTTTGTCTTGCTTGGAGATGCTTGCTTGTTCTTTTGCTTCTGAAAGCTTGGCAGCCAGATGTACATACCTCTCATTCTATTTCAAACAGAAGTATTAATTACAAGTTTGAATATTGTATGCCTGTCACTTTTAAAAAACTTCATAATAAAACCATGGGGTTTATTCATCCTTTATACCAAGCTTACACAAAGGAGGAACAATTAGCTTTTATGTAACTGTCAAAACCTCTCAGAAGTTAATAGTAGTCACTTTCCTTATCTCACTGAGATATGTTTCAAGAATTTTTCTCTTCTAGTGCAATGCATTCAGTATTTTGAGCCCAGTACAAAAAAATACAGGAAAGGAAAAACAAGTTAGGAAAGGAGAAGTTTCAACACATTTCCCCTTCAGTAGCATGCAAATGCAAAAATAGATAATATAAAAAAAGTATTCAATTCCCAGTTTTTAACAAATAGATCCACTACTTGCAGATGTCCCAGACATATCAATTTGAGAAAATTCCATGAAGTGTTATTCTATCTTACTGGGTCAAACTTTTCTTCATCTGTCTCTTTCACAGACTCATTTTTCTCTTCATCGCTCTGTTGCTCGGCATATCGCAAAATCCATTCCTTCATACTCACTTCTTTGCCTTTCCCCACACTTGTCTCCTAGGAAGGGCAAGAAAAAATAAAAATAAATGTAAGTGAAAACAGCAGTGTTTTTCCCTGTCAGTATTTCGGAACTACTGCTTAAGATTTTATACATAAACTAAGTTCTATGTCACAAATAACAAACAAAACCGAGAAGCAAACTGTCCAGGCAGGGTAAACATGTCACAATATGCTTACATAGATCTTAATAATTGAACGATTATAACTGCTGTAAGAAAAAACCCAAAAACAACAAACCACCACTTTCACAAGAAATCCTTCAGTTTCTCTGTTTAGGATTCAAAAACCACAGAAATCAAAACACTGCAAGTACACAGGCAAACTTAAACCCACACAAGTATGCACAGTGCCATCTGTAAATAAACAAAATGAACCCACTCCAGGAGAAAATTAAACTACTGCAAAAATGAACTATGAAAAACCTTCTAAACTTAACATGAAAAAAATGTTATCTTCAAATGAACATTCCACTGAAGTTACAGTAATGTGGGTGACAATTATTAAGCGTACCACATTTTCAGAAGTTTTTCCACATCAGTATTGTAAGTCAATGCAAATTCTGTATTTTAGAAAACTTCATTCTCTCTTCCCCCCCTCCAGTAAATACAAATTAATTTCTCATGTTACCTTAGTTTCAGGGCCACGTTCTTTCTTTTTGTTATCTACTAAGCAAGGTGGAGGTTCACGTTGTGACACAGGAGAACAAAATTTTGCTCTAGGTTTCTGTTGCTGTTCTTCAAACTGCTGGCTAAAACCTTCAGGCAAGGCACCTTCAAAATAAAAAAACCATGTCACAGAATATGTCAATAATAATTACCGAAAAATCTTTTCAAGGTGTGTTGGGAGCCAGCTAGAAGAACATAAAACAAAACCAGCGCACCTGAAATAAAATTAGGCTTTAGCACTTAGACATGGCAGCATTCGCTTGTTGGACTTTCATAAAACTCTAAGGGTAGGAACAAGGTCTACAAGATTTTATACAATTAAAAAAAAAAATCCCAGAACCAGGAAAGGAACACTGTGATGACTACTGGTCTTAGAAGTAATTAAATATATTGTTTCACTATGAAGCATCCCCATACCAGAGCACGTACTGTTACTCTTCTGTTAAAAACTGCAGTCAATTCTCTGTCACCATACTCACCATCAGGAAGGTTTAAACAAAGCCAATCAAGTGCAGAGTGAAGATCACCACCATACACAAGTGTATTTTTCATTGCTTCTTCAATGTGCTCAGTCTTAAAAGAGAATCTTTGTAGAGCCATATACACATCCTATAAATAAAAAAAAAGACAGAAAATACTAGGATTTAATCTAGTAATCTAATAGAAGCTTGTAAACTCCTATCTCCCAAGTATCAGATAACTGGCATTAAATGGAGATAAACAGCATGAATTAATATATCAGAAAGCTGAGCAGATAAGCTCTGTATGCAAAACAGAATTTTAATATTTTAATTGTAAATATGTATGCATATGTATAAATAAACCCACATTCCAGCCTCTGTGCAGAAGGTATTTCCTAGTTAGAAAGATAAGCCCTCCATTTTCCAGCTTTATGGAATGAAAAATACAGGAAACAAAACATTCAGATTAAGTTCTATTTTTCTGTTCTGCCTGAAAACTCCAATTTCAGGTACTGAGTACATAAAGACGTATCTTTACTAATAAACATACTTGTCGATTACATTAATGATTAGTCAGTGGAAATCACAGAATCATTTTGGTTGGAAGAGACCTTTAAGATCATTGAATCCAACCGTTTGCCCTGCACTGCCAGGGTCCCTAAACTGTGTTCCTCAGCACCACATCTACACATCTTCTAAATACTTCCAGGGAAGGGGACTCCACCACCTCCCTGGGCAGCCTGTTCCAGTGCTTGACAACCCTCTCTGTAAAGAAATTTTTCCTAATATACAGCCTGGATATATCCATCTAATAGCCAATGGAAACCATGCTACACTGGCTTGTACTGCGTACAGAAGCGTAGTATGACATGATATGAATGACAAAAAAGAACCTTTTTATTATAAATAAACAATGGTTAGAGAACAACACTTCAAACTCTACCTGTAGTTTCTTAGCAGTAAGTCTTCTGGAAATCATTCCTTTGTCATCATTTTGTTTTTTATGTTCATTGATTACATCAATAATCCTTCTCTCCAAATTACCATTTATCATTACCTGCACAGAGAAAATCAGTTGATATAAAGCAAAAAAAAAAAAAATTATGACAAATCAATGCTCTTCAAGGCTAAGGAAATAAGAATGCAAAAATCTCTCTACCATTGAAATATCAACTTTCCATAAACACAGTAAACATTTCTTATGAAAGAGACATTTTTTCCTTTTTACTTTTGCAAGCTATATGCTTTTACTTGAAATAGAAGAGTCCATTTCTTATTACAGGGAAGGCCCATTTACATCTTCAAGGAAATTCAGTGTGTCAAGTGAAATACTGTAAGGCAACAAAATCCTACTGGAAAGAACAAGTCCTTTCTTCTCTGCTTATAAGATGTGGTATAAAATAATCTGATCATCAAGACATAATCTGTGACACTCTTCTTCTGGCTATAAAAAAAATTTCAGTTAAACAATAATTTTAATATTTTTAACACTTCTAAAACATGAACCAAGCTTTACTCGCTATTGAGGTTGTACAAAATCTGTATTCTTTTACCAGCGGAATGAAAAATCCATATGTACAGCAGAAGCCCAAACTCTTAATAGTCCAGCGTGCAAAGTAACATGCAGACGTTCTCTCACCCTGTTAGTTCACCACTACTTCTTAAAGCACAGTCAAAATCCCAAATATAACAAGCTAAAGACAGTCAATGCTTAATACATAAATGTAGCTTAACTGTGTAACATAATACTGAAGAAGTGCTGAAGAAGTATTTATTCATCTAAAAGAGTACTATGAAAACCAAAGATGTTTTACCTAAAGAAGATACTTGCCTTAAGAACAGATTTATCTAGATTTGCAGCAGCACTGGAATCTGTTGTTGAACTAAAACTGTAAGTTTTTGGACCTGCAAATTGCAAATAATCATCAATTACACAAGCAAAACACAGAGAACATTGTTTACAGTAGCTGAAGCAGACCCAACATAACACAGGTTAGTGCAAGCAAATATTAAACAGATTTGCCAGGAAAATGCAGGTACACAACAACAGTAAGAACAATCAATGGTACAAAAAGGCCCTTGAGCAAGGAATAGCAAAGAAAGGTACGACTCTTAGCAGGCAAAATGAAAAATACCAAGAGGCACAATGAGACGAAATGGGATTGACTGCTCACTCACTCTCAGCACTGGAACAAGGAGTGCCAAACAGGGAAGCTAATGGCACATTCAAAACAAAAAGACTGTCCAGGTTTTTTCATTATAAAGTGCATAACTATGCAATAGAACTCTTTGCTGCTAAAGCTGAGGATATTGAACATTTACTGAAGTCCAAGGGCAGACAGGATAGCTTTATAGTAAAGAAATCAATTTGGGAGGGCATTGAAAAAACACTGCACCTGGCTCAGAAATAGCCTAAGCCACAACTGGTAGAGGATGTAAGAGTACCCTACAGCAGGATCACTGCATGTCTGACCAATTCTTACCTAGGTACCTGCTTTTGGCCCATATCTAGGAGGCGGTACGGCATTACACAGGCCCTTGGTCTGATCTGCTATAGTCATTCTTAAATACTTTTCATTTAGCAGCTGCTAGAAAAATACTAATTCACAAAACTATTTGTCAGCATTAGAATGACAACCCACAGCTTGCTGTTGGATTCCATTATTTTCAGAACATACATACTGTTTCTGGCTCTGGATGTAATGAAACTGAGCAGCCTCACACTCTCCACCACCCCACAAGGCTGTGCACCACCTCAGAGGGAGCAGCGCTGTGCTCCAGGAGGCACAGCTACTGCTCAGACCCTCGGCCTGACAGCAGCCAGGCTGGACAGCTTGGCTGTGCTGGGCTGCCTGCAGAGAGGCTCTAGAGAGTCCACTTTTAGACCAGGACTGGGTCTAGGTAATTGCACTTCAGAAAAACACAGTCACCTCTGGTCAGGAGCTACAAAGAGCAATTAGCACTCACAAGCTAATCACTGGCACTTACTGGTAGGCTGTGCAACTACACAGTATTTAGACTGCACTAACTCACTTTTCACTTACACTGACTTATTTTTCACCACAGCAGACAATCTGGGGAAGAAGCAGGATAGTTTCTGAAGAGGACTGAGCACCATGGTGCTGGAGGAGTGAGAGACACAAGAAATATGTTTAGCAGAGCCCAAATTTGTAAAAGCGGAGTACATGGATAGGTTCAGGAAGTTTATGAATTGCAAGACACTGTGTTAACAGGTAGGAGTCTCGAATGGCCTGGCCATTGCATGATTTGCTTCCAGTCTGCAACACAAGCTGTTACTGATGCTATCACGTATCTGAGGTACTTCTGGCAAAGCTGGTTTACTGAAAATAGACATCTCACAATGCTACAGAATAATAGTTTTTTAGGCTGCACCCAGAACACTCAGTTCATCCAAGAGTGCTGAAGGGCCTCCAGGCCTGGAACAGCTCTGGGCTCTTTTATGATACAAATAAACAAACAAACAAAAAATTTCCCAAATCTACATTACTCTGGTTTCAAGCACATACAGAATGAACATCTACAAGAAAAGCTCATCACTGGGCAAGTGCCACACCAACACTTGCTCCACAAGAACTGCCAATAGTCTAACACAGACTTTTAATAACTAACCCAGCACATCAATGCCAACGAGGCTTATCTGCTCAGGAACACCCCAGGAAGTGAGACGGACTAAAGCCAGGCCTGACCAATCCCGTGTCGGAGGGATTTCAGGTGTCTCTCTCGACACTCAATAGCGTCGAACCTTTCAGCAGGCCTTTCCCCTTTATGCCAAGGCCCCCAGGCTGAGACGCGCCGCGTCCCCGGGGGCTCCCTGACGAAACGGCCCCTCTGTGCTCTCCCGGTCAGCCAGGGCAACCCTCAACCGCCGGGACCCTCCAACCCTCCTCCCCAGGGCACAGCCGTCCCGGAGCTCCCTAGCCGGGGCCGTGTCACGCCGCGGGGCCCGGTACCTTGTTTGACACGCGGCTCCTTGGAGGCGGGTGGTGGCCGCGGCACCGCTCGACTGCCCGCGTCCGCAACAGCAGCGGCAACACTGGCCTCAGCAGCGGCTCGAGCCCGGGCAGCAGCGGTGGCGGCGGAGGCGGTGTGGGCCGCGCTGCCCGCTCGCTGCTTCTTGTTACGGCCGCCCATGGCTCCCTTGCTCGCACAGCACCACGCCGGCCGGCCCGCCCCCTAAATCCGGGCACAGCGCCTGGCACCGCCCACCGCTCCTCTCTCAGCCAGTGTCGCTCGCATGGCACCGGCCTCCGCCTCCCATTGGCCAGTATCGGAGGAGGCCTTGCGGCAATAAGTTCCGGGGCAAGGGTCACCGCCAGCGGGGGGAGCTGTGGGCGGGGCTTGTCCGAGTGCGCCTTTGCGCTGAAGGGAGGCTTGTGGTTGGGGATGGGGTCAGGATCGGGCCGTGCGTAGGGCTTCCGGTGCCCGGAGGCGGCGTGGGTGCTCCGTTCCTCCTCGGGGTGCAGTGCCGGGATAGGGGCGGGAGGGATCCGCGGGGGTGGGGAGAGGCTGTCCCGCGCGTGGCATTGTGGGATCGGCGGGGAAGATGGCGGATCCTTTCGGGGACGAGCTCTTCAGCGTGTTCGAGGGGGATTCGTCCGCCACCGCTTCTGGCGCCAGAAAGACGAAAGTGGGCGCCACCGAGGGTGCCAGGAGACTGGGGTGAGGGCGCGGCGGGTGGTCGTGGGAGCAGGACCGGGGGTGCTCTGGAGGCTGAGACTCGTGCCACGCTGCTGGGCCCGGTTTCTGCCAGCCTGTTTGAACTATACAACGCTCTCGTTACCGGGGTGTCGGTGCAGCCTAAACGAATAGGCTTTGCAGGGATCCCTGGCCCGAAAGCTGTAGGCGGCCCGGGCACAGTGGGCGACTGCAGAACGTGGGGACCTGCGGGCCACCTCATCCGGGCAGAAGTTTGAAAACCCTCGGCGGTTTTCGTGGGTGGAGTTTCGCGGGTTGTACCCTGAATACAGTGTGTTCACTGTTGCCTGGAGGGCACTTGATTTCTTTTCAGAAAATACATACATAAAAGAGGCAAATTTTAGATTTGTTGTCAATTTATATTGCAGAAAACGACCAGAGGAAAAATCGTCGGTAGCTTCGACAGGGAAGCCCAAAAGAGAAGCTGAGGTTGATAGTACTGAAGATGCTGTTTTGGGAAAGAAGCTGAAATTGGAAGATGTTGTCTCTGAAGACACTAAGTAAGTGCCCAGCTTAATGTGTAAGGAAATTATAGCTTGACATACTGTTTAGTTATATGCCAGCTATGAATAGTCAATGTAAGTAGCTGTGCAGTGTTTTAATATAAATATGAATTTGGATATGAAGTTGGTTTTCCATTATCTATGTAAGCAAGGATGTGCTGGTAGTACAGCTTCAGCAGTGACAAGCAGTGGGAATGTTTAAAATAGTATTTTGCATAGGTAGGCAACTGCAGTATGAAATGTTGGTGTACTTGTCATTAATGCATATGGGTCAGTGGTTCTTGGTCAAAGCCATCGTGTTGATTTCAGGCATATAGCAACAGATAAGCAGTGAGGGACATGGGAGGAGGCAGGCTTGCTGCGTACCATGCCACTGAAAGACATAAATGGCTTGGGATACAGGAAGAAGAATTTGACCAAGGAGACAAAACCAAGGCTTTTGAGGCATGTAAGATTATAACTGCAGTAAATACTTGGACTATTAAGTACAGACATGCTTTTAATTTTGCACACAAATGGCACATATTTGACATGCAGAGAGGTGTATACTTTCACTTGTCAATGGCTGGGGAGATAAGACAGCTGATGATGCCATTTCTGTGCTTTAGAACCTACATGTCTCTCCCTCTTACCTTTCAGAAATTCATGACAGGTATTTTGAGGAATTTTGAAAACAGACTGAAGGGACAGTGTGGGATCTTTTTCAGCTTACTGTATCTTCAGAGATTCTTCAGAACTTGGAAGTTTATGTTGGTTCAGAAAATGATTAGGAGAATTGATGGAATAAAAATTCATCCAGAGCTGGTGCAGGGGTGTACCTCCTAGCTCAAGATGTAGAAAACTCTGTTACAGAAATAAAAATTATGTGCTTGCTACAGTCTTACACTTTTCTCTGGGTGATGTATTATTGAATTCTGTCAGAATTCTCGTCTGGGTTGTCATTTGGTCTTAGATCGTAATTTTTCTTAAGTTCAAGGTGACGTTTTCTGTGAGAAAGTAATGAGAAGACTTCTGAGAACACTGTAAACAAAGAGTACCTGTATAGAAGCGAAACAGAACTGAAGTCAACATTTTAAGTCTGTTTGTTAGTGGTCTCAGTAGAAGTTGCTCACAGTGGCTTAGTAAGTATGTTAAAATCATCAGAAAAAAGTTTTATGCAATGTTCTCATCCCTTTTTGTGCCCATGAGACAAGGGACTGGTGAAGATAAGGGAGTCTTGTTTACAGGCAGCTGCTTGAGGTGCTTCAGGCTGTTGTTATTCAGTGTCAGGACTAGTAGCAGGAATACAGGTTCTTCAGTTTTACTTTGTTGTATATTGAAAAAAGAGTCCCCATTTAATGAGAAGACTTCATGTAAACAAATGTTTTCCAAGAGCTGTTTTGTGCTGCGAGTTAAGGTTTTACAAATCCCAAATCATTAGCTAAAGTGGATTTATATAGTAGCTAAATTTTAACACTTACAGGTATTCTTAGTGCTGGTGGTAGTCTCTGCCAACAGTCCATTTCAGGTTTGTGCATCCTTTCTTTAATGTTGCAGTTAAAGGAGAGGTGAAGTGCAACATTTTTGTGTTTATAAAGAAAACAGGATTTTTAAATGCCTTTTTGTCAATCCTAATTCATATCTTTTTAGTCTGGCAGACCTGATGCCTCAAGTAAAGGTGCAAGCTGTGGAGACCGTTGAAGGTTGTACACATGAGGTGAGTGCAGAGAAATGCATGTGAAAATATAGGCTTGTTTCATAGAATTATATGTATTACTGCCAGTATAATAATATTGGGTTTTGTGCTTGTACTTATTAGATCATAGAATCATTTAAGTTGGAAAATACCTGTAAGATCATTGAGTCCAACCATTAACCCAGTACTGCCAAATCTACCATTACATCATGTCCCTAGGCACCACATCTACGTGTCTTTTAAATGCTTCCGGGGATGGGGACTCAACCACATGCTTGGTCTGCCTGTTCCAGTGCTTTACCACAGTTTTCAGTGACTAATTTTTTCCTGATATCCAACTTAAACCTCCCCTGGTGCAGCTTGAGGCCGTTTCCTCTCGTCCTATCACTTGTTATTTGGAAGAACAGACTGACACCCACCTCAATACAACCTCCTTTCAAGCAGTTGTAGAGAGGGATAAGGTCTCACCTGAGCCTCCTTTTGTCCACACTAAACAACCCCAGTTCCCTCAGCTGCTTCTCACAGGACTTGTTCTCTAGACCCTTCACCAGCTTTGTTGCCCTCCTCTGGACACGCTCCAGCACCTAAATGTCCTTCTTGTAGTGAGGGGCCCAAAACTGGACACAGTATTCAAGGTGTGGCCTCACCAGTGCCGAGTACAGGAGGACAATCACTTCTCTTCTCCTATTCTATTTCTCATACAAGCCAGGGTACTGTTGGCCTTCTTGGCCACCTGGGCACACTGCTGGTTGTCAGCCAACATGCCCAGGTCCTTTTCTGCTGTGCAGCTTCCCATCCACTCTTCCCAAGCCTGTAGCGTTGCAGGGGGTTGTTGTGACACAAGTGCAGGACCTGGCTCTTGGCCTTGTTGGACCTAATAGCGTTGGCCTCGGCCCATTTATCCAGCCTGTTCAGATCCCTCTGTAGAGCCTCTCTACCCTCAAGCAGATACATTTCGTATTGTATTTAAGGTAGAACAGGCTTGTAAAGAGTTTGAGGTCCATATCTGGCAATGGAGAAATTCTGTTCAACAATGAATGACTTTCTTGTAAGGCTGATTACTCTTGAAAATTACATTTTGGTAAAGAGGAAAAAAGTAACATACAAGAAAATGAAAATTTTCCATTTCCATATTGTATTAATAAACATAAATATAATTCCATATTGTATTAATAAACATGAATATAATTTAAAATATGAAAAATTAGGTGTGTTAGTGCCTGATGATTTTTTTAAAATCATCTTTAATTCAAATATGATTGCCAGAAAGTGTTTCTGTGACAATTAGATCTGTAAATTTTAACATCTCTGTACTTTTATGCTCATTTTCTTCTCTGTGCTGTCTTCCAGAACTAGCGCAGGTTGATTAGGGTCACATTCAAAGACCCTGTATGAGTAGACCTTTGTGATGAAGGGAATGATACAGGTTTTGAAGCTTATGCATCTATACAGTCTTTGTTATGTTGATGTATTTGGTAGAGGTTTACCATTGCTTATTAACTGAAGAGAGCTTAAATATCTAGTATGAATGAATGTTAGATGTTGGTCAGGAACAGGAAATTTATCTGTTTTGAAACATTGCTTTTGGAAAGAGGGTGTTATCAATGTGTGTTGAGTAATTGCTTCTAACATCTATTGGCCAGAAGCTATTACTGCGTCTTGGCCTGAAGAGCTAATGTTCCAAGGTAGTTGAAGCAGAAATATTTCACACAAGACAGCAGGGAGTATCAGAGAAGTGAGAGAAGGAGTATTGTTGGGGCAGGAGGACAGGGATATTGGTTGAAAAACTCTGAAAGGAAGGAAGGAAGCCTTGATGCCTGAGCTCGTAGAAACAGGATAATGAAAATCCGAATTAGTTTTCATGCACTTTTCATCTCATGCCCCAGCTCTTCATAGCTTTGCCATATCACTGGAGCTGACACCAAGAATTCTGCAACTGTTTTTATTTAAAATATATTTTATAGGTTGCACTTCCAGCAGATGAAGAATTCACAGGTCTGAAGCCAAGAACTGGAAAAGCTGCAAAAGTATGTGATAGACTGCATTTCTTTTTCTTTTTGCATATGCTTTAGACAATAGGTAAGGGTAGAGGGGAAAATTATGTACCTTGTTAGTAAGGCTTGGGAAAAGATGGCCTGTTGTAAGTAAGATCAGTGTTTCTGTATTTTAAATTTGATGGAGTAAAATGATGTGGTTGAATGGTGTGAGTAGACTGTTGTGATTTCAGTTCTGTTCTACAACATCAAGCACTGTCTTCAGTTGTACACTCTAGTTTCTCTTCCTAAATTAGTAAATGAGAGAAAATTCAGTCACCAGGGCAAGACATAATCATAGATCTTAGGTGGGGTATTAGATAAAATTATTTAAATACAATGTCATTGCAAATTATGGGATTACGATAAGTGGAGTTTACAAATACCTACAAGATTTCATTTCTGAATGTAATTTACACACTACATCAGTCACAAAATTAAGTGGCTGTAAGTAACAGTTTGTCTTAAAAACATGTAATCTTTTTGCTTTCTTTTTAGGAATATCCATTTATTCTTGATGCCTTTCAGAGAGAAGCTATTCTTTGTGTAGATAATAACCAGTCTGTGTTAGTGTCGGCTCATACATCAGCTGGTAAAACTGTTTGTGCAGAGTAAGTAATTTTCTGGCAGGCTGTAATAGGAGAATGATGTGATGCTTGTTGTGTCATTTTGTTGAACCATCAGTAGCTGTTGTGTCTCAGTTTCTTAACACATGAAGTTTGGACCATTAACGTTAGAATTTAGTTGACTCCTTTTGAATATAAAAATTATTTCTTCCATCTTGTTTAGTGGATAGTGAAAGGCTTAATTTGTGTTTAAACTTACCTTTTATTTTTTAAATAATCTGATTTTGGTGAGATGTTATTGTATAGATTGAGAGGAAAGTTTCTGCAATACAGATTTGCATGAATTCAGAAAAAAAACCACCTTTGCTTTTTAGCCCCTGGCTATAACTAATAGGGAGCTTCTTGTGTGTTTGCTTTGCTTTGTCAGAAGCACTAGTTTGATTTAATGTGCAACTTACTGTTTATATTGGGCAAGAAATGTTCAAAAGATAGTGTGCATTTTTTTTCAGGGTTTGGTCTGGCAGTGGAGTAGCTTTTCTGACCTGAGGTAGTTATTACATGTAGTAACTGAGTAGTAACTACATGTAGTTACGTTAGAGCAGGGGTTCAAATAATAGTCATTTGTCAAGAAGCAGTGACAATTAGATTTTTAGATTAAACTAGATGTGCTCTGATGTCCATAAGAAATGAGTTAACTTGTTGTCGATGATTTGTTGCTCTCCAAAGTGGCATACATAGTTAAGATTGCACTGAACTTAATGGTCTAGATATATAATGCTTCCTATCATTCTACTGATGGTCTGAATTGCATGTATTGTTTTATTTGTTTAAGCAGAAGATTAGAGGAGAGTAATATGTTCAGAGAGTCTTCCTGACAACCTTAATATGTACAATTTTTGAATGCAGGTATGCGATTGCCCTGGCTTTGAGGGAGAAACAGCGTGTGATATTTACGAGTCCAATTAAAGCTTTGAGTAATCAGAAATACCGTGAGATGTATGAAGAATTCCAGGATGTTGGTTTGATGACTGGGGATGTCACCATTAATCCTACAGCTTCTTGTCTGGTCATGACAACAGAGGTAAGATCGGACAATAATTCTTGATCGGTCTGTGTTTTCTTCTACCCTTTTTTTACTGAGAAGGTCTGATACTAGAAGATCAAAATTATAATAATAAGCACAATTAGTATAGAAAATGTTATTAAGTTATTACCACCTCACTTTAATGTTTTAACTTTTGATTATTGAAAATGTTAGCTAAATCTCTGTAAATTGGTGTTTTTGGACTATCAGTCAGGAACTTTCATTCTCACATGGAGAAAGGCAGAACTTAATTTCCTGGATGCTTAAGACACTGAGTTTTCTTTGGGTAGGTGTGAAGTACTGGAAGTCAGTTAGACTTACTGAATCCTGTAAGGTCAGTATTTTGTTCTAGGGAAACAAAAAGGGGGCTGGAAAGTCATTGAGTGATAGTTGAGTGGTTCATGCTAGATGGGAGTGCTCCAGGAATATACAGCTTTTCTGTTTTGGTAACAAAGTACTGTTGTCACAGTTTTGTCATGTTTCTGTTGTAGAAATCTGTCCAGCCATGAGTTGGAATTTTCCTCTCATGCCTTTATCTCAAAGAAGTAAAGAGTCTTACAGAGAAAACTCTGGAATGGAAAGCTAGGAGTGGAGAGACAGGATGACTTCATTTCTGACAGAAGATTTCCTCTTAATCACAGCGAGGTTGTCTATTAGGATGAGGAGAGAAGATCAGTAGACCTGCAACAGGCATGCTGCCACATAGAGGCTGGGAGAAAAAGAATGTTTTCTTTCACGTTCCTTCACTGTTCTTGCAGGGAGACCAGGTCATCTCCTACCGTGAGATTTGTTAGATTGGAATCAAAGCCTCTCACAGCCTGTCTTTAAATGCTCTTAAGTTTTATACAAAGCAAGATTTCATATTGCCATGGAAATGTGAACCAAAAATTCTGGCAGTTTCTTACTGGGATCTCTGTACATGTGACTGTTGTTATTTCATGTGATGGATCTCAAATTTTTTTCCCTTTTCTAGATTTTGAGAAGTATGCTTTACAGAGGTTCTGAGGTTATGCGAGAAGTTGCATGGGTTATTTTTGATGAAATTCACTACATGAGAGACTCAGGTATCCTATATGACAAATTTTCTTTTCAGGATTTTTTTTGTTTTTTTGCCTAGGAACAGGTGTTTTTTTCTTTTGAAGAATTAAATATTCTCTCTTAAAATCAATCACCTCTGTGCATAGATTATTCAGAATTTGTATTCTGCTGAATGTACGTAAGATAGTTATTGTGTGTTGCAGTCTGTGTTTTCTTAGCCAAGGCGAAAGCCACTTTGAGGACATTTGATATTCCCTATTCATATAGGGAGGCTTTTTTAATATTTTTGTTTTATTTTGTCTTCAAGCATGCTGTTTGTTCATTTCAGAGCTGATAAATGGGCTTTAACCATATGCATTTTCCATGTGACTTTTCAATTTTCAGAACGTGGTGTGGTTTGGGAAGAGACAATTATTTTGCTCCCTGACAATGTTCATTATGTGTTCCTTTCTGCAACCATTCCAAATGCGCGTCAGTTTGCTGAATGGATCTGCCATCTTCACAAACAGGTGATGTTTCTGATGTGATGATACCTTCATTCTTGTTGGTTTGTGGCCTAATACTGTTTGATTGATGAGAACTGAATCTTTGAACATCTTTTTAGTCAGCTTCTTATTGCTTATAAATGATGGTACAGGTCGCTCCTGGCTTCCCTGGTTGTACTCTGAGCTTTTGTGACTATACTGGTTGTTGGTTCTACATGGCAACATTAAAGATGTTTTTTTTTCACACTTATTTAGACACCAGCTTGATTTCAACAAACGTTCTGAATTATGAAATGCTATAAACATGCTATGATTTTCAGAGAGGTAGACAAGAGGTTGTTTGGGGAATTTGTTTGAAGAGCTCAGTAGAAAGGCCATGCAGGAAACAAAAGGAGAGTATAAATCTGTAGAAAATACCATATATGCATGCAAATAAAGTGAGAAGAGAGTTACGTAAGAAATCTATCCTATCCTGCATCCATTAGGATTCTTTTATTCCTTTTTTTTTAAGAGATGCTTTTGCAGCAAAGAATATGGGAATTAGCATTTGGGCAGTTAATACCCACAAGTTAGTAATTAAAAATACCCCAGAGATTGATTCTTACGTTTGTGGTGAAAGGAGTGTAGTATAAGAGATGTGTATTTAAGCATGGCACTCATGTAGAACATGAGACTGTGTGGGTTTTTTTCTTCTTTTTTAAAGCAGATTTATGTAATATTTAATGTTTTAACAGAAATGTTTTGTTAATTTTTTTCTAAACAAGCTTTCTCCATGCATTAAAACAGCAAATGTTTTAAAAGTCTACTGTGTACCATTTTTAAGTGGTGTAAGAAATACTGCAGGCTTTTTTACAGAATAGAAATTAACAGTTTTTCTTTTTTTTTTTTTAAAGGTGTTAAGATTTTGAGTCTGTGTAGTTATACAGAAAGAAATATTACCTGTCCTTACTTATTGTGTTTATGAGAAAAATTTTTGTAGCCAACTTGTGTCCTTCTAAAGAGTTTGCAAACTTTATTTTCTTAAGGAATGTCGTTAGTACGAAGTCCATATTCAGGAAAGTAAATCTGTTTTCTTAGTTTCTGTGAATCTCACTTTCTGCTTTTAGAAAGCTGTATTTTAATACTTACTTATTGAGTTTTCCATCAAGCAAATGTTTTTACAATGCAATTAGAAACATTAAAGATTTATGTGTATGCTGTTCTTTCTTTATAGCCTTGCCATGTGATTTACACTGACTATCGACCCACGCCACTGCAACATTATATATTCCCTGCAGGAGGAGATGGACTCCATCTGGTTGTTGATGAAAATGTAAGGAATATTCAGTTTATGGAAGATCTTTTTCCTCACTTATCAGTCATGAGTTTGATCTCTATCACTTGCAAAATTTGGCTAAACAAAGGATGGTTGTGTTAAAATGAGGTGCAAATGGGTAACTGACCTCTGAATTGCTGTTAGATACTTGGAGTCTTACAGCAGAGATTGATTTGGTTATCTAATGTCATGTAGTCAGTGCTGAGATGTCTGAAGTGCCCTCATCCTTATTTTGTTTTTTCAAGTGCATCCTGCTTTCTATAAAGCTGCAAAGTAGCTGATGTTTCTTGTACTGTTTCTCACTCAAAAGAAAATATAGTAGCATCTACATTTTGCTTGGGATAAGGAGTCAGAATATTTTTGTATCATTAGGTGATTTTGAAGTAACAATTTCCTTGAAAGTCTTCATTGGCCTGCACAGCAGTAACTAATGCCATAAACAGTAGTACTGTGCTTGAAGCTAGTTCTTCATTGGGCAGTAGTTTAGTGTAGACATTCCTAAAAGTCAGTTTTAGTATGGTCATTCAGCAGGTCTAGCATGGTTGATGGTGTGGTGGATAGGAGAATGTGCAGTAACTCCAGATACACCAATGTAAATCTGAGCTGTGCTGCTGACCTAGTAATCTTGCTTGCTAGCTTGTGCATTGGTTTTGTCCTTCTGCCTGTAAGTATGGACTGGCTGTGTGAAGCGCAAGTGTTTTTAATTTGGCAATGTAAGAAGTAATTGCTTACAAAGATTGTGGTTTTATTTTATATCTAGGGAGATTTCAGAGAAGATAATTTTAATACAGCAATGCAAGTGCTTAGAGATGCAGGAGACTTAGCAAAAGGGGACCAGAAAGGCAGGAAAGGAGGAACGAAAGGTGAGTTTAAATCTCATTCTGAAGTAATCTTTTGTACAAAAAGTTATATGCAAGTTATGCTTGTGTCTCAATTATTCCATAAGATAGTTTTTTTGCTAAAATTACATTTAAATTAATGTAATCTTTCTGCAGGTCCTTCAAATGTTTTTAAGATTGTGAAGATGATCATGGAAAGGAATTTCCAACCTGTGATTATTTTCAGCTTCAGTAAGAAAGACTGCGAAGCCTATGCACTTCAGATGACAAAGTTAGATTTCAATACAGGTACAAATAAATAAAAGACAGTTGTATTCACAATTATAGTCTGATGTGAAATGTTACTCTGGTTAGATATTTGTATTTCCTTTGGGACTTTTTGTGTAAAAACAAATGAAAAATACATACAAAATGCCTTATTTATTATGCTGGAACATCAGGCTATTTTCAGTAGGAAACAGTTGGCTCTCAAAGTGTACTTTGTCATCACATTGTTGAATTGTTCCTCTATTTTAAACTTCATTTCTTTCTCCAGAATCCTGTTCAGTGTAGTAATAGCAGAAGAGTTCCTAGAAAATTCTATATGTAATGCGAGAACACTGATCCTAACAGATATATTTCCCAAAATTTTCCTATTATGTTCATTAGAAAAATAAGTATTCTCTCAAGTCAAAACAACTGTATAACAAACCACTAGACTGTTCTTTCTCAACTATTCAGTCCAGTTTTCTTTCTTCCCTTCTTCCCCCTTCTCCTCAAAGAAAAACCCAAAAGGTAAACAAAGAAGTTTTTTTTTCATTTTGGATTAAGACCAAGCTTGGAAGATAAGTTTAAGTTCATGGCTTCTTGTAAATATTAGGAGTTGTAAGAAAAATAAGGAATTTGTTGTAAATCAATATATCATTTCAGGTTTGTGAACTGTTAAGGGTTCTTGCTTGCTTCCTTGCTCTAAATCTTTGCATGTTCTGGTTCGGTGGTGCAAGATAACGCAGCCATTTCTGTCAGAAATTGTAAAGATATGCAGAGATATGCTTTTGTTAGTTTTTCTTCAGTCATCCCTTTGGATATATATTCTTGATACTTACGTAGAAAGGGTGTAAACTTTGAGAATTAACGGGGAAAAGCCTCTATGTCCATGCAGACAGGGGCTAGTAGGTAGAAGAGAAACCTGAGGAGGTTTATGAAATAGTAAGTACATAAAACTGAGAAGTCCCAAGCTTGGACATAGCTGAAATTTGGACTATTCTGCCAGTTTTGTTCTTTTTTTCCTTTCCCTGAGCATCTACTTCTGGTTACTGTTAGACTCCTTTAGGCTTACATTCAAATCTGGATCATCTGACCCGATGTGGGTGGATTTGTGTAGACTTTGCAGTCCTCTATGCTATTTTTATTTAAACTATAAACTTCAGTAAATATTAGAATGTGATAACGCTTTATTTACACATGGTATTAGCCTTCCTGATTTTGTAATAACTTATAATTTACCTTCTTAGATGAAGAAAAAAAGATGGTTGAAGAAGTGTTCAATAATGCGATTGATTGTCTGTCAGATGAAGACAAAAAGCTTCCTCAGGTGAGTGGAGATTGAATAGGGCTAACTACTGCTTTCCTGTTTTCTACTGTTTTCTTTTGAAGCTGTGGGTCCTTTGTAGTGGAAATCATATACTGAAAGTGCTCATTTGTCTCCCTGGGTTTTAATATCTCTTGCGTTGCTCCTTGGCATTGTGAAATAGGACTTGGTGATTGCAGCAAATGATATATGCCAAAATTAACCATGGAGTTTCTACCCTATGGGGTTGGGTTTTTTTTTCTAGTTATGTTTTTAAGTAAACACAAGGGCTTACAAAGAGATATATCTAGGTTAAAACTGTCTGGAAGTAGGTCAAACATGAGTGCACGGTGCACTTTAGAGGCATTGACTGCTGCGCCTTTCAAAATGTTGAATTGATGCATCTAGGTTCTAGTTTACTGTGTAATGACTGAGCATAGTGACTGTCTTTCAGTGGAAAAAATACAAGCTCCTAAATGGACAGAATATTATAGGATTCAGTACTTTTGTAACACATACTATGACTGATTTCCTTCTACCCGCCCTTTATTTAATTGTGTCCATCATTTCTTAATGTAGTGATCTTCATCGTGAGCATGGCACAACGATTTAAGTTTTGCCATGGCTACTTGTTTCAGATTCCACATATCCTTTTTTTTTTTTTTTTTTTTTGAACTTGAGAAAAACAGGAATCCAATATATAGGGTGTTACTGTGCTGGGTTTTTTGGTAAGCTTTCAACAGTGGCATTATATCCAAGTAATCTGTTTTGGTCTCTGTGGACAATGATATCTCAAAAGGGTGTTCTCAGAATTATGTTTGGGCTGGTAACCAACTGTTAATAGATTATTAATGAGAATCTTTGTTTTCAAAGAAAAAAGTAAAACAGAAACAAAGCTAAGTTTATGTAGGTATTTGTTTGAAGTGCAATGTTTTTAGAATTCAAGAGATGGGTCATTCACAGCCTGCATTTTCTTATATGGCTCTTACAGGTGCTTACTTTGCTGTTCAGTAAGCATGTATCAGTGAGTGAAATCACTGCAACTGAAGCTGAAACAAAATATCTCATGCGTACCAGGATCGCTACAAAAAATATGATTTTAAATGAGAATTTTTTTTTTTAATAGAAGCAAATTTAAATACTAACTGCATGTGTAAATTAGGGCATAGCTTCACAGTGGCCTACCCCAATTTAAGACTATTCTACTGAAAAGGTTGGCCTCTGGCTTTACCCTTCATACCGTTCCTAATTCTAACTGGAAAATAATAATGAAGGGGTATTTATTGTATTTAAAATCAGGAAATAGTTAATTACATGAACAATAAGGGCAGTGTTGAGGTTTTCCGTAAAGGTTTTAATTTTTAGTAGTGAATATTAAAATTTATTTACCGGTCTTTATTTCTTTCTTCTCAGGTTGAGCATGTACTTCCTCTTCTGAAGCGAGGAATTGGTATCCATCACGGCGGTCTGCTTCCTATCTTAAAAGAAACCATAGAGATTCTTTTCTCTGAGGGCCTCATAAAGGTATGTATTTCACATCCAAATTTAGGTTTTTCTTTATTGAGAATACACAGTCGGTAAGTGTGAAGAACTGAGAAGTATGTTTTAGTTCAGAATGTACACCAGTGTTACAGTGGAGATCTGCATCTTGACTGGAAAGGTGAAAGACTCATTGCACATGCCAAACTGCAAAATGCTTTGTGTTGAATTTGATTCAATGTGGGAAGCATAAGGTTTACTACATAGCAAAAATATTCTTTCAACATTGTGTGGACCAGAAAGTAGGCAATTTTACAGGAGCTACACGTGTAGGAAGGGAAAGGCTCTGTTCTGTGGATCTACATGCCAGGTTACAAATGTGCAATGCACCTCTGGAACCAGTGGCACATGTTAATTGGTGTAACTGGTTGTGGCTCCCTTCCCTTGAGAAATCCAAATATTTGCATAAATGCCTCCAACTTTATCTGAAAACAGAATTCCTGAAACTGTTGGCCTGTTTTGCTCTCTATAAGGAAAAGTTTGTGGTCTTTAGTACTTTGCTGTAGATGTCTATGTTAGTGCACAAATGCAGTTCTAGCTTTAAGTGTTCCAGAGTTTAGAGTAAAGTATTTAAACTTACATTTCTAGCTTTAACATTTTCTTCAACTGTATTATCATATGTTTTGCTCCTATAAACGACGGTAGACATCTACCAAGCTGTCTGTTGGTTTCCATAAGGGACATAACGTTCAGAAAAATCTAACCTTAGATGAAAGTTATGGGGATTTTTATGGGTAGCTAACTGCTATTTTCTTCTTGCGGACTTTGAATGTGGAAATTAACTACTATTTTTCATTAATATAATTTATACTCCCCTGTGTTTTCTTTTGAAGTTTTTCACATGGTCCCATTTAACTAGTTTTCATGTATTCCCAGAGGCAATAAGGGAATGGGGAAAGAATATTTTTGTCCAGTTTTCAAGTACTGAATGCATCTATGTTGACTGTACATAAGTTGTAAAATCTGGAAAGGTTTTGTGTTTGCATGTTTGCTTAAGAGCCTTTGTTTTTTCTTACTTAACTTTATTCTGTTTATCTAGGCCTTATTTGCAACAGAGACTTTTGCTATGGGAATTAATATGCCAGCCAGGACTGTGCTGTTTACAAGTGCCAGCAAATTTGATGGAAAAGATTTCCGATGGGTAAGTGAAAACCAGGTTCTGTAGAATAACTGAATTGCATTATTTAAACCTTATTAGAATTACATTTACTCTTGATTACCCACTTCAGTGTAGTATAAAATACTTCTTCTAAAAAAAAATCCTTCTTTCATAACTAATCCATTTGTAATTAGCGTACAAATTCTTGAAGACAAGATTCCTCAGATTATGCATGAGATTATTTTAATAGGTACAGCTAAAGGTCATCAAACACAGGTTAGTGTTGGATGTTGGATTAGACTAAGACTTCTGCACTACTTGTCCAAAACTGTGAAACCCAAGTATTTCCACTGTGTCAGAGTAATGTGAAGAATAATTGGGCTCAGTATCATACCATAGTAGTGATTACTAAATGTAGTTTTGTCAGATCCAAAAAGAGATCATGTACCTCAGAGGTTATTGATTGTTCTGTTGTAGCAGAGTATTTTGGGTAGCCCACAGAAAGACACAAATCTCTGGAGGGAGAGGCAGGTTCTTAAACAGCTCATAAACAAATGATTTAAAAGTTTTCAACATTAAAACCAGGTACGTGATTCACATGTAAATAATAATAAGGGTGTACAAGTCTTGACAGCAAAACTTTGTAAATAAAGCTGCTGACATACATTATTCATAGTCATGGATTTATATTTTAGTAGCTTTGTGATCACTTAGGACTAATGAATTTGGTCTATGAAAAGTTTGTGTCTTAGATAACTCTGCTTTGCTAATTTTTATACATCATGGTCATTTACTGTGTATTGAAAATAGCACTTCATATGTTCTTGCTATTTTTCTAACATTTGTTGATTTTTTTCTTTTTCTCATCTTATCCTAGATATCCTCAGGTGAATACATTCAAATGTCAGGCCGTGCAGGACGCCGAGGTATGGATGACAGAGGAATAGTAATTCTTATGGTGGATGAAAAAATGAGCCCAACAATTGGCAAGCAGCTTTTGAAGGTAAAAGTTAACTCTTCCCCCCGCCCCCCACCTCCACTAAGTTTATTCTCATTTGAATAACGTGGAAAATTGTACACCTAGGACATGAAGTATGTAGGTCATGCCCGTAGGAGATGACACCTCTTAAAAGGAGTATGGGCTTTCACTGAATTCTCATTAAAGTGGGAGTTTCTGTGGTGAAACATAAGACTAGTAACATCCTTCTCCGTATAAAAGCGATGTCAGGCAGGAGAGGTAGAATTATACCCTGTTTTCTGGTAATATCACTACTGCTGCAGTATTCTGTTCATTTCTTCCTGACCACAGTCAGTTAAAGGACATTGCTGAACTAGAAGAGGTTTGCTGACCTTTCACAAGAATTGATAAAGGCTTGGTTCTGTGGTGAAATAAGACTTTGTTAATATACTTTTCAGTGTAATAGACAAAATGGAAAAAGTAATGCAAAAAATGAAGTACACATGATAAGGAGAGTGGTGCATGCCAGTGAGCTACAATTAGCTGTGGAGAAATTGATAGTGCTTGTAGGAAATTTTGAGGTTTGGAAATCAAGAGGTTGAAAAAACTACTCTTGGTGGTTGAGATGGGCATTAGATTATAGGGCTTCCCCAAACAGTAATGGAAGTCATTACAGATTATTCCAGTAATACACTCTTGCTTTATAATTTGAATGTGAAACATTGCACTTACTACACCTCTATTTAAATTCCATGGCAACAATCACCGTAATGAAGCATATTATTCTGTTGTGTTGCCTATTCTGTTGCCTATCTTATGTTAATTGTGCACACAATTGAAATTGGAGTTACTTTGTGCACTTTCAGGAGCTTGTGGCCTTGGTACAAATAGCAAGTCATTTGTGTTAAAACAGCACTCACAGTATTATTAGAGTTTGTGTAAATTGTGGGAATTATCTTAAGTCAACCTCAGGGTATGTTAATAAAAAGCATGTATTTGTTGCCAAAAAATCAAAATCGTATTTCTCTTTTTTGATCAGACAAAGGAAGAACAAAGGGAAAAGAATGCACATGCTGTTAGTTCTGCAGGTGTGGATTCTTTATTGTGTGTCTTGCTGTCAGTGCTACCAGTTAATTCATAATGAATATATACGTCTTTGATATGTATAAAGACTAAAAATTTCAACTGGATTTTAATGGATTTTTAAGACTGTTTTAAAAAATAAATGTAATTTTGTGGGATACCTATTTAAATAAAGGCTTTATAACTCTGTATTTCCACAGCTGAGAAATAAACCAGCAGAAAATACAAAATGAAAACAAAAAAACACTCTTTATAAATAACATTAATTTTGTGTACTTCTAATCTGAAGTTTATAAAGAATATCCCAATAACCCAAAAGTTAACTCATATGAAATAGTTGTAAATAGCTTAAGAAAAATAGATGCTTCAGTTATTTATCTTCAGACTTTGAGATTACTCTATAAGCTCAATCATTCTGAAAGGTTGGGGTTTTTTTTAAGTTTGTAAGTTCAGTAGAATTTAAGTTTGTAAGTTCAAGTATAGAGCTCAATCTGCATGAATTAAGATGAAAAAAAGAAATAGTAGATCACATTTTTTTAATACTGTCTCTATTTTTTTCTAGATTTTAAGGAAATAATAAAGAATATTTCTTTTATTGAAACTATAAGTCCTTAGATTTTGTTTTTCCTTTTGAATTATAAGGAAACAAGGGGAAAATAATCGAACTTTTTTGCTTTCTATATTATCTCAGTGTGCTTCTCCACTTATCTAAGTAAATTCATACATGTCATGAATCTTTAACACTACTTCATTTGTGAGGAAGGACTGCATTTAAAATTTCTTTGAGGAAGATTGGAAGGTGCTATAATGAAGGTATTGATGCTTCTGTACCTTCGGTAACTGTTCGGCCAATTGCTGAAAAGGCAGTAATCTTCTATGAGATGAGCAGTACCATATTAAAAATACTTCTTATTTTTCTTTTTAAATTCAGAACACTTAAAGGAGACATCATGTCAATGCAGTCCAAGAATGTATACAGAGTAACATTTCTTCAATATTCACATTTTGTATTTATCGTTAAGCGTGTCTGACACACTTAGGTTTTACTGACTGACAGCATTTGTCCAAAGTAAGATAGTGATCGTGTCTCGTGGTACTGTTTTGCTACCACATCAAGTATTGTGGCTTTGCTCCAGGATAAGCTGAAAGATTTATACGGAAAACTTCAGAAGAAATAAATTAGCCGTATTGAGAATGATAGGACATTTACATAGGACATTTTGTCATAGCTCTTCAACCCTAGTGCATGTCTCATCCAAACTATTTCCTGAATACTAGAGCAAAACATTGAGGAATAATGTTGTCATCTGCCTAATGCTGTGATCAGTGAACTAAGAGCTTCGAGTGTATTTGAGTACCAGCAGCACTGCTGCAGCTGTGCTGCTTGGCTGTGGCACTGTTTATTGTGACATTGTGTACCGTACATCAAACCTAAATTCGAAGTTCAGATATTAGATGGAGTTCTTAGAAGGGATATTTGTAAATATTTTGTAAACTTAGTAACATACATTTGTCTTCTGCAGTGTAACTAGTTCTTATTGTTTCTCCTTAGCGTTTATTTGACCACTGAATAGTAAACCAATGACTTGGACAAATCTATAAAACTAAATGCTTACAGTATTGTTGGATAACTTTCTGAAGACAGTAAATTACAGTTTTACATTTGCATAATACCAAGAAGTATTTGACGGGAATTTTTTTTTGTTTGTTTCCTTAATGACAATCTTTAGCTACATTGTGTTAGTTTAGGTAGGAAATGAAAAGCTTCTCCTTGACGCTAGATGGCCTTTGAAACCAGAGCAGTATCCTTCTAGTTGGAATTTGGCCATGTTACAAGCATGTATTTCTACAGAGACAACTGAACAGTGGTTATATGTTATGTTTCTAAAAGACAAAAAGCTTAAGCTAATTACATTACAGAAATGAATGCTTGTATAATGAAAGAAAATATGCTAATGTAAGTAGGTTCTTGAGCCTTGAATTTAAATGTATCAGTTCTTTGCATCTACTTATTCCTTCACAGAAGTTAGATGGACTGAAAAATGGAAAGAAAACATTGATTTAGCCAAACACATTATACAGTATTATGCTCTTCTTGTCATTTGCATATGGAACATAAAGTGCCCCGATGCCAAGCTGTAGGAGATACTCTGGTAGCTACATCTGGCTCCTTGGCAGGGCCTTCATTTATAGAGTTGGCAGTACTGTGCTTATTTGGCCTGTATGCTGCAATTAGAAATGTGTTTGCTCTTTTCGTATTATATTTTGATTCTTCAGTTGTTTTGTTGTACTAGACAGATGAACAGGATAGTGAGTCAGTCAGTTTTACACTTTCTCTTTGATTTCCTGCCTCCTTGCACAGCTCTCTATATGACCACTGTGCAGTTGGAAAGTTTCTTAATTTTGAAAGGGCAAATCATCGTTCCCTTATAATTAAGACAGCATCATTAGGTGTTTTGTGTTTTAATCATCTGCTATGTATCACATATGGCTGTTCCCTTCAGACTCCAAAGTACAAAGAAAATTCTGTTTAGTGTGAAAAGCAGTATTTACTTTTTAAAAAAAATTATGCTGATTGGGAATAAATGTAATATTGGAAATGGTGAGGAGGTGATAAGAAGCTTCAAGTGCTAGAAGAGGAAGTTTCTGGAACGGGGGATGCCTGATAAAATTGCTGGAAGTTAGTACTTTTGCATAAGCATAGCTCCCTGTCTGCAAAAAGAATTAATAAATAAGCCTTGGGCACCAATGCAATTTTGTGTGGATTTCTAACGCAGGAAGTGTAACAAGCAACTAAAACTCTTACCTGGGTCATGGGAAATGCTATAATTATGTACTACTATTAAAAAAAAAAAAAAGTGATAAATCAGAATTCAGGAAAAAACAACAGTCAATGTGTAGGAAACAAATACTGGTTTATGCAGAACTAGTTCACTTAAGCTTTGTCTGTGAGGTTGCTTGTTCTTTCTTTTGGCTTGTCTAGTATTGACTTATAGGCTATGGGTCTGCTCCTGTATTGATCTTTCTGTGATTTGAAATAAATACAAGTGTGTATGCTCTTGAATTGAGTTGAAAAATAATGAAACTTAAAAATCTAATGTAAAAGTATAGATTTTGTTGTTTGAGTAGTTGGGGGCTTGGGGGCTTTTTTATTGTTTTTGTTAGGTAAATTTCAGACAGTCCAAACTGTTCTAAGTCTTTGTTACTCTTTAAAATACCCATATACATTAAGATCAAACTCTTGAAATTATTAGTGTGTTTTTGTTCCAATGATCTTCTTTGACTAATATATAGAAAACCCTTCCAGTGAATGGGAATTATTTTTCAGGTGGTAAGATTTATTCTGTTATAGTGAGTTCTCATTTTGCTCTTACAGAAAAATTCAACACTGTTTGTATGATCAGGAAAGAAGACTGGGAGTAGTGCATCAGCAGAGGTCCTCTTTGTAAATGAAATGCTTAGCACAGTCTGAAGTAAAGAAGCGGAGGCTATTAGCTGTGCATGGCTGCCACAGAAGGCAAGAACAGGGAGCTGCTGACAATCTCTATTAGGAAGCTCAAGGTGCAATCAGATGCAGCCTAGAGAGTGGCAGTTGTTTAGTGCAGTGTTTGGCAAAATGGCAGCACAAGCACAAGAGGATAGCCTGATACAATGTCCAGGAATAATGTTTTCTTGAGCAAATTGTGGTGGCCTGTATTGAAATTGGTATGGAATGCTGTGGCTTACTACTTCATTTTTTATCATAAAGTCTCTGCAGAATCTTTAGTACTGCTAGTTGTCTACCTCTTTTAAAACTGCACCATGGGAAGATTTTCCATTTACTTTTCCCTAAATGCTTTAAAGATGTTTGTAGAGAAGCAAACTGGTATTTCAGTTCATTTCCTGTAACTTGTGAGTTAGTGATAAGTAACAGCTTTTCATTTAATCTTGTTTGGGGCTATGAACAAGACAGCAGCTGAAGTCTTCTGGTGAGACCTTCTGCAAACAGCAGCTTAACATGCCAATTTAGTTTTACTATAGTAGTTTGGTTTGACTTAAAGCTTACTGGTGTGGAGAGGAAAAAAAAAAAAACCTTCAAGGTTTGAGAAATTTACCAAAACCTAGTTTGGAGGAGAAATAGACTTCTGCTGGAGGTTGGTCCTAAGGATTGTTGGAAAAGCTATTGCAAAATCTAAATAAATTGTCACTAGTGGTTTGAGGACAGATGAGAATCCCAGTGAAACAAACATTTTGGATACTTTATTATAATTCAGATAAAAATAACTTTAATGTGAAATTTCTTTATTGTGAACTGCCAAACATTTTTGTTCTTAGGAAGTTTGCACTGCAGAAATTTTCCAGGCTTCAATTCAAGAAGATACTTAACTTCTAACCTTAATTTAAAATCTGCTTAAAGTCAACGAGATTTTAGCATGAAATCACAGAGAAAATTTAGCTGTTTTAAGGGAAACATGTTCAAATGCCGTTGTGAACAGGGTCACAGTTTTGTAGATAATTATGCAACCCAACAGACAGGAGAGAACAGCAAATAGTTCTTCTACCTGAAGTTTGCAACCAAAATGTGGCAAGATGGAGTGCATCAGGTGGTGTGTAAAATGGTTGGTCTCACTTGAACTTCACCTCAGGCTTTTCCAGAGTCAGCAGGACTAAGCTAAATGGTATTATTTATTAGTTGTGGTTGCTGCTTGTTAATACTCCAAGTTACTTGAAGTTTTATTAGGTTAGTCTGTGGAAAGCATTTTCCCCCCAACTGACAGAGTCTTGGGAAATTTTCTGTTACTTTGGTAAACTCATCACTACAAATGCAAATGCGTTTTGACTGATTAAGCTAGATTTTTTTTTCTTTGCCTTCTTATTCTTATAAAAAAAATTGTGAGATGCACAGACAACAAAGTTACTTTCTTATTTTTATGTTAAGTTTTTCTAGAAGTGTATAGTCTTTGCTAGGGCATGCATTTCCTGTAAGTTAAAAAGTACTGCATTTACTGAGATTGTGAATTGCCACATCACTGACCTGATACCTATAGTAGCAAACCTGAAACCAGTGTGTGCTGAGGATCTCAGCTAGCTTCTGAGTGCAGATACGTATACCTTTTTTCCATTTCAGCTTGCTTTGAGTTCATCCAACTCAGAAAGAGGAAAATTACTGTCTCAAATGTATTATACAAATGCGGTTATAGTGTTAGCAGGCCAGCTCAGATCCAAAAGAATCATTACACAGTATGGTGTTGAACACATGATAATTACCTTTCCCCCTGACGTCCATTTGTGATCTGTGCAGAGCAATTCACGTAGCAATGCTATGATCCTCTTGGTTTGGAGAGGGCCAATTTTTAAATTTTTAAATTTTTAACTTATAGTTTTAAATAGTTGCTTGAAAGTTTAAACATTGCTTTGTTAAGTTGGGATGTCTTGGTACAAGCGTGTAGATTTTTTCGTCTATTTTTCTATGTTCTGCTCAGAAAGAAGACAAAAAGCTTAGCAGAAGAACAGAGCTTGGGAGTTACCAACCTTAAGTAGAGCTAAGGATAGTTAAAATGGTAGGAGCTACTGTATTAGAGAGGGTAAATGACTGAAAAGTTTAGTCATTCAGAACTAACTTCAGAGGAGATACTTTTTCTTTTTTTTTTCATTTTAAGTCTCATGTTACAACTGGAGCATTTGTGGAACCCAAGCCTGAGTTATTTTCATCAGCAAACCCTGCTAAAGCAGTCTTTTGCCACCCACAGTGGCTTCTGTTTGTGTTGGTGCAACCGTTCTGAGGGCAAAGCAGTGAGCTAGTTTGTTAATAAGCTTGTGCTTAAAATACCTGCTTACCGTTGTCTGTTAAAAATAACCTTGCAGAAGGGGGGGGTTATCAGTTTTGCAGTCATGCTGATCTAGCTCAGGATAATCCTGTTGTCAGTATAACTATACAGTCTTTTTTTGTATCTCTGAGATCTGATTATTCATATGGTAACTGTACCATTGATCTGCGAAATAAATGTGTGCTGTTAATTAATATTTCCCTAAAGGTATTTCTATGTCTTACAGATGTATTGAGCACATTTTTTTAATGAGGCATTTCATAGAAATTCATAATGGTGACTGCCACAGACAGCTAAGGTACTTCTTACCCCTTATGAGGAAAAAAGTCAAGAGACCTCTTAAATATTACCAATGTGTTCTGTTCTTTGCTCTTTCTGAAAAGTGGTTCTTTGTTTCATTTGTGGAAACTTTTTTATTCAGCTTATTTCTGGAAACACTGATAAGTAAATGAAACTGTCAGTGGACCAAATGCCATAAAGTATGTCCTGTAGTGTATCTGATTTTTGTCATGGAAGATACTTCATTGTTGCTTTGTGAGTTGCCTCTTTCATCTTTGTTATCCCATGATGTCCCTGTGAGTTAGTTTCAGACACTATGTGCGAAGCTGAAGGGCAAGAAAGTGTGTGCAAAAATTGTTCCTGTATCTGCATGGGAACAGTTTTGAAAATGTAAGTACTTTTTCTCCCCCTGTAAGAGAGAACAGAGAGAGTAACCCTTGCCGAATGTATGTCTTGCTCAACACCATGTGCCTTAACGTGGCAATGACAGCTCTCACATCTCTGGTTAGGCAAGGCTTCCAAGTCTTAACAGTAATAAAAAAAAAATGTTAAAAAGCCCTGTGAGTATCAATTCCAGGCACTAATCTTCCTCTTCCCCAATCTTTATATTTTTCTAGTTTATGTGGTCAAGAAATGGTAGGACTAGAAAATGCCAAATGTCCTGTTGGATGATGTGATTGTGTTAAGAAGAGACTCAGTTCTAAAATTGCTGGCAGTTAAACAGGGCACGGTAATTTTCAGATGGTTTTTGACTAAACTATTTCTGTAGTGAATTTTTTACGGACATGTTCTTGATTTTTTAACATTGTCAGCTTAAATCAATCATTCTTTTGCAACGCAAATCTTGGAAAACTTGAAAGGCTGTTACTGGTGAGTTGTCTTAAAATTTCTCAAGAAGTGAAGTGGTTGTGAGCACAAAAAGTAGGTCATTAATTTCTGAGAACTTCAGTTGATGTATCCAGGCTGCTCTCATGTATCCAGGCAGTTCTCATCCAGAGAGATTAAAAAAACTTGCAAAATCATACTGTTTTTTAAAAAATATTCAGAAGTAAATCTGTTATTACTGTCTGTTGAAGACTTGGGTTGGGGAGACTGCTCTTTTTGAAGAGATGAAGAGGAAGATTACTTGCAGAGAAGAGGCCAGAGGACTGGGATGGTAATTTTCCAACAACAACGAAGTCATGGACACAGCGTGTGTTTGAAAGTGATTTCTTGATGCCTGTGTAAGGCAGTCTTTCTCATCAATTTCTGTTGCAGCTCAGATCTGTTAGGCTTTTGGGTGATCTTCTGCATGAGTGATTGGTGGTTCTTCCTTTCTCCAATGTGAAGGTTTTTCTCTGGAGACAAGGGAGAGACTTCCTCAGAGACTGAGAGAACTTGAGGCAGATGATCGCTTACCCTAGCTTGTTGAAGAGAAGGTAGATGAATTTTGATGGGAGGATCTTTGATAGAGGGTGAGCTTCACAATATTTTTAAGAAATTAAGAGAGAAAGGTAGTTGATCTAGGAGCTGGTAGCACAGAGCCTGAATGATTGCAAGAGTGAGTCATCGTGGAGAAGGTGTAAGTTAAACTGACTTGCCTCTTATATTTTAGCAGCAAGCAAAATCCAGCATAGTTGAACTCTTCATACACTGTAGGCTCTTAAAGAACAAGTTAGGGAAGGACATCTCACCTTTTCCATTTTCATATCAGTAACTTCTTCCCTCCTGTTCATCCCTTCTCTTTGCCATATGTATCTGACAGGTGTCTTTTAGCTAACCACTAATTGTCTTTTCAGTAATCATGCCAGTCTTTGTAACTTGCCGGAAAAGGCTGATTGTCTACTCATGTTTTGTGTGTACGTAGTATACAAGAACAACTGCATTTTGCTCTAAGGTTTCCTCATGCAGCTGCGAAGTCCGTAGGTTGCTATTAGGTAAATGAGTCAAGGGCATCCAGGTGAGTGCTGCCTGTTAGATGCAAGTTTGTTGATAGCCTGGGATAGTCAGTAGAGACTAGTGCATGCTGCAGAATTCACTGGCTGTGGTGAACGTGTAATACAGTAAAGCTACTATAGTTAATTTGGAGAAGTAACACTTCCAGTTTTCAGAAAAAATAAGCTTCTCAGAGATTCCAATTTCAAATGTAGTACTGCCTAGAGAACAACACTGGGAAAAAAGCACTTTCTGAAACTTGTAGAAAGATGTGTTTATGAGATGAAGGAACAGGAACAAGTCACATTTTTTGCCAAAACAGGATTCATATTTTAACTGCTTTGTCTTAATAGAATGATCTTATTTTCAAATTGTGAAATGCTGATCATGTGTTTAAAATAAAAATTGCCACATCAGCAACTGGGCTCAAATGCTGCCTTTCAAGTAAGTCTGGTTTATATAACCTTTGAAATAACTGGGTTTTTTAGTTTGTTTTTAAATCACTCCTTCACAGTTGAATTGTGCTTTTTAAAAAGCCTTTAAAGTGAATTTGCAGGACTTGTTTTACCTTTCTTGGCATATTCTGTGAGTATTCTATAGTTGTATAAAGTCTGTGTTTCTCACTTTATGATAGCATTTAAGTGAGCGTGTGACATGAATTTATTCTTTCAAATAGTTGATAATCTTGCAAGCACACATCTAAGCTATGCTTTAAAGCTGTGTACTGTTGTCAGGAATGGAAAGGGAGGTTCGCAGCGTGATGGAAGCAGTCACAGTAGCATTTTATCAGGTTGCTGCTGGTCTGTAGATAATGCTGGTGGCTCTAGCGAGCTGGTGGGTGTGTTCAGGCTGCTAATTTAGTTGATGCCTGGCTACAGCAGTGGACACTGCTATAGGAAAGAACCTGACCCACTGTGAGCTGACACTGTCATAATTGCTGTGCTGTTCTTTAGTAAATGCCATTCTTTAAATGGCATTCTCAGTTGCAGAGACACAAGCTTTTTAGGGAGTGGTCATTTCTTTTTTCTAGAATAACTGATGTATTTAGAAAAATAGGCAAAAGCTTGGGTACATAATCTTTTTATCAGGTCTAAGGAGAAAGCTGCGTTACACATTGGTTAGCGTCAGCAACGGAAGTTCTCTAATGTTTGTTTGTTGTTACCAGACAGGAGGTATCTGTAGAAACTTGAGCTTTCCTCACACACAGTGCAGCTCAGCTGTTGATGTCATTCTTGCTGACACATTTCTGTTAGTAGAAACCCATTTGTGGTAATCTCAGAATTGACAGTGTTATTTTAAATACACATTTCATTATCTAATTTAAGAGGTATTTGTGTTCTGTGGTACATCACTTGAGGTGAAAACCTACTTGTCCATTTATGATCTACTAGCAGATACAGGCTAGAATGACTGAATGAGTCCCTGGCCATGGAAAGCAAAACATTAGGCTGTATGATTTATCTTAAACTTGTTTTACATGTATTCATGTTGGTACTTTCTTAGTATAAACACACTCTGAAAGCTTAGCCGGATTTTTTCCTGAGGTGAAGTGATTGTGCAGTGTAAGTTAATCTCATAAAGTTCTATATTTCACATAAAGCAAATGGGAGTCCATAATCTTAAATCTCCTACCTGGGAAGGAGTCTTAGATTCAAACTGTCTTATTAAACCTGACACCAGTGAATCAATGGATTTAGTATCAGAATTCTTGATTGTACATTTAAATTTGAAAGAAAAATCCGTATGTTGTGGTAATGTAATTTAAAATCCATTAGACTTGGCTTGATCTAGGAGAGCACTTGATCTGAATTTCAGCATTTGTATATGTAAACTAATCATCAGTTGTCTTTTTAATAGCCTATGCTTTTTTATTACATATGATGAGGGAATACCTCTGCTATATACCTCTCTCTATAGCAAAAGGTAAAGAAATTTTGTTGCAAGAGATACAGTATAATTTGTTTTAGGTAAAGCAAACCTTGAGCTTAAAAGAAAATGCAGAGGAGCGTGTTTCCCAGTGTCAGCCCACTCTGAGCTTCTACAATGTCTGATAGAATATGTTGAACTTTTGGTAATCATATAGTTGCATGAAAAATATATCTTGAAACATCCTCATTTTCTTGTTATCTGTTGTAGTTGTTATAACTTTAAAATGTTTAATCATAACTGATTTTACCTACAGGCCTTGTGTAAATATCTTTTATTTCATGTATAGGTCACTTTTTAATGAGCAGTAAAGACTAAACTGTTGCAAACTGTTGCACTTTCTCTTTGTAATATACTTTCCGATTAAATTTCACTTGCCCTTTTTTTCCTCATCATGCAACTCTGTGGGTTGCTGATGTCTTCAGTGATCTAGTAGTATTTTTAGCAGACCTTGCTATTTTTCTGCCTATAACTTTTCTAGATTTCTTGTAAGTCCAGACCTCTTTGAGTCTTCACTGGGAAATTTTATTTTGAAGAAATACAAAATTACACTGTTTTTCTGTTTTGTTATTCACAAGATTTTGTGTTGGTTTTTTTTTAATTCCTTAAAGACTTAATTATATTAGTTTGGTGGGGGTAGGGAGTGTGGTGTCATAAGCTTTCCAGAATCAAGGAGGTATGATAATCCACATACTTGTTAACACCTTCAAAGAGCTCTGAAAGATTTATGATATCTAACCTGGTTATATAAGAACGTCTATTTATGCTGCTGTTCTGCTGTATTCTATCCAGCTGTCTGTTGCTTCTAGTTTCCACTCCTTTTGTTGCACAGAAGTTATAATTTTCTGCTTCATAACTCCTGCATTTCCCATGAACCCTTTGTGAAGAACTGTCAGGCACCTGTTCCTTAGATACCAGTGCTACGTTAGATGAAAGGTTATGCACCGCAGTTGGGCAGTTTCATACTTCAGAAGTTTTGGGTCTCTGTCATCTGGTTGCAGGGACTTCTTTACTTGGTTTTTCAGGATGGCCTTCTGTGGTGACAAGTTAGCGACAGTGTCTGAAGTCTGCTCTTTGCTCGGGCAGGCCATGGTGTTGAGGTCTTCTAGATCTTCCTTGGACAAGGTTCAGTTCTGTGTGTTCTTTGAATAGTCAATTGTTTTAATGTATATCAATTACATGTTTGCTCTTCTTATGATAACGAGGTTTCCTCTTGGGTAAAAACATAGTAACAACCATGGTGAATCAGGCCAAAGGTGCATCTACCTAGTCAAGTACCCTTTTTTGACAGAGGACAGCAGTAGACATTCCTAGAAAAAAAGAATGGGGGAAGATGGCAGTCAGGTGATATTTCCCTGCAATATTTTCCCAGCATCCTTTCTTCTTAGGCTATTCAAAATATATGTAAATATATCACCTAGTAAAAAAAAAAATTGAACTTTACAGAATCCCAGAATGGTTAATGTTATAAGGGACCTCTGGAGGTAATCTTGTCCAAGCCCCGTGCTTAAGAAGGGTCATAATAGAGCAGGCTGCCCAGGACCATGTCTAGATGACTTTTGTATATTTACACAAGTGGAGTGTCCACACCTCTCTCAGGCAACCTGCAAAGTAAATTAATTTTATAATGAGACATCAAGTTAAAGAAGTTGTAGACTACCTATTTTTAAACGGACTTCCCAAGACACCAATGTGATCAGTAAGTCTTAAGAGAAAAAGGTGTGCAAATAAGTTTTTCCAGAGTGTTAAAATACGGCATTGCTTTAAATAGTTCAGTAACTATTATTTTAAAGTTAAAATAATGGAATCCAAATAATAGACTATGAGAAACAACTTACTAGTGTAAATATAGATATGTTGAGACATAAGAATACTGTTACATGTTCAGCATAATAAAATTGCTTAGGATTAATGAGACATGTAATCTAAATTCAAGAGGAGTTGTACTATCCATTAAAGCAGCTCATCATATAAAACACTGCATCATGATTTATTTGATACGTTCTTATATGCTACAGTTATTTTTTTTTTTAATGGCCAGTGTTCTTGGATCTTTTTCAGGGCTCAGCTGATCCTTTAAACAGTGCATTCCACCTGACATACAACATGGTACTGAACTTGCTTCGTGTAGAGGAAATTAACCCTGAATACATGTTAGAAAAATCATTCTATCAGTTCCAACATTACAGAACTATTCCAGAAATAGTAGAAAGTAAGTATTGCTGTATGTTGTACTTATGAGAGTCAGTATAAAAGATGCTGTATTGTGAGATTGAGTAGTCAAACTTCAGTATGCTTAAAAGAGTTTATAACTGTGCAGTTCTTGTCTTCCCCGTCAACAGTTGTCACTGCACCATTTGCTGTTATGTTATAGTTTCAGGAAGAGTAATTTCCTCTTGTTCTTAGGACCTATATTGATACTTACTGTCAATCTATGAAGAGAGCTTTCCTCTCTGAGTCAGGCAAGAATGGTTGGCACATTGCTGAACTGTAGGACAGGATGAAGGAAAAACAATTCAAAAATTCTAGCACCTTGTTAGAGGTGCAGAGAAGAAAAGTCTTAATACTTTCTGTCATGCAGAATTTAGCTAAAAGAAACATAATTTTAGTATCTCATTACAAACTCTAAAAAGAATTCAGGCACACTGCATTCAGAGTAGGATAGAAAAAAAATGTTTAATTAACATACAAAGTAACATTCACAGAGGACTGAGACATTATTTGCACTACACGGAGTAGCTAGATTTTGAGCAATGATCTTTAAATAGTGTGTTTTCGTGAGCCAAAGTCAGTTTCCGAAGATCGCAGCCAGTGTATGAGTGAGGCCTCTTTCAAAAATTAACCCAGAACTTAAGAACATGGGAGGTAACTACTTCCTTTGCCACTGATGAATGAAATGTTAATCTGTTCAATTGTTAGTTGAATATCAAGAGAGTCAGTGTGTTTGTGCTTGTAGCTTTTATAGACGTGATGGAGGGACAGAGATCAGTTCCCTTTGCAGCATTTGCAAATGCAGTATTTAAAACAGCAGTGGTCAAACATAGTATGTGTTTTCTGAGAACCTCCCTGTTCCAACTGGCATGCCTAGATCTTCATTTGGGCATTCCAGCATTGCTGTTTAAATAGAGAAATGGAGCTGGAGAATGTTTTTCATATTTCTTGGACATTTTGTGTTTAGGGACCATACTGGGTGTTAGAATTTTGTAATCACTTCAGCTGCATTTAAAAAGAAAAGGAGAGAAAGAAAGGACTGTTTAGATCAAGGAGGAAATTATGCCATGAGTATGGATTGCTAGCTTTTATCTTCAAAAAGTTGGTAGCTGAAAATAGGAACCACTTCCCTGAGCTATGTCTGAAGTCCCAGTGAAGTCGTATTTCTGAGTTACCCACATGCATTCAAATAGCATGCAAGAGGGTGAGTTGGTAGAGAGGAAAAGGAGATCTTTATAATGTGTCCTTTGTTTATGTTTGCTAGTGGTATTACCAGTGTGAGACAATGGAGCATGTTGCTTATAATAAAAACTGATTTGCCTATATAAGGTGTAAAAAACGTTGGTGGAAGAAAATATTGATTTCTGCCTGATGAAATCAGAGCCTAAAACAGGTTAATTAACGCATTCTCTAAAAACTTCCCTCTTGTTGGCACACATCTTGTTAGAAGATGTCTGTGAACAAACTTGCTTTCATGGGAGGAGATAGAAGAGTGCTGGTAGGTAGTGAATACCCTCCTACAAATCATTGCAAGTTCTAGTGGGACATCTGTGTAATCCTAAATCAGTGATTCCTGGACAACTCGGGGTCTAGCCTTCTCTGTTTTCACAAGCTTTTTTATTTAAAAAAAAAAAAAAAGTAGTATTAGCATTTAATTTCCTGCAAATAACATTTAATGGCTGTGTTTATAGATTTCTAGCTTTCCAGAGAATGGATTACTGCACATAGAAAATGAATGCCCAAAATGGTGACAATACTAGTTATGTAGGTCTGAAAGTGAAACATTGATTTCCAAGTCTGTTAGAAGATACTAATTTCCATGAGATTTTACTTTTTGTTATAGGAGTGAATAATCTGGAAGGACAGTACAATAAAATAGCAATTCCCAATGAAGAAAATGTAGTCATATACTACAAAATCCGACAGCAGCTTGCAAAACTGGGTAAAGAGATTGAAGAATACATTCACAAACCAAAGTATTGCTTGCCCTTTCTACAGCCAGGGAGACTGGTAAAGGTAATCTGATCTTTCTCTTCCTTTGTTTTTATTTCAAATTTCTACCTATCCATGAAATTTGCAGGGTTCATTGCGTCTGCCAATTCACCCTCTTGAAGAATTAAATGCATCACACTAAGCAACAATTTTGGCTTCCGTTTTGTTTCTTTGTTAAACATTCAACAGTTAACTAAAATAAATGCTGTTTTCATGATTAATCATAGTCTGTGACTGCTGTTGTAAATATCAGAAATACAAAAAGATGTGCTTGCTAAGATGTGGTTATACATAGTTTATGTTAAAACATCTTGTAATATTTTCAGGTGAAGAATGAAGGTGATGACTTTGGATGGGGAGTTGTTGTTAATTTCTCTAAGAAATCAAATGTTAAGGTAAAATATACTTTCTCTCCATTAAAATATGTTTACCTTCCTGCTTTTTCTGAAAACAAAATAAAACTCTTATTTTCTTTGTAGTTTTCAAAAGCAAAAACATTTTCCTTTTACCCCCTTTTACCTGCAGTGAAAGTATAAAGACAAAAACTATAGAAGGTGGGACAAACCCTAAGTCCTGCATTCACTTTTTAACTTTTGGCAGGAGGAAATGCTTGCTTGTGTCTGGGATACGGATTTCAAAAGTGCAGTTGGCACTACAAATGTTTCACAGTGTTTAGATTGTTTCTGAGACATCCCCAAGAGCGCTACACTGAGCCATTCACTGAAAGGACACAAGGTTACCTACTCTGAGAAAATCTATAGGAGCTTGAAGTGAGGGTTGAGAGCGCAGGGAGATTGACATTTGGCTCTACATATAAGGTTATCTTAAACTGGGGAATTGTGCCTTGAGTTTTAAGCTAGTGCAGGAGACATGGGATTGCTTGTTGCTGTAGAGTTGAGGGTTGGGAAGTTAAAATACAAAGAGAGCAAAACAATAGAAATGGATTCAGGGAAATGTGGAACAAAATACAGAAGACAGTGACACAGTAGAAGGCAGATTTGTTTTTCCTTCCAAAAATCTATTTTTCTAGTTGGTGTCTGCCTAACCCCAGAGACGATGTTTTGGTCTCCCTTTCAGAAATGTTATGACAGACTACGCTGCTGGCTAAATTAAAACCAAAGTTTAAAGTATATTTTTCTGTGGTAGCATTTTTGCTGTAGTTTTGGCAGGAGATCATTGGCATTAATTTCTATGTCTAAATAAAAGGTTGTCATTGTCAAGTTCTGGTGATGCCTGTACATTGTGGCACCTTTTGGTGCTTCTCTAGTAGATATTCATTAAAGAGGAAATGAGAAAAATGTGTGCAGAAAGAACTTATTAAAAGAGATTTTGTTTTGGTTTTCCATTTTCCTTTTGAAAGTCATACTTATTTCTTTTTCAAGTTGGAAAACTGGACTGTTACTGCTATTGCTTAAACTTTTGCTTCTAGACTGCTTTTGTCATAGAGCCACACGAGCAGTAAAACAGATTTTCCCCTCACCCTAGCCATCTATGTGGAATTGCCAACTTCTGTGTCACTGGAGGCATTTCTTCTATCTGTGTCATATTTTACCCCCCCCCCATATATATATATATATATATATATATATATATATTTGCCTTCCCTATCTGGCCTGTCTCACTGTTGCATAAAGCCTGTAGCTTTCAACGTTAGCTTTGACATTATGGTCTGTTTTGCAGAAGATGGCTCTGGCTCCAGCAGCACTTTTTTCCTTAAGTCATTCTAGCAGCTGACTTGAATTTTTCCTTCTGAGTTCTGTGGAAAGAATGACAATAGGTGCTGAAAATTATGGAACAGACTTAAAGCTATGTAACTTTTAAAATCAGAATGAAAACACTAGTTTCTATGAGCAAAGACAAAACAAATTACTTAAACTGTTATTAACCCATTTTAATCTGTCTATTCAATGCATTTTTGTCCTGACATAGTAGTATACTTAGTATTGGAAATATATAACTTTACACCATGTCTTTAAACCTTCATCCTCTTCTAAGCTGTGACAGTTCTTTGGATTGGCTTTTAGAAATGATGTTGAATTCAGTCTATATTACTAGTTTTTCTTCAGTTGTAAATTTTTCTTCACTGTATCACGTCATTAAGATTGACATTTAGGGCTACAGTATGTCGGAATTCCACTGAGTAATTCTCTTTGTTCATTGCAATGTGAAAGCAAAAGCATGAGTCATTGTTAGTTATGTTCATTGTTAACTATATTTAGATTTTTTTCCAGCATGATTTCATGATACAGTGTTCCACAAGACTGAGAATGCAAATAGCACTTTATCGTGAATTACAGTAGACAGAAGAATTCATTTCAAGCAGTAGTGCTTTCTATATATTGTACAGTATAGTAGGCAGCAAAGTGACTGTTCTGGAATTCATAAAAAACACAAATATTTTTGAGAAAGAAGTTCTATTTCCCCTAGATTGTTCCAGCAGTATGCTAGTTTCATTGTTGTGCTGTATATAGTCCTTATTGTCATTGGATCCCTGATTCTAGACATCAGATTTTTGTCTGTTAACAATTATTGATACTAAAATTTGAGATGCTGCAATTTGGTGTTCCTTATTTGGATTATTATAATCCTTGTCTGTTACACTTAAATTTACATACTTCATGGTTATTTACAATATTTACTACATAAACGTAGTTTTCAGTGCTGTGTCAGGGCATTGAGTTTTCAATGTCATTAATCTGGGAATCTGAATTTGATACCTGTTCCATATTTCTTGATTTGCAGATATGATCAGCTGTCTCACCATGTTTTGTTTCCAGGCCCACAAAGTGACAGATGTTTCAGGGCAAACCTAAAATCCTTGGAATACACCTAATCATGCAATGTTCTGCCAAACAGTGCAGAATTTTATCCTTGAAGCTTATGAATTGATGCAGCACAAATCAAAGGATCATTCAAACTTGATATGACAGAGATGCCTGTGACTAAAAAATTTTCACAGAGTATTCTAGTCTCCTTTTACTCTTATATATAAAGACATGGCTATTCCTCTTCAGGGTTTCAGTACCTAAAATGTTGTAGGAAACCCATTGAAGGAAACAGTACACATTCAAAAAACAGTTCTAGATTAAGTCACATCTGGTCGGCATTGTCTAAAAGTCATTGGTATATCTAAAATTAGAGTCATTAGTAACAGCAAATGGTAATGCCCTTCTTTATTTATAGGTCTACGGTACAGTTACTGAGAGAAATATTTTTTTTCCTCCCATCATTTTCTAGACATCTCTATTTCTAGTATTTTCTATAGCATATATGTGCAGCTATGTTTTTTGTTTAAGTCAGCATTATGCTTTCTGTGGCTTTGGCTGGATACTGATTTGCTGTATGTGGATATTATTTTAAAATTCTAATTCAGTGAACAGCAGTGGTGTGGATCTTGTACGTTACTATGAGTCCTTCCTGCAAATGTAGGATGGAGTTCAGAGGAGCAGTTTCTTCCCCAGCAAGTAATTGCATTTCTTGAAGAAATTGCCTGTCTTGTAGAACAGGATAACCCTGTTTTTCTGTTCAGTTTACTATGGCAGTTTCTCATTGTACTTCTGAGAATCTCTTAGAAATGCTAGCTGGCCCCACCATGCTTTGCATGCAGTGAAAGAAAATAGTGTGTTCTAGGTTTGTAATGAAAAATATTGCCCAGTAAAGCTGAACTGAGTTAACATGGGGTTTTGAAAAGGCTGCTCTCCCTTTCTCTCTCTCTTGTATTTGGAAGCAGAGGACCTGCTGTATTTTAAAGGGTGATGTCTGTCTTCAGTGTTAGGCCTATAACGTAGCTCTGTTCAAAGTCATAAGAATATTTGCTTATCATGGCTTGGCTTCGCGGACGAAGATTTGGGAAGGGCTTTGCCCACGCTTATTGCAAGCGCGTTGATGGCTGAAAAGGCCAATGCGGGATAGGCAAGACCGGTTGCAAAGAGCACACCGGAGGGTCTCCTTGGGTGGTATAGTCGAGGCACGGTTCTTTCTGCGCTGTCTTTTCTCCTCGAGCCTGATTCTACGTGTGCTCTCAAAGGAGACAGCAGCGTTATGTAAGGTGTGTCTCCAAATCTCCCGATTGGAGGCCAGGGTGGACCACTGATGGTGGTCAATATGGCCTAGGCTGAGGTGTTGTTTCAGGGAGTCCTTATATCTCCTCTTTGGAGCTCTTCTCTTGTGGCAGCCGGTGGCAAGTTCACCATAGAACACGATCTTAGGGAGGCGGTGATCCGCCATCCTGGAGACGTGCCCTGCCCAACGCAGCTGCGTTTTCAGCAACATGGCCTCAATACTGGTGACGTCTGCCTGTTCAAGGACAGCAACGTTAGTCACGTAGTCAGTCCAGTGGATATTTAGGATTGTGCGGAGACAGCGCTGATGGAAGCGTTTGAGGAGTCGCAGATGGTGGCGGTAGATGACCCATGATTCAGACCCGTACAGAAGAGTAGACAGTACCACGGCTCTGCAGACACTGATCTTTGTACTTTTCTTCAGGTGTTTATTGCACCAGACTCTTTTATGGAGTTTTCCGAAAGCTCTGTTTGCCTTTGCTATTCTGTTGTCTATCTCTGTCGATCGTGGCATCTGAGGAGATGATGCTACCCAGATAGCTGAACTGCTGGACTGACTGAAGCTCTGACTCGCCAATGGTGATGTGGGGATGATGGTAATCATCTTGTGGTGCTGGTTGGTAGAGAACTACTGTCTCCTTCAAGCTGACTTCCAGCCCAAAAAGCTCAGCCGCCTCTGCAAAGCAGGATGTTAAGCGCTGCAGAGCTGCTTCTGTGTGGGCAACAAGGGCGGCATCGTCAGCCAAAAGCAGCTCGCGGACAAGGTGATTCAGGGTCTTGGTGTGGGCCTTCAGTCGCCTGAGGTTGAAAAGGCTCCCATCGGTACGATATCGGATATAAATGCCGTCTTGTTCGTCGAGGTCTGCCGTGGCCCTTTGGAGCATCATGCTGAAGAAAACTGTGAATAAAGTTGGTGCGAGAACGCAACCTTGTTTCACACCATTGGCTATTGGGAAGGGCTCAGAGAGTGCATCGCCGTATCTGACTTGGCTGCGCTGCCCCTCATGTAACAGGATAATCATTTTGAGGAACTTGGGGGGACATCCTAATCGTTCCAAGATCTGCCACAGACCTTTTCTGCTCACAGTGTCAAAGGCTTTGGTGAGATCAACGAAAGTTACATAGAGACCCTTGTTTTGTTCCCTACACTTCTCTTGCAGTTGTCTGAGAACGAATACCATGTCTGTGGTACTTCTGTTGGCTCTGAAAGTCAGTGTGGTTTCAGGTGGAAGTTCTTCTGCGATAGCGGGTACCAATCTGTTCAATAGTATTCTTGCGAGGATTTTTCCAGCAATGGAGAGCAGAGTTATGCCTCGGTAGTTTGAGCAGTCTGACTTTACTCCTTTTTTCTTGTACAGGGTGATGATGATTGCATCACGGAGATCTGGTGGTAGTTCGCCTTGTTCCCAACAGCACACAACTAGCTCATGAAATTTAGCATGGAGCGTTTGGCCTCCATGTTTCCAGATTTCAGGCAGGATTCCGTCGACCCCAGCTGCCTTGCCGATTTTCATCTGCTGTATGGCCTTAAGGGTCTCTCCCATAGTAGGGGCTATATCCAATTCATTTTTCACCGTTTGTTTTGGGATGAGCTGGATTCCTGAGTCTTGGACTACACGGCTGGCACTGAAGAGAGTTTGAAAGTGTTCAGACCATCGATTCAGGATGGAGGTTTTATCTGTGAGAAGCGTTTGGCCATCTGCGCTGAGTAGGGGGCTTTGAACTTGGTGTGTGGGTCCGTACACTGCTTTCAGAGCCTCATAGAATCCTCTGTGGTCACCCAAATCTGCGCATAGTTGAGTCTTTTCTGCTAGGTTGAGCCACCACTTGTTCTGGATGTCTCGAAGTTTCTGTTGGAGTTTACTGCATGCAAGACGTAAGGCTACTTTTCTTACATGGCAAGATGGCTGAGCGAGGTGTGCTTGGTGAGCAGATCTCTTCTTTGCCAGCAATTCCTGGATCTCTGGATTGTTTTCATCAAACCAGTCTTTGTTTTTCTTTGTGGAGAACCCTAAGGATTCTTCGGAGGACTGCAGGATGCTATTTTTAATATGTTGCCAAAGCGCTTCAGGAGTAGAGTCTATGGGATGGTCTTCAAGCCTAGTTTGAAGGTTTGCCTGGAAGCTGTCTCTCACTGCAGCTGTTTGAAGATTGTTAACTTGGAGCCTCCTCCTCAGAATGCCGCCCCTCTTAGGTTTGGGCTTAAAATGGAGGTTAAGTTTGCAGCGCACAAGGCGGTGGTCTGTTTGACATTCTGCACTAGGCATCACTCGGGTGTGACAGACATCGCGAACATTTCTCTGGCGCACTAAGATATAGTCAATGAGGTGCCAGTGTTTAGATCGAGGATGCATCCAGGTTGTCTTCAGGCTGTCTTTCTGCTGGAAGATAGTGTTGGTGATGGTAAGCTGCTGCTCAGCACAAAACTCTAGCAAGAGGCGACCGTTGTCATTGCAGTTTCCAACTCCATGCTTGCCTAGTACTCCTTTCCAGGCTTCAGAGTTCTTACCTACTTGGGCGTTGAAGTCACCAAGGATTATGATCTTATCATCCGCAGGAACCTTTTGAGTAAGGCGGCGCAGATCAGTGTAGAATTTGTCTTTTTCTGTAGGGTCAGCTTGGAGAGTTGGGGCATATATGCTGAAGAGAACAACATGTTGCTTGTTGTGTAGCGGGAGGCGTAAGGAGATAATGCGATCGGAATGACCTGTTGGCAAATTTTCAAGTTTAGAGGCGATGGAGTTTTTAATCATGAAGCCAACTCCGGAATGATGACTTTCGGTTTTGGGTTTGCCTGACCAATACAGTGTGTAGCCGGCACCATGTTCTTGAAGGCTGCCTTCCTCATGAAGGCGAACTTCACTGAGAGCAGCAATGTCGATGTTGAGTCGTGACAGTTCGTGAGCAATTATAGCAGAACGGCGTTCAGGACGCCCACTGTCTGCTGTATCGAGCATGGTTCTGATGTTCCAACATGCGAGTGTCAATCTGGACACACCTTTGGAGGCAGGTGTATGCCTTTGTCTCTTTGTCTTTGGTTGACCGCAACAGAAGATGCCTGTTGGCCGCGGCTAGCCAACCGGATTGGGAGGGGAGATGAGCTTTGGTTAGGCCACCTTTTCTAGGCCCCTCTCCATGTGGAGCAAGCAGTGCTCTCCTTGAAAAAGGCTGCTTGGTCATTCAGGATGCTGCTGAACGAGACTGTCATCTCCTGGGTCAGTCTCAAGCGACCAATGTCCTGAACCGCCTGCATGCAGGGTTGGGTCTACGGCTTCCAGTGACATCTTTCCACCTGCCGTTTCGTCCCTTGCCTGTCGCTACAGGGCTTTGCAAACGTGAGTACACCCTTCAAGCCTGCGCGGTGGATTTTTTAGGTGAGGCGCAGCGTGTGCAAGACTGGCCCCACCCTTTACACCTGAGGTTCATCTGCCAGGGTCTAGCAAGCTTGGATGGTGACAGCGAAGTCCTCAGGTCGTAGGTTTGGTTAGAGTATCCTTCTCTTAGATGGATGGCCTTACAGGGCTAAACGAGCTCCATCTGCCCGGGTTTGGAGTTAGAGTTGTCCTTCTCCTAGGATGGTTGCCCAAAGGCTAGTGGGCCCATCCTGCCCGTGGACACACTTTGTCTGACCCTTCAGTTGAGACCTGTCTGGCTTGGGAGACCCTACCGGAGGCGTATGCCACCAGCAGCGTAGCTCTCAACTTCGCAAGGGCACGCAAGCTCTTTCCCCACGGCAAGGGGGTGCCCGTGAAAGAGATTTGCTTATAGTAGGAGTGTATTAGAGCAATCTTAGTGCATATCAATCCAATCAAATAACTAACGTCAGGGTTTTTTAAGCAGTGTATAATAAAGTTTATGGCTTTGCGAACAATGATCTTTAACCACCATATCTGCATGTCTGTGTTCTTCAAATGAATATCAGATGTTACCTGTGCAGTCTAGGGTGTATGAAGATGTGGCCTGCAAAATGCAGCTTCCTGTTTGCCGCAGATACAAGCTGTTATGTGTGAAAGATTTTTCTGTGGTCTTCATTGTGGGGAAAAACTTGAACTTGCAAATCTGCAAATGAGAGAGATCCCCCAAATTTTGTTTCTTTTTGAAAAAACTAAAGGCAAAGTTCAGTACTGCTAGCATAATGTAAACATTTTGCATTACAGATACAAAACTTGTTGGCTTACTCTGAAAGAACTATGTCTAGAAGAAAAGGCAGAAGCACCTAAAGCTGAAAGTAGACTTTAAGCTACAGTGGTGAGGGAGGATGGGGAAGGGATAATTTTTTTCAAGTGTGTTTTTCTACATGAGGGATCTTTCAATCAATACTGATTCAGAATATACTGCATCACTGAGCTGATAAGTCTGAAGAGCAGTAGCTCATTTCATACCTTTAATATTGAATAAAATCATGCTTTTTCCTTTCATTCTTGCTAGTATTTTATAACAGCTGTTATGGACCTGTTTTTTCTGTGCCCTCAACAGCCAAATTCTGGTGAGTTGGATCCATTATATGTAGTCGAAGTGCTACTGCACTGCAGCAAAGAGAGTTTGAAAAATTCTGCTACTGAGGCGGCAAAGCCAGCCAGACCTGATGAGAAAGGAGAGATGCAGGTTTGTTACACGTTTATTCTCAGTAGTTTCTTATAAAAGTTCTTAAAGATTCTATTTTCAAAGCATTTGCAAACTGTGGTAGAAGAGGAATCCATGCGTTAAGGAACTGTGCTATCTTAAACAGTTGTTGATCTCACCGAAGAGGAAACTTAACAGTGAACAAAATACTTGCATGAATTTACCATATAGAAGAGCTTTAAAACTTAGTTACTGTTGTGTTCTGTATTTCAAATCAGTAGATGAAAGACAATAGCAGTAATATAAACAGTTATGAAAATAACCTAGGTATGTGATAAAATCTGCAGGTAAGTGTCTATAAGCTGGTTTTTCTTTTGGATACCTGTGCAGGATTTTGTGAGTAATGTGCATTTGTTCTGCTAGATTTGAGAATTTAGAATTCTTACAGTACTTAAGTAATAAATTCTAGCAATGCTGTTTGACAGATACTTTTCTTAGCAGAATCTTCTGTTTCTGGAGATGAAATTTTTTTTTAATTTCTTCCCCTTTTTCAGACGACTTTAGATTTTCAAGGCTATCTCATTCTCAAATTAAACTGAAATTTTTAGTGAAAAATGCTTTAGTGAAACCCTGTATCAAGACAAACAATTATTATTTTCAGACCAGACAGTTATTTAATTTGTCCACGTTGGGTTTTTTTTTTCCCAAAGTCCATTTAAAGCTTGAGATAAATTATTGGTTCTTAATGGTGTCTTCATGGTTTTGATACTTAGATGTATTTGCTGATTTGATGTTCTCTGTTGCTAGCATTCCTAGTTAAGTAAATGACAATAATTTGTCTGGTTTGGATCACAGAGATATTCCAGTAGATAAAAGGCAAGGTAGTTGAAAAACTGAATTTTTTTTTTCCCCACTTGTATCCTCTCTCTAGATTTAACTGAATACAGAGTTTTGCCATTTGGACAAACTTTTCTTCTTTGTTAATGTCATTATTTATATAACTACCCACACTTTTCTGCTTCCTGATATTCCTTTACCTACTGCTGTGTCCTTGTGTACTCAATTTTCCTTTTCCTTTGTAGAGCATTGCTATGAAACAGTAATAATAAACACATTTTTTTACTTATTTATCGGTTACTGAATTCTCTTTGATAGGTTGTTCCTGTTTTAGTACATCTTCTCTCAGCTATCAGCAGTGTCCGACTTTACATACCGAAAGACCTGAGGCCTATTGACAACAGGCAAAGTGTGTTAAAATCTATACAAGTAAGTTCCAATAGGCTGCGTAAGGTCTCTGCTCTGATTAGTTGAGGTACTCTTGAACCCGAGACAACTTGTTGGGATGAAATTTGTATAAAGCTTGTGTCACATCTTCAGCTTTATTCTTAAAAGGGTTTGAAAGCTGTGATGTATGTCAATTGTTTCTCCTAGTCAACAGTCATTTTAAACTGATTTGAAAAGTGCTGAAACATCATGTACCAAACTTACACTACTGCTTTGCATGACACTATAATTGTGCCAGCTGATTTGTAAAAGTATAGTTTATTTTACTGTTACTAATCTTATAAAAAAATTTTTTATTTCCATTTAGGAAGTACAGAAGCGATTTCCTGATGGAGTACCATTACTAGACCCTATTGATGACATGGGCATCAAAGATCAAGGACTGAAAAAAGTAATCCAAAAAGTAGAGGCGTTTGAGCATAGGATGTACTCACATCCTCTTCACAATGATCCCAACTTGGAAACTGTATACAAACTTTGTGAAAAAAAAGCACAGGTAAGAATACAAACCAAAACATTAAATCTGTATTTAGCTGAGGAGAGAGACAGTAGTAGTCCCCTTCTTACTTGCTTTTTCTTTTATTTGCAAAGCCCAAATAATCTTCTTAAATCAGTAAAATTATTGAATCTCACTATTAAACTGGCTGAGTCGGTGGTATTCCCTTGATTGATACAGATGGGAAGTACATCTGAAAAGAAAACTCTTCAGAAAAAATCAGGGATTAGAAGGTTGCAAAGGTGCCACTAGAGTCTTTTTTACTGAATAGGCATAGCACAATACCGTGTAGGTAATGTCTTCACAGATAATTGAAACTGTTCACTTTTAATATGCTTGAGCAGAGCGAAGTTGAATTGATGGGGCTTACTAGCTTGCGGAGTGTACCATGCAAATCATTTTGCTGTTGCTTCCTGAGCAGACTCCCAGCCTGGAAGCAATGCACTTACTTGCTTTGTATGGAGTTGTATCCTGCTAGACTGAAACTGGCTGTGTACAAAAACAGCTCTCGTGTTTCTATGCTGCTCCAGAAAACAGATTGTCCAGGAGTTGCTTCACAGAAACGAGGTACTTCTGGTATGGGCAGCACAAAGTTGCATGTGGTAAGACCTGGTAGACCAATCAGACTTCTGCGAAGGTGTCTACACTGTACACCCCACTGTCAGGATGTTAACACTGACTGTGATGAATTAACTACAAGGTGCTGGAGAAGCTCTAATAGCAGGAAATAATGCCTTTGGGTTATGTTTGATTGGAATAGTTGGTTAGCTGAGACTTGGTGCAGTACATCAGAAGATAAGTGCTCATTTCTCAACCAAGATTTCTTCTGTGGTTTTTTGGTGTGGGTTTGTTGGGTTCCTCCTCCCTGCTGCCCGGGGTAAATTGCTTAACTTGCCAAACTTGACAGAGTTTCCTATGGGTAAATGGAGCTGGTTGGTTTTTTTTTGGTTTTGGGTTTTTTTTCATTTTGTGTTAAACCTTCCTCTTAGTAGAGTCAGTGTCAATTAGTATGTCCATATACCATCGTTCTGAAGCCTTTATGTAAATTAAACAATGTCTTTAAAACAGTTCCAGCTGTGTTAAACCAGCAGCATGTAATTTCTCTCCTTCTGACCTCCCAGATTGCTATGGATATTAAAGCAGCAAAGCGAGAACTGAAAAAAGCCAGAACTGTCTTACAAATGGATGAACTCAAATGCCGCAAGCGTGTTTTGAGAAGACTGGGATTTGCCACATCTTCAGATGTTATTGAGATGAAAGGACGGGTTGCTTGTGAAATCAGCAGGTAATTGGTTTCTGTGTGAAGTCATTAGTGTCATGAATACACATTTTACTGTCCTTGCTGAAATTCGTATTTCATGTCTATATTTTAAAGTTCTGAGACCAGTAGAAGAAAGATTCTTCAGTGACTATGTGATCTGTGTCATAAAGGATATATACGGATTGAAGCAGTAAAGATAGCAATGTAAGGAAAAAAGGAATAGATTTTAAATATAAAACAGATATTTTATTACACAGCTTAGGCAATGGTGTGTTTTTTCATTTAATATTGTACATTGCATGAGATGATGGTGTCAATTTCTATGGTTCCACTTCCAAGGACTCTGTTTAGTACAGAGTTACTCACAAACAAGGGTGTAATGGTGATTGTCAGCAATTATCAAGTCGATGACATGTTTGGAATTAGCTGAATTGCTTCCATAGGGCTGTTGGAACAAATCTATGGAAGTGATGTATTTTACTGTAACACAACACATTTAGCAGATATATATGTTAAAACATATCGTCAAGATTCCACGGAAATTCATGAATCAGACTTTAATACTTCAGAGTGCAGTGCAGATTTTGGTGGAATTGTGTATTTTTAAAAGTTGCAGTGACTGCTGTACTCCTTCCTTGACTGATAGTTTAGAAGATGCTACCTGTATTTGTTCGATACCCAATAACTTTCTTCCCCTGCAAAATTTGATAGCAAATGGGGAAGCTGAATCAGAATTTTATCAACTTCCTGACTTTCAGGAACTGTTTGCTGATGAGTTAGACTTCTCTTTGTAAAAGAATCTACTGGTTTTTTCCCCGTCCTATGCATTTTTCTGATAAACTCCAAAACCAAAGGTGTTGTCTTATCAACAATTTGGTATTTTATCCATATAGTATGTAAGACTTTATTCTACAGGTAAGTTGAAGGAAGTTTGTTTCTCTTTTCAGTATCTTGGAAATACCCAATTGAATCTTTTTTGAGCAGCAGCAGTACCAATTTAGTCCTTTGCACAAGTTGCCTAATTCTCTAGTTCTTTTCAATTTCTTGATGTCCTGTTTGGTAAAAACTGACTGAAGCAACTGTTAGTACTAACTTTTACGATCAGGAGGGATTCTTTGTAGTTCAGTAAGTGCTCTTAGCAAAATACTGCCTCACTCTTTTACTAATTAGCATCCCCCTTAAAAAGCTAATGTATTAATATTTGGTGTTCTCATAAGAAAAATTAAGAATCTGATGTTTGTTATCTATATCCAGTTGCTTCACAAAAACAGATTATTAGTACTTCATTTTAAAATTATATTTCAATCTTTTCCTTAAGCATCCTTCTTTTTATTTTAGTGCTGATGAACTACTTCTAACAGAGATGATGTTCAACGGTCTCTTCAATGACTTATCTGCAGAACAGGCAACTGCACTACTAAGCTGTTTTGTATTTCAAGAGAATGTGAGTTACATCTTCAGTTCATTAATTCTAGACACTCCTGTCTACCAAGAGTATTGTTTATAATTCAGTTCCAGAAATTGCTCATAACAGTACGAGCCATTGCACATTTTTTTTAATCCTTTGCTAAGGTGTTTGACATGAACTCCCATTGAACTTACCAAAAGCATTGCAGTTTCAGTGCTAAAATCTCTTTCCTCATAAGTGACATAATGAAGGTTGCGTAAAATTGCACTCCTTGTAATGAATCTTCCTTCTCATGCAATGAAGAAATATTAGTAGATTTGCAGCATATGTGTTTGTATTTATGTATGTATATACACACACATCCTGATAATTTAACATGTAGAATTATTATTTTTAAAAAGAGGCTTAACAATATCTGCTCTGGGGTGAGGGTATCTTTAATTCTGAGACATACCCATGTTATGTTATTTGGACAGTACCCTTGACTATTGATGGAAATGGCAGTACCACATAGAACTGATACCAAAAGAGCTGTTAAAAACAGACCATATGTTATTAAAAGCAAAAATCTGGGCATTTAATACCAGATGCCATTGTTTTCCCACCTACAAGCTGTATGGAAGTTTAGCATCATCAGGAAAAGACTGTAAAAATAAACTTCCATATGAAATATTGCTGCAGATACTACCAAAATCTGTCATTCTGCTTTATTCTAAATGTGGAAAGCACATTAGCAGCAGACGCTAACGATTTACTCTGATTAGTAGAAGGTTGATGCCAAGGCAAGCCATTGTTAGTTAGGATATTGTGGTTCACTCAACAATTGCACGTGGGTCTAAACAGGTAGGACATAAAAGTGCTACTGTATTTGAATAGCTGTATTTTCATACATAACCACAGATGTTTAAGTTCTTATAAGCATTTGCTTTCTATATCCTTAAAGAAAAGCTTGTTACAGTTAAAGCAGTAAAAGAATCAGCATTTTGGCAGTTCAAAACTATGGAACAGCTTAATAGAGGGAATTTGGGAACTATTCAGAAAGCATGTGCTTTCTGTTGGCATACTCTGAAGAAAGATACAGTTTTCTGATTTAGTTTGAAGAACCAGTACTTGGGAAATTCAGTAAATTTTAGTGTTTGATAACAGTTTTGAGAGGTCCTCAGAATAATTTAGGATGGCACTAGCACCCACCGAACTCCCTATGTTTGTATTTAGTTTGGTGTAGAGCAAATGTATGCGAGCACATGAGGTTATTTAATGTCTTCTTTTTCAGTCCAGTGAAATGCCAAAACTGACAGAGCAGTTGGCAGGACCACTTCGGCAAATGCAGGTAATCTGTCCATTAGAAATCTGTCTGAGCTCAGAGTTAGCGTTAACGTGAGTGAAGTATATGACTAAAGTATAATAAGCACACGGCAAAGACTTGATTTTGCATCATTAGTCAATTTGGCTTTTGCATGTGGTTTTGCAATGTGTAATAATGGTTTATCTTGTTTGCAAGAAGTGTTTATGCTGATTTAGAACATGCCTTGAGTTGTTAGTGCAGGCAGACTTAATGGAAACAGAGGTTTACTTTCTGAACCTGAATAATTTCACATTAAAAAGAACATCCTGTATGCAGTACCTAATAATATGCAAGCCTTTCTATTGGTTAAACACTTAATCAGTTTCAGCATATTATAAATTCAAAATGTTTTATTTTAAAGGAGTGTGCAAAAAGAATCGCCAAGGTGTCAGCAGAAGCAAAACTGGAAATAGATGAAGAAAATTACTTAAATTCTTTCAGACCCAATCTAATGGATGTTGTCTATACATGGGCAAACGGAGCCAACTTTGCTCACATCTGCAAAATGACTGATGTCTTTGAAGGTATGTTACTCAGGTTTCCTTAGGAGGTGCTAATTCTGAATAAACTTAAAATAGATCATAGAATTTATTAACTCGGTGAATTCAAGTATCTGCATGGCTGAAACTAAGTGTGAAAAAAATTGTTTCCTATATATGTTAATTTACAGTTACACTGTTGATAATTTATGATCTATAGAAGAATTTTTAAAAGAGATATAACTCTACATTTTAAAAACTTCCTATAAAACTCAGAACTCCTAAGTACTGCAATAAAAGGTAACACTTTCCTTTGGTAGTAAAAGGGAAAAATACCATGTTCTAAGTACTTGCCATTAAGAAATACAGCTCTTGTGCTTGTCCTCATTGCAGTTAAGTGATCTGTTTACTTGGTAAGTTGAAGGTTCTTCCTGCTCTCTTAATGATTACAGAAGTGAGAGGTGCTAACCAAGTCTTTGTTTTGGATGGTTCATCACAGCAGTACAGGTATTGGAAAAGCCTAGAGGTAACCTGTCACCTGTGTTAATTTGGTTCCTAAAATTGGAGTACTAGAAACTGCCCCTTGAGAAAAGAGACCTAGTTTTCCTTATTTTAAAAGTAGCATGACTTAAAGCCCAGATACTTTGCAAAAAGACCAACCGCCCACCTGAGGGGCAAACCAGAATGAAAAACCCAACTTTATCTTTTACCAGCTATGTTGAAAGTTGTGAAGAACAGCAGGATGGCCGCACCAGTCTTATAAGTCTGTGTGTCATGACTGATAACTTGAAAATCCTTTTTGAAGTTGTTACCGTCACCATTGTCTTGCCTCTCTCAAATGCTGTTTTCTTGTTCGTACATAGACAGTTGCAGATGAGAGCCCTTAAAACAAAGGAATTCATGCACTGTCATTCAATGCATAGACCCAGGAACTTTTTCAGGCAGGTTGCCTTTGAGCAATAGTAATTCTGGCAGTCTTTGATTCTGCATTCAGCAGATTCCTTCTATTGCCGTGAATGGCTGAGCCTTACATCTGCTGTAGAGGCACCCTCAGGAAGGGGAACACAAAAGGAGAAGCATGTTTTTACACTGGCACTTATCTGTTCAAAACACACATGGTGTGTATGAGCATTTACCTTTTACTGTATTTTGGTTAAGGCTAGTCAGTCAGCATTGTCCCAGCCCACAGTGCTACCACCCTCAAAATTAGATCTTAGGGGCCTGTTCTGAGAAGTTCAGCTCTTCTGGCAGGGGTTGAAGCATGATTCCTCCCTTAACTTTTAATAGGCTGGTTTTCTGTGCGTTGTCCCAAAGGAAGGAAATCACTTTAGAAGTCTGCTGTCAGCTATGCTTACCTTAAGGGCAGTGTGGTATGGCTAAACGGCAGGAGAGTTTGCCCTGGTTAGCCATGTCACTATAGTGATTTCAAAGAAATTAAAAACCAGAATGCAAAAACCAAAAAAAGCTATTAAAAAAACAAACAACAAAACACAAACAAAAAACCACAGCGCTGTTATTTTGATCTTAGGTACGAATTGTCACTCTTTCACGGGCACCCCCTTGCCGTGGGGAAAGAGCTTGCGTGCCCTTGTGAAGTTGAGAGCTATGCTGGTGGTGGCATATGCCTCCGGTAGGGTCTCCCAAGCCAGACAGGTCTCAACTGAAGGGTCAGACAAAGTGTGTCCACGGGCAGGATGGGCTCACTAGCCTTTGGGCAACCATCCTAGGAGAAGGACAACTCTAACTCCAAACCCGGGCAGATGGAGCTCGTTTAGCCCTGTAAGGCCATCCATCTAAGAGAAGGATACTCTAACCAAACCTACGACCTGAGGACTTCGCTGTCACCGTCCAAGCTCGCTAGGCCCTGGCAGATGAACCTCAGGTGTAAAGGGTGGGGCCAGTCTCGCGCACGCTGCGCCTCACCTAAAAAATCCACCGCGCAGGCTTGAAGGGTGTACTCACTTTTAAAGCCCTTCCCAAATCTTCGTCCGCGAAGCCAAGCCATGAGTGAGACAAATTGTCATCTTGTATATTAGTGCTTCCTGTCTCAATTTTGGTAGAGGTTGTCACCATGAGGTACAGCATCATTGCTTATTAAAGCTCTAAAGGGAGGTATATTTTCCTCCTTGTCTTTTGGGCAATGTGAAATCAGCAATAATGAGTAGCTGCTATTGCAGTGTTGTGCACCAGTTTTCGTAAGGAGGCAGACAATTGTCCAGCCATTAGAGAGTGCATTGGAAGCCACCACTTTAAAAATCAGTCTTTCATTGCCACCCCCACCCCAAACTCACTAGAAGTGCTTTCCTAAAGACCGCTGCCCTTTTCATAAGAAACTAGGTTCAGTTTTGGGCTGCCATCCAGGCTAACAGGCACTGTCAGAACTTTTCTAGACAGAAATCTTGAATCGACAGCTTGTTTCCACTCTCACAGGCCTAAAGATGGGTGGTGGTTTGGTTTTTTTATTAGTATTGATGACCAAGTGTCTGAAACCCCTTTTGGGCACAGTTAACGAGTAGTGTGAAAGCTTGAAGTTGTGGTAGGTAAAGGGCTGCCTTTTCAGGTTACACCATCAGCCCAAGTGCTCCAAGAGCAAGCACTTGTCAGAGATTGGAGCAGTGTTGATTGGCTAATGGAGATGAATTGTCATTAAGCTGAAATGTGTGTGTTGGGAAGAAATAGCAGTTAGAGAAGCTTTTTAAAGTTGTAGGGAAGAATGGTAAATTGAGCTAAGCATGCTGATAATCAATTGCAGATTGACTGTTCTGTTGTTTTGTGGAAGGAAGTATAAATACTTATTCCAAAAATGCAGGTTTTTTCACATACAAAAAAAAATATTTGTGCAACAGCCACAGCTACAGTGCCTGTAAATGAGTACTCCCTGGACTGGCTGTCAGGGTTGGCCTTGTAAATGGGGATGAGAAGGATCTTCAAGAGCTGAGCCGGGGCCTGCCACAATGCAGTGTGGCCATGGTTCACTTGCTTTGGCTTTGTACTTTGTGTCCAACAGACTGTGTGGTAGTTTTCACCTCTTGTCATTGTGATAGGTTTTACAGACTGCTGCGCCCACACAGACTATTCTTGCTGTAGCAACTGATGTGGCCTACTGCTACCATATTAATGTGTTTTAGAAGTGTTGTTTTACTTAACTTCTCACTTTCCCAACAGCTTTATAGAATGTTCTTTTCATATGGACAGTGTTTCTCCAGATATTATGCCTTGTCTAGAGCTAGTGTTTCATTGAACCATAATAAGGTCATCCAGTCCAGCCCCGCAGTGAGCAGGGACATCTTCAACTAGATCAGAAGTTACTTACCTTGAATGTTTCCAGGGATGGGGCATCTACCACCTCTCTTGTGCAGTGTTTCACCACCCTCATTGTAAAAAAATTTCTCCCTTATATCTAGTCTAAACCGTCACGCCTTGTCCTGTTGCAACAGCCCCTGCTAAAAAAGTCTGTCCCTGTCTCTCCTCTAGGCCCCTTTTAAGTACTAGAAGGCTGCTAAGGTCTCCCCAGAGCCTTCTCTTCTCCAGACTGAAAAACCCCAACTGTCTCACGCTGTCCTCATACGGCATGTCCTCCAGCCTTCTGATCATCTTTGTGGTCTTCCTTTGGAGCACGTTCATGTCTTCCTTTATGCTAGAGGCTGCAGAGCTGGACTCCAGGTGGGGTCTCACTGGAGCGGAGTAAAGGGGCAGAATCACCTCCCTTGATCTGCTGGCCATGCTTCTTTTGATGCGGCCCAGGATACATTTGGCTTTCCGGGCTACAAAAGCACATTGCCAGGTCCTGTCAAGCCTTTCATCAACCAGTTTCCACAAGTCCTTCTCCCCAGGGCTGCTCTCAGTCCACTCATCCCATATTTATCCTATGACAGTTATTTTGCAACCAGTAATTTTGTCTGTAGGTGAGAGATGATGCAGGAGGAAATGACCGAACAGCGTACTGTTCGTGTGCTGCTAGAAAAGCCTAAGCATTAGGGTCATTTTTTGAAACTTGTTACAGTGACTTGGGCTGAGCTGAGAGGTAAGTTAAAAGAGGAGGTGAAAGTGTAACACAGGGCAGTGGGTATGCGGTTGCAGTCTAGGAGTTACTTCAAAACTGAGCTTGTACGCATTACTGTAAGCAAGCAGTAGAGTGGTATAGTGGTCCACAGCCTCTGAGTGATACAGGAGTTGTAAGGTAGACCACTTATTTACTGTATCACTGGCTCTACCAACTAAAGAACTAAGGGCTATCACAAAAATAAAAATATAAACAACACCCCCACCCCAAAACCTATGTCTGGTGGCTCTTGAAGCAGCAAACTTGTAATTCCTGCAAACCTGTATGGTTTTTGAGGGAGTCATAGAATCATCTGGTTGGAAGAGACCTTTAAGATCATCGAGTCCAACCTTTCACCCTGCACTGCCAGGGTCCCTAAACCATGTCACGCAGCGTCACCTCCACACGGCTTTTAAAGACCTCCAGGCATGGGGATTCCACCACCTCTCTGGGCAGCCTGTTCCAATGCTTAATGACCCTCTGCGTAAAGAAATTTTTCCTGATATCTAACCTAAATTTCCCCTGCCGCAACTTAAGGCCATTCCCTCTCATCCTGTCATTCATAACACGGGAGACCAACCCTCACCTCCCTACAACCTCCTTTCAGGTAGTTGTAGAGAGCAATAAAGTCTCCCCTCAGCCTCCTCTTCTCCAGTCTAAACAATCCCAGTTCCCTCAGCTGCTCCTCATAAGACCAGTTCTCTAAACGCTTCACTAGTTTTGTTGCCCTTCTCTGAACATGCTCCAGCACCTCAACATCCTTCTTGAAGTGAGGGGCCCAAAACTGGACAACAGTACTCAAGGTGTGGCCTTACCAGTGCCGAGTACGGGGGAACAATCAATTCCATCCTCCTGCTGGCCACACTATTGCTGATACAAGCCAGGATGCCATTAGCTTTCTTGGCTGCTTGGGCACACTGCTGGCTCATGTTCAATTGGCTGTCGACCAACACCCCCAGGTCCCTTTCTGCTGGGCAGCTTTCCAGCCACTCTTCCCCAAACCTGTAGCATTGCAGGGGGTTGTTGTGGCCCAAGTGCAGGACCCGACACTTGGTCTTGTTGAATTTCATACAATTGGCCTCAGCCCATTGATCCAGCCTGTCCAGATCTCTCTGTAGAGCCTCCCGACCCTCAGGCAGATCAACACTTCCTCCCAACTTAGTGTCATCTGTGAACTTGCTGAGAGTGCACTCAGTCCCCTCATCCAGATCATTGATAAAGATTTTGAAGAGGACAGGCCCTAATACCAAGCCCTGCGGGACACCACTGGTGACCGGCTGCCAGCTGGATTTGACTCCATTCACCACCATTCTCTCAGCCTGGCAATTCAGCCAGTTTTTGATCCAGTGAAATGTACACCTGTCCAGGCCATAGGCAGCCAGTTTCTGCAGAAGAATGTTGTGTGAAACAGTGTCAAAGGCCTTGCTAAAATCCAGGTAAACAACATCCACAGCTCTTCCCTCATCTACTAAACAGGTCACTTTGTTGTAGAAGGAGATCAGGTTGGTCAAACAGGACCTGCCCTTCATAAATCCATGTTGACTGACATGCCTGATCATCTGACCATCCTGTACGTGCCACATGATGACACTCAGGATGATCTGCTCCGTGAGTTTCCCTGGCACTGAGGTCAGACTGACAGGCTTGTAGTTCCCTGGGTCCTCCTTCTGGCCTTTCTTGTAGATCGGCGTCACATTTGCCGATCCCCAGTCAGCTGGTACCTCCCCTGTTAGCCAGGATTGTTGGTAAATGATAGAAAGTGGCTTGGCGATCACCCCTGCCAGCTCCCTCAGAACTCCTGGGTGGATCTCATCTGGCCCCATAGACTTGTGCACTTTTAAGCTATGTAGCAGTTCACTTACCGTTTCCGCTTGGATGGAACCTTGATAATGCTCTCCATCCCCACGGTCTGGCACTAGAGGCCACACACCCAGTGACTTGGTCTGTCCATTAAAGACTGAGGCAAAGCAGGCATTGAGTACCTCAGCCTTCTCTTCATCTGTAGTCACTATTTCTCCCATTGCATTTAGCAAGGGATGGAGAGTCTCCGTAACCCTCCTTTTGCTGTTAAGGTATTTATAGAAACTTTTTTTATTGTCTTTTATGTTAGCGGCCAGATTAAGCTCTAGCTGGGCTTTTGCCTTTCTAATCTTCTCCCTGCATAATCTCACGGAATCCTTGTAGTTTTTGTGAGTGACTTGCCCTTTCTTCAATAGGTCATAGACTTTCTTTTTCTTCTTGAGCTCTAGCCAGAGCTCTCTGTTCACCCAGGCCGGTCTTCTGCCCTTCCTGCTCATCCTGAAGCTCACCAGGATAGTCTGCTCCTGGGCTTTGAAGATTTCCTTCTTGAGAATTGTCCAGCCTTCCTGGACCCCTTTGCCCTTCAAGACTGCCTCCCAAGCAAAGTCTTAAGAAGTGAAAGAAAATTCCCCTACGAATTACTAAGCATCCCAGAAAGCCCTCTGACTAGGTATTGGGAGATAAGGCAGCAGAATAAGAACAGGACAAGCATTTGGAGATGCTTCAAGGAAATGCCTGATGGAGAAATTTGCTGTTAAGCTTAAGACATGGGCTGTTCTTACCCTTGACTTCTAGACAAATTGAACATGGTTCAAGAAGGGACTATTGCTTTGGTCCAAAGTGGGCTCAAGCAACTGAATTATTCAGTGACATGATGTGGCTCTTTTTGTATAGGTAGCATAATTCGTTGCATGAGAAGACTAGAAGAATTGCTTCGGCAGATGTGTCAGGCTGCAAAAGCCATTGGAAACACAGAGTTGGAAAATAAGTTTGCAGAGGGTATGTATTTCACTTTGACGGGATAAGAAATAATTCTAGAAAGCATATGAAAGGAAGGGGGTGAGGGGGTATGTGGATGATTTGGTAATACAAGTTTCTGGTATTGAGTTCATGGTAAGCAGCATCATTGCTCTCTTTTCAGATAACAGATATTATGAAGTTTTAACTTGAAGGGGTAGTGTTTTCTTACATACTGACAGTTTAACCAATTTTGTGACTGAGCATGGATGTACAGTGACTTCCATTTAAGGCTTGTAACACTTTCTCCACTGCAAAGTATTACATGCTTGCAACTGTCCTTAAAATAGTGATTGTGGCAGTTATGACAGCTGGATTTTAATATGTTTTTTTCTTTTTAATAGGGATTACAAAAATCAAGAGAGATATTGTGTTTGCTGCCAGCCTTTACCTGTAACAGAAGCTACCCTCTAAAGACAGTAGTAGATTCACATTATGGAACAAGTTCATCAGCTTCACAAGCTACTTCCATCTCAAGTCATTATTTCTTTTAATGGTGTGTATTTAAACCACAGTTATTTCAACAAGGCATGTACAAACAGCAGCGTAGGTAATATAACTGTTACATGTTTTCAATAAAAATTTACAATTTGAATAGCTTTTTTTCTTTTAAGCAAGAGTTTGAACCAACAGAAATTTAAAGTTTAGGTATACAATAACTGTGGTTGGTGTTAATTTATATACAGGTGAAGTGAGCATCCAGGAGCAGCAGCAGTCCCTTAAAGGCATTTACTTATATTACATAGTTAGACTTGTGAAATTTTTTCCTTTCAGAGAGCAAGACAGGTGTGTGTGCGGGGGGGGTCATTCTTCATGGCTGGTGATTGCTGCCAAAATGATTTCCATTTGTTGGAGTCTCATGTAGGGTTGTATGGGAATCTTCTTTTGGTTGAAATGTACATCCTCTCACTTTGAAGAAGTCAGACACATACACAACCTAAGGGAACAAATCAGTGTTAAGCTGCTGCACTTACAGGTCTTTGAAACAATGGGTGTATGCTTCTGAAAAAGGTAAATTCTATGATCAAAACTAAGAGAAAGTTTAAACAAATTAAAACATTAGAAAATTACTAGGAAGTCTCTCATAAAATTCCAGTATCTGTTCTTTCACTAGCTTTTTCTGCAGCTGTTACCATCCACCCCCCACTGACCACTGATGGTTTAAGCCAAATTCAAGTCTTGTGCTAACTGGCTGCTCTAACTGCTTCATCAGGCACTGCTTTGTCACAATAGACATTCTTAGAACAGCTCTAAATGACAGAGGAAGATAGGCTTGTTGAAGGCTCACATCACCTGTACCATAGTACAGGAAAGAAGAGCTTGTGCTTTACCCGAGTAGCTGAGGAAGAGGGTTCAGTAGTTACCAACTATTCTTCTGAGTGTCACTGACATTTCTTTAAAAGCTGGTTAACCCAAACTTGGATTCCTCTCCTTGGCCAAGGTTCACTGCAGCTCCCTCCTCTACCCTGTGTCTCACCACAGCTCTAGCAGCTGTAAGGCAAACAACTCTAGCTACATTGCCCTTTCCTGCATTCCTTTTACCACCTCACTTCCTTCACAGCTACCAACTATGAGATAGGACTTTGATCTGGTTCTGCAGGTTGCCGTCTTCCCACTCGCTACTTCACCAGGTCATACTAGTAGACATGCTGGGTGCATTGCTGCACAAAGTGCAATAAATGAGAAGCTTTCTCTCATGGTCCCTTCCCTTCCTACATCACTTCTTCCCCTCTCACTGCAAAACTGAAAACTGCAGAACACAGTTTAGAGAAGCAGAAGAAACCATCTTCCACACTGAAGGCTGGGCTGATGGCCTAGTGTGCTGCTTCAGCTGCATACCAGATGAGTTTCAGCTTCCACTTAATGTCACATTCACCCAATTCAAGCTAGTGCTTCATTTGCCGTTGCTTCCTCAGCATGCTCTTACCTCAGCTTTCTGTTTCTGGAGGTGAACTCTTCAGTTCTGTCAGATACGAGTGTTGGTTGGGGAGGATGGGTGGAGTGCATGTATTTTTAGAAGTAATTGCATCATCTTTCAACTCTATTCACTGTAATGCCACCTTCTACTCATTCTTGCATTACTAAGCACCTCTAAACTGCTGTCTCAATCATCCAACACCCTCCACTAAATTTGTTTTCTTAAAGTTCTCTCAGCTCTTCAATCCCTCATGTTACTTTCTTAGCCCCTGCACTTTACTTAGAAAATGAGATTGTACAAAAAATGAGGGGTAGGATTATGTTTTAGTCAACATAAAGCCATTTAATTACAGCTAATGCAGTATCTAGGATTCTCCAGAGCTGCACCAAAATTTGCAACAAGTAAACAAAGCTTTGTCTAGAAATGAACCAAACTCTTCTGACTGTCAGCTGACAAAGCCTTTATCTTGGAGGGGTTCTTCCCAGTCAGCTGCAGTTCTTGGTAACTGAATTCTTCAGTATGACCTCAATCAGCTCATGTCTCTAAACCAGAAGTCTCTCTGATCCCTCCTGTCCCATGGATGAATCAACCATGGCACTCTGGTGACAGCTGGCACAACTGCTACCACTACATCAACCAGGCCTGCAGCTCCAAGGTTAGCTGATTCCCTGTTGCTTGGGACAGCTTTTCAGTCATCAGTTCAGCTAAGCTTTATGTGCTGGTTGTTTTGAACACCCTTTTAGCACTCAAAATGCACACAAGAAATGGTGAAGGGTTTTGGTTTCCCATCAGACTGAAAAAACCAGGCTGTATAAGGTGGCAGAGGCAGACACTTTTCATGGGTTTTTTTGTCCTGCTTACCTGCTACACATTTCTCTGCTATTGTACCTGAGATTTAGCATTTGCCTAGTTCTGGTTATATAGAGGCCCACATGTGTTTTCAGTTCACCATTTCCATCTCTTGTTATTTGCAAAGCTCTTGGGCAGGGACAATTTCATGTTGTCTAACAGCTAAAACAGCCTCTTAACTCATCATTGACCCAGAGTCTGCCTCACTCCCTGAAGTACTATTTGCTGCACCCCATTCAAGTTGTTTCCCCTCTCCCAAGAATTTTCAAAGCATTAGGAAGACAGGTCTGTTTTCCTCTAAAATTGCAGGCTGCACTTTTAAGGAGCTGTTTATAAAAGCCACGTTTACACACACAAACACACACAACTCCAGGAACACAACCACACACTCCCCCTGCTCAGGAATTACTTACAATGAGCACAGCTACCACTGCTCCCTGAATGAGTCCTGTTAAAACATCACTCCAGTGATGCTTGTAATCAGAAACACGTGAGAGACCCACATAGATGGATGCAGCAATAAGACCAAATTGCAGAGTAGGACGTACAAGTCTTGCCCAGTCTCCTTTCATCCTGGCCTGAAGGTAAAGCTAAAAGGAAAAGAAAAACTATTATGAAGTGCAGTAAATAACAGGAGCAGTAATCATATAAAATAGTGTTGGATCTGTTTGAAGAGCTGAGTTGAAATTTGTGTTCAGAGACATGATGATGCCCACAAGTGCTCCCAGTGCTGTACTCTCGCAGGTATGCTATGGCAATTTGATAATCAGTGTTGGACTTAATGTTTACATAGAACTACATAGCACCATCATAAATCTTTGCTGTACTTGTACCAATGTGACAAATGACTGTTTTCAGGATAGAGATACAGGTCATACTGGAGCCACTTAAGGCTTTGAGAGAATCCAGTGGAAGTCAAACTAGCGTTTTATTTCTGCATTAACTACAGGCGAGTCTTACACATACATGAAAATAAAGCTGGCAACCACCCAAATTTACAGTCCACACATAGGGAGCCCCATCTTGCTCTGAGCACGAAGACCATTAACATCTTTAGTAAAGTTTACATGTACTGCACATAGAACTGAAAAGTTTTTAACTTTTCTCAATTCCAGTCAACTTTAGTATTATGGATTTTTAGTATAATATTCTAGCTGTAGTTAAGTGTCAGAACTTACTTGATATATGTCAAAGATCACATTTCCTCAGTTGTTACTGGTATATTTCACTGAGCACCATCTGTTCCTGGTCCTTTTCAGCTGCCTATTAACCATGTTACCACTGTGGTAAGCAAGTGGGTATGTGCAGTTCCCATTCTTTTTTCTCTCCCCTCAGTTCTATTTACATAGTATATATCTATACTTTTGATATGTTACCTCAAATTCACAACATTTAACTCTATTACTTTCCCATCTAATCTAGGATCCTGCTGATGTCTTCTTCTTTGGTCTGTCTAGAACAAAAACCTCTTTTTTCAGCTATAAGAGGAGCTTCTCCAAATCTACCCTGTAAGCATCATTGGATTTATTCTGGAACTTGATCCTGTCACCAAAAAAGGCACCATAGTTACTGTCTTTACAGACAAGAACAATAAGTTATATTTAACATTTCAAGTATATCTTTTCAGTACCCTCTAGGAACTTTAGGTTGAGTACAAAACCTTAACAGACAGTCTTGCGAAATCATAGGAGCTCCCTGAAACACAGCCTTCAGGCACTAAGACAGGACGCTAAACTTCTGGTAAATCCCTCCATCACCAGCTTCACAAGCCATGGCTACCTTTTAGAAGCATTATATTTACAATGCAAATACAGGCATAGAGCACACACTTTAGATGCAAAGGTGCTACTTTCAAAAGTTAAACATTTAGGGAACGTTTGGTTGGTTTCTCTGAGTAACTGACATCACAATTTTGGCATGCTGACTTTTTCAGCTATAAATAGAGCATCAAAAGGATCAATGCTATCCATAACCAGTTTTTTTTAATAGCAAGGTCAGAGTGAAATCGGACTCTCAAGAAGCTACTTCTAAGCCTGAACTGGAAAATAGTTTTTCCCTCCTCAAATGGTGGGCGCTGCATATTTCTAGGAACCTTAATTTCACCACTAGGGAAAATATTGTTTAGCCACTTCAAAAATTAGCTGTCTCACAGTTCTTTTAACAAAAGGTGTTTTAATGGTCTTATATTTATACTACTTCTGGATTTACCAACAGTAGGCCAGAACACTACCTGAGTGCCAGATGGAGGAGATGGGTCCAGGGTGCATATGCTGGTAGCTTATAAAGAACTGGCTGATGATTTGATACTGGCTGTTCTTTCTTCTTTCCATATTCCCGCTAAATTATGCTTAAGACAGCTAAAAATAGCTTACTGCAGTAAAGTTTTTTCCATGTAAGCATTTGTGGTAGTTGGCAAAGACATATAGTTGTATTAGAAAGAAAAGGGGTTATGCAACTGCAGATAGGTGGGAAACCCGGTTTGCTTCTGAACAGAGGGAGAAAATGAGGTGCACCACACAAAAAGCGAACTTGGAAAGATGCCAGCCCACAACACTGAATGACCAGTAAAATAGTCTATGAATCTCCCTTATGCAGCACATACTCAGATTTTCTTCCTGTTTGATGAAGCATCAAGCAGAAAACCTTGGATTTAACATCTGCATGAAGACTTAATTTCCATGCTGAGTGTCATCTCCAGTCAGAGAGAAGATCTGGAGCTGCTTGATCATCTGCAAAACACATGCAGTGGACTACAGGCTTCCATCAGTTCTAGGTGCTTCTTCACACCGCCAACTCCAGTAGCTGTACAGGAAATGCCCAAAGGTCCTCCTGCACCTTCTACCAGCAGATGTATTTATTCTAAAATGAGGTGTGAGAAGGGTGAGAAATCATACCAGGTATCAGTGGCAGTGTGACTGATCACAGGAAAATAAAGCAGACGAGAGGAGGGACCTTTTGCCTTATAACTCCCTTCAATATAAACCAAGGTTGATAACAGAAGTATGCCAGAGAGTCCTTTATATAAGTATTAGTCCTTATATAGCATGACATGCACAATATAAAGATGGCCTGGCATTACACTGCATTATCACTCACTACTGGTTTGACCCTGCTGACTAACGGGGGGCAATGACTTCAGAGTTCTTACAGACCCCCTCCCAATATACACAGCATTCCTCAGGTTCTTTTGCTCCTCTTTGAAGTCATTTACAGCACAGGCTTAAAGAAGGGAAACAGAAGAAAATCCCTGCCTGCCTCCAGTACTAGAGATGTAAACAAGCTTTACAAGTAAAACTTGTAATCTACAGAAGCAGCAGGAACTTTAGGAAATGCCATCTGGTTAATGCTACTGTAATGCCCCTTACCAGCATTCCACCAATTGCTGAGAAATACATTTGTGAGCCTATGAACACAGCGGGAGCACCCAGAGCTGCTCTGGAAGCAATGCTCTCCCATCAGTGACAGCTATTTGACCATGCCGGCCTCCCTGCTATCCCATTTCTGAGCATCTATTTCATCATTCAGTAATAACATAGAGCTATGGTTTATTTCTCCTCACCCTCCCATCCTGCTGTTTCTCATGTTTGTTTTGTTCATTCTTTTAAAAATGCACAAACAGATTTCATAGAAACTTTCTTCTAATGGGATTAAATAATCTCCAACTTCTTCTCCCTACTACCTAATGCTTACTTTATAATGAAAATATGTTCTCCACACCACACACATCCTGAACACAAGTTTCTTCTTAATCTATGGTCTAGTACTTCATTTCTAAAAATACTCACAGGAATGAAGAGAAACTCACAGCCACTTTGTGGCTTCTTGCAAGAAGCCACAGACATGAATGGAAGGGTCTCTACAACTGGAGAGTTATTTGCTACTCTTAACATTTCTAGCATAGCTGTCAAGTTATTTGCTTTTCCACTAAAGCAGTATTTATATATATATACACACACATACACAACGTGCCTTCCTACCTGATTTTAAGTACAGTGACTTTTGTTTCCTAGATCGACTTTTGGAGGTGTAACCATGTGGCTTCAGAAGAAAATTTCTTGAAGGGGGTATGTGATATGTTAGCTGTTAAGGGCACAAAATCTACCAAAAGCTACTTACTCCACTGACTGAGGTCATATTTCACATACTTAGTTTCAAAATACTTAAAACTCCTCAGTCGTGTTTTCATTCAATACCTTCTCAGCTTTTTGCCAGACCCCTATTACACAAAAATGCTGTACTGCAAAATGTTTTGCCTGTTAAGGTATGGGAACTCCTCGTGCACTTTCAATCCCCTTTCAGGACAGAAGTCAAAAGGAAGAAAGTTTTGGGAGTTTTTTCCTCACCCAGGAAGAATTTTAGTTGTGCGAATTGATTTCTTCCATCACTTGTTGACAATGGATTTTCTTCAACAGGATTTTATGTTTTCTGATACCAGAAGGCCCCAGTAATCTCATTTCCTACAGGCATCCTGTTCTAAGGAAGAGAAGCACACTGTCCCTTTGCCTATCTTCCCTTCTTTTGACTCCTCAATCCTATAATAATCACAGCACCGTGACCTTAATAGCAAAACAGAAGCAATATGGTTTTCCCAGAGAGAAGACTCCCCTGTGACACAGGGAAATGAGAACAGTTCTCAGTTCATCTGAGTACAAGTAGTAAGAGTCTGGATGAGAAACAAAGGTCCAGAAAGTCAGTTTTCCTATGAAACAAGGCGTATTGACTACTGTGGTCTCTCAAACTAGAAGTTTTGGGACAGAGCAAGTATATGGCATTTCCTTTAGTGAGCATTTTCCATTAGTCATGCTGAACTATGGTTTCATGCCTGAGCATTAAGAAAAAGCTCTGTGGCAGTACTGATTTGCTTTTAACAGGCATAAAATCCTACTGCAGTTATAATTAGTATTTGTATCCATTATTGGCTACAGTTAGAAAAGGTTGTACTTTGAAGCAAGTCTGCTGACCCAAAAAGTCCTGTGAGCTGCAAACAGTCATGAGTGCCGTGGAAATCCACCACAGGGATTCTTCCCAGACCAAACAGCTCTGGAACAGTTACATGTAAGCCACCTCAAGTGTGTGTACACATGTATGTGGTTGGCTTTGGGATTTCTGGGGTGGAGGGAGGTGCTGTGTTTTGCTTGTTTTGTTAATGAGGCACAGGTGGAAGGTACAAGGGAAAGCAGAGGAGGAACCAGTGTTTGAAAGTCTTCAGAAAAAAAACAGCCTCAGAGTAACTAATATGATAAAAAAACAGGGCAAAATTCTCCAGATCTGGGGTGAGGAATAAAGGCTGAGAATCCACACACATTTGTAGGATAGGAAAATTCCATTTCTATGGATATACCAAGGACATCCTTACAGGACACAATCCCCTTGCTCCTAGAACTATGAAGTCTTCCATTAGGAAGCTGAGTAGATGCACAGAGCACCCAAGTAACTATCCACCCTTCAACTCCATCAGTAAATACACATTATTGCCTTTCCATGAGGAGCGGGGACTCCAGTAACTACAGTACTGCACACTTCTACACAACACAGCTGGCACATGAGTATCTTTGATACAAGCAGTTATTCACACACTATCCTCCAAGAGAACGAAAAAGCTGAGACATTCACCCTGGATTCTTGGGTAACGATATAGAGCAACAGAAAATAAACATTTATCTGCCATCTCCCTGTTCCAGCCCTGCTCAACAACCCAGCAGTACAGAACAAGACACATCTACCCTGCTCAAGCAAGGCAACGGGAGAAAAAAAAGCACCCTTCAAAGGTTTTCCAAGCTTTCTACTTCTGTGAACATTTGCAAAATAGCTCTTCCTTTTCTGCATGTTACAGGAAACTTTACAGATTCCTTTGTATAAAAGCTATTATGCAAATAGCTTTGTATAAAAGCTATTAATCATATTTCAGCTACCACAAACTGGAATTCAAGGAAATGTAGGAAACCCAAGAAACAAGTTTAAAAATTGCAGTTCTGAGCACAAAACAACAGCCAAGAGCCACAAGATGTGCTGAGAAATAACCTGCAATATACAATCTTGTGTTTATTTGAATACTACATGCAGGTGCCACAGCTTGTTTGACACCTGTAAGCACTGTATCTGCGAACAAACAGAGCGAGGAAGCAACCAACAGGACACTGACTGCAAACCAGAAATCCATGTGCAGTTTCACATGAAGCTATTAAAACGGATAATGCCTACCCTCCGTGATTTTGAAGAGAACGGGCTCACATCCAAACATAAAACTGCATTATGAAAGCACTACGGAGATGTAGCAGAATTCTTGAGTCACTCATGAGCTGGGGTTCTTAAAAAAGATGAAAAAAGCAACTTAGACTTCGAAGTGTATTTTGCCTTTTTAATGAGATCACTTCCTTTTAACACACATATTTATGATCCCTGGTATGTGTGCAGTATTATCTGCTCTTTAGTTTTACTTTGTTTGCTTGGGCAGAAAACAAAGGGGAAAGCAACATTTCAGAGTTAATTTATCCTCTTCCAGTGAAGGAAAAGGATACAGGTCTGCAGTTACTTCAAGGTGGAGGTATATTTGGGCTGCTGCTCAAAGGGGTGGTCCATCCCTTTTGCTCTAACCAGGTATTCCTGCTGACTCCTGTGCTGGCTCTAATGTCTGAATAGCCCTACAGTGAGCTGGTACAGGGAACTGATCCACTGGACAGCTGAATTAAGTGAAAAATAAAAAATGTCCGGACTAGGGAGAAAAGGCAGCATATGTACTAGTCTGGGCTCTAAGATAGATGCAAGCTGCTGTCAAAAGGCAATTCATGAGCAAAAGCTGCCTCCTATGCAATGGGAAAAATTCCTGTTTGTTACTAGTAGTAGCCCAACTCTCAATTCAGTATCAGAAGAACAATCAATCTATTCTGTACAGACATTTCCCACAGGACAAGTAATGTTTTTTCGGGTTTTAATCCTCCAGCCTCAGCTTGGCTGTATATTGCAGAAATAATTGTTTATTGACATCATTTCACCATAAACCAGGAAAAACAGTAACATTTTATTCGTTGCAAATGCTAACACTTGGCTCTCTTCTGATGAGAAAAATACTATATGTGTTCATTCTACTCAGAGTAAGTATTCTGTTGTGTCTACGAAGTTACAGAAACCTCTACTAGAAGAATGTAAGCACTGCAACCTACTGCTTTCAGCTCAGTCCTACAGCAGCCAGTTCACAATAGCCTCATCATTATTGACAGGCGTAACTCCCAAACAAATTATGAAGAAGCTGTTTTACTTTCTTCACTTACTATTAAAAAGTATAAACACCAATATTACAAGAAAACTAGGACTGCATTCAAGTAGAAGCACAAACATCTCCATACTTGAGCCTCACAGCATGACGAGTTACCCTTTATATTTTCATCTCTGCTTCAAGTAAGATGCTTGGTATTACCCACAGCTACAGCCAAACAAAACATTCTCAGTAACAAATGTCTTTTAATTTGCTTTTGAATTCTAGGTAGTCCTCAACTTTCATGTGGGCAGGAACACATTAAGGACTGTTCTGTAGCTCTAGTCAGTAGCATTTGGGAAAGTATAGAAATACTGCCATGCAAACAGACATACCTAAAATACTTTGTTAAAGCTCCCAGGTTCTTATTTGGGTACTGTTTCACTCAACCTCCCATCCCAACATAAACAATTAAAGGGAGAGATTTCAAGAGCAAAGCTTGATTGGCACATTTAGGAACAAAAGGACAAAAAAAGTCTAAACTCCGCTTTCGCTTCTGTTTATTTAGCCTGTGATCTCTCTGCAAAAGAAGGCTGTCAGCCCAGGTCACCGAAATACCAGCCACCCTCCTGTTCTCATCTGTAATTCCGTGTGTCCTTGGACACAGAAGATGTTCTTTCCCAATGAACTGCATGAGAGCTTAAGAGCCACTCGGGTTACATTGTGCAAAGGTTCATCATCCCCTTTTGTCCCATGTCTAAGCAAGACAAACATGTTGCCGTCCCCAGAACAGCAGGTCTGGGTTTCTGCAGCCCTGTTCTTCATCTCAGGTTAGGTGCAGGCTGGGAAGTGCCCAGATCAGCTACAGCCAAGACTGACTCAGTTACAGCAACCTGATCCTCCATGCTCATTTCTGCCAACTGCAACAGTTGCAGTGGGGTCATTCTCTCTACTGAAGACAGCATGCATTCAGCATTTTAATTTATAATTGCTTTCAGATATAAATTTGAAAAAAAAAAGTTGAAGGAAAAACTTATGATGAACAGCAGCACCTCCTCCTCCAGGGGAAAGGTGCTAGTTTGGTCACGTGCACATTGCTAGAAGACGTCCACAGTCTTGGTCTCCAAGGCAAGATAAAATGGTTTTGTTGATACAGGAGAGATAATGCCAGCTGTTTAACTGTGAAAGGAAAGGAACAGCAGGGGGAGGGGATGACAGAGAAAATTTTGGATCCAGCCTCTGTTATTAGGTCACCAGGTTCCCACATACTGTTGCAACTCAAACTCCCTCTAGTTTCCACACGAAGCTGTTGTTGGCAAAAGCATCCCAGAGATACTATCTCCATCTGGACCCAAACTGACCCACCTAGCTCTGCCAAATGAATCTCACAACTTCTTGGCCTGACAATATTTTTATGTGATTTCTTTCATTCCATATACCAATGAGTTAGAAACTAGAAGAAACCATAAGCCTAACCTGGAAGTAGGCTGAAAACCTGGGCCTTAAACTGGTCCAGCTAGACAATGGCTTTTTTTACAGGTACATGGAAACATAAAACTGTGTTAAAAATGCAGAGGTGATCTCTATGCTCTAAGAATGGTAAGTGATATACACCACTGCTTAAATAGGTAGATTAGATGAAGTATTATAATTTCCTGAAGTTATTAAAACCCCACACATTTCTGTCATATTATCAATCTTTTATAACTCGTTAGATACATGTTTTATAAGACAGAATTAATGCATGCTTCTCCTTACTCTGCAGATGAGCAAACCTCCTTTCTCAGTGGCAGATGCCACAGTGATTTACAACAGGCACTGCCCCTCCTTGTTTTAATGCCAGATAGTCATATACAGCAAGCTACAGGAGCCCAGTTCAAGCGAGATTTTGCACAAGACCACACTGACAATTGAAACATGGTAACAAAATGTAGATCCATTACAGTTTGCCATAAGAGGCTTTAAGCTGGATTTGCTTAATGAAGCTGATATCAATTATATAAGTAGTTAAGCTGATATAGTATCACTGACTCATTCCTTTTGTTTAGGTAACCTTTAAAAGCTTGATTGCTACGTGTATGGAAGATGAACACTGCTCCTGCAAGGAACCTAAGACAATATTAAGTAACTCTAAATACTGGGGAATAATGTTATTTCTGTCCTCCCAGAAAGACATGAGTCCAAATTACATACGAAGTAAGTATTTCCATTCCTGAAGTTTAAAGTTGAGTTCTGCTCTCCAATGCTGTCCCACAAACCAGAAGACAAACTGAGGAGAAATGCTTCAAATTCCCAGATATGTGCTTGCTTAGACTATTAATTTTGAACAGTTTGTGTGGCATGTTATTCTTTCATGTTTCTTTAGCTCTTTTAAATTCAAGTTATGATTTTTCAATTTGGAATCCTAAGCTTTTCAGCTTCTACCCTTCCTTCTGAACTAAGCCTCACATTTTCTTCTACATGCTCCTGAAGCAAGAAAATGAAAGACCATCTAAACAAAATCCCAGTTTCCAGGGTAACGAAGCCCCCAGAATATGAAGACATTAAAGACACAACATCTCTAAGAGATGAACTTCAAAAAAAAAATCCACCCAGCAGCACCTACAGCATACAGTTCTTGTCAACAGCTTCCTTCACATTAAATATGAAGTCTCAGCTTTCAGGTACATGTACTACCCTCACTAAGAGGTGGGACATGCAGCAAGGGTTATGTTCAAAACTGCATTTTTTTTTTTCCTCCTGGTAACAAAGCCAAGCAGTCAGAACTCAAATACCACAATTCCCATTGAGACTTGCAGAATTTCTCATGTCAAAGGTTTAAAGTATCTAAAACCTTTGAAAATGCTGATGAACCACCTCATGTTCATTTTTAATCCATCGTGTGCAAGTGCACAGAACAGAAAATAAGCTACAAATTGTTTGCAACTCAGCAATTCTGCTTTAAGTAACTGAAGCTGCAGAAGTATTTTACTTCTTTCCCTAGTGTTTTGTAAGGTGGTTTTATTTAAGTCACACACTTGAAGCATCTCATTTCACGGTTGCAGTGTTTGTGCTTTCTGTGGCAGGGACCATTTCCCCAAAATGTTCCCTCATTTTTGAAATGCGTAACCTGACACAGTACACATGTTCAGCAAGTAACATTTAAGAGTATGCTTTCTGCAGTACACACCCATGGCAGACTCCTCCTGTCTCTCCAGAAACCAGCTTGCTAGTGTCTGGTTATGATTAATACTGCCTGTGAGTGATGCCACATGTTAGTGATTTTTGTCATGCTCATGACTCACTCTGCTGCTGGATTAACTGTGCAAAGAGCAGATGGAGCCAGAATCACAGTTCAGTTAATGAACAGGTTATCAAGTGCTGCGGGTTTGGGTTGGAGCCAGTGGCAGCATTCTGCCTTGCCACGTGGGCAAGGGGAAGGGTTAGATTGCCTCACCCTCCAGCAGTAACTGCCTGCTTGAAGACATCTGTAGTTAACTTTTGAGTTTTCTTTAAATTGCTGCATTCAGTGCAAAGGTTTGTGTGCAGTAATGCTGTGTTAATCAGCAGAGCAAAAACATCCCGCACAGGAGTCATTAACCTCCTTCAGATGTCCCTGTGAAGGCCTCCCAGAGGTTTCTGGATGAATAATCTTATTACAGGACAGAAGAAACAGACACATAATCTGCACAAAGCCCCTTATTTGTACTGGGCAATAGCTCAGCCAGCGATAGCACAAGAAACTGGGATGCAGGAATAGATGAAGAATGCTTTCTCCTCCATTGACAAGTTTACTGAATAAGAAACTGATCTCCAATAAAACACTTACTGTTCAACTGTTTTAACATGACATTTGTCAAAGACATTCATACCCTTCTAGTCTAAGGGAGCTAGGTAAAGCCACTTTGTCCTGCAGTTACTACAGAACTGAATGAGCACAAGGATAGTTTCTGTAGCAGCCTGCTGAGCCATAGCAAGTTTTATTTCATTGCTGAACCAGGACTGGTTCTGGATTTACCACAGGTTTGTCCATGAACAAACTGCAATGATCAATCCAAACTGAACACTGAGCTTCTGAAAAAGTTTTATTTTAAAAGAAAGTTTACCTGTGTCATACTGCAGAGCCACCCCTTTCTGGATTTACCGCATTTCAAAGTGGCATACAGAGGGTGGATCTGACTCCACAGTTCCATCTCTCCCAATGCAGAAGGCTGCTAAGAGTGAAGCTCACACACACACACCCCAAGCCCCAAGACAGCTAAGGTTCATAGCTGCCTGTTCAGGAACTCTCTGTACAAGCTCCTTTGCATGGATTCAAAAAACCATGCCACAGGCAACTACGAAATGCATTATTCAACCCACATTGAAGTTACTAGCTTCAAAATAAAGCATTCTTTACTTTGTTTGCCAAAGGCAGCATTTTCCCAAATCCTAGCAGGTTAAAGAAACAAGGTCTGAAGTTCAAGCTGTTTAGCACATCTCATATCGTATTCAACTAAAGATGGCTTCAGCACAAGTGGAGTGGGGTGGGGGCATGCAGCCAACAGATGTGGGACGAACAGGTTTTAATTAACAGATGCAAGGTTTGAAAATGGCAGCTCCTTTCTCTCAATTTGTACCAGCTGAGAAGTCCTCCTGACCACCACCACTTCTCCAGGCTGCAGTAAGCAGGGTTCTCCTTACAGATACATGTGACAGAGGTAAAAGTTCAGACAGATTGATCCCTGCCAAATGACTGTAATCCAGACAGTATAACTTATCAACCATACACATTGCCACACATCTAGGATGTTTTTTCTTGTCTCCAAGTTTGCGATTCTGAGGGGTGGCAGTATTACACTCTCACATTGCTCAACAAAACCATGCCCAGCTAAGTTGGATCAGAAGAGTTTGGCTGAACTCAATGGAGGAAATCAGTATTAGACTGGTAAATAGCAGTAGTTGCTCCACTGTACTATTAAAAAAGTGGTTTTGGAATCTTATCACAAGTGGACTTAAATAATTTGGGAGACTACCAGTCATAATAAGGAAGTAAGGACATTAAAAAAAGGCTGACAGATAGGATGTTGCACTCTAGTCAAACTCAGGATGTAATAATTTTATGAACTATTTGTATTTACATTAGATAAAGACAGGTAAGACAAACTAAACAGGTTTGTCCATGAACAAACTGCAATGATCAATCCAAAATGAACATTGAGCTTCTGAAAAAGTTTTATTTTAAAAGAAAGTTTACCTGTGTCATACTGCAGAGCCACCCCTTTCTGTATGTGGTTTATAAGGTTTTCAGTTTAGCTTGAATAAGCTGTCCACTCACTGTGGATGTTATACTATTGCCAAGAGACAGCAAAAAAAAAAACTAAAAATGCCACCGAGACGAGAAGACAAATCGAATCTGAACTTTGCAAGGGTTCTGGCACATATGCACTACATCAGTTTATATCCAGGACTAGAGTTTAATTTTACAAGTACATTAACAACAAAGTTGCACTAAGTTGTTTATTACCTACTGTGTTACAAACTAGCAGGGGGAGAACAAACAAATCCATCCTGCAGCATTACAAAGCCTACCCTAGGAGTTAAGATAATTCACCCTAGTTAAGCTGGAACAATTTCAACTGAAATATATTAGGCTCCAACTGAAGCATTAGTGCATTGATCTTATGATTAGTATTTACTTCCACAGACAGATCTGTCTGCTCCTTTCTCTCACTCTCCCTCCCTGCCACTAAAACATAGGAGAAAATTAAAAGGAATTTAAAAATTCAAGTTGACCTGCTGTTTTATGCTTAAGAGCCCACTCATGTTTGATCAGGGTTTAAGCTTAGTTTAGTTTTGTTTTTTTAAATACGCTTTGCATGTTTCATGAAGTCAGACATATCTTACCACATATTTTATACAGCTCGCAATACTTCCAATATAACCAAATTTGAGTAACAGCATATTTTCCAAACCCACTTGTCACTAGGTTCATTTTAGACAAGACACAGAAGCCACCTATTATATTAAGTATTTTTAGGCATATTGAGCATAATTCTACTTCTTTTCACAGTATCAGTGGCATTCCCTTACAACTCCTACTGAAAAATCTTCAGTTCTCAGACAAGCATCCTACAAAAGCTATATAACTTGCACAACACAGCCAAGTAAATATTTCAGATTTTGTCCTAGGTAATGAACACACTTTTTGTTGCTGTTTAGACAAAAAGAGCATACTTACTGCTAGGAAGAGCATGCAGTACATGGAGAACGAAGAATGGCCAGAGTAAAATGATAGTCTGGAAGAGAAGAGAGGGGACCTCTCATTATTTTTCTTTTCGCAACACTCAATATACCGTGATACTGATTTATTTTACAAAAGAACTGATAAAATGCAAACATCTCCATGCTTTTTTTCAAGGATTTATCTAGGCACAACAGCCATCATGCATGTCCAACAACAGCTTTTGACAAACAGCAGCACACACTTCACTACTCGGCAGATATCCTATGCCAGCATTAAGCTGATCTCCACAAGGTACTAACTACTAGACCTTTGACTACAGTTTGAACAGCAAGTGAACACATCCTCAAAGCTAGAAATCAAGTGTCCCTTCAAGCAGTATATTTGTTTCATCTGCTTTATAAATGCCAGAATACCGTAAATACTGTAAATTAATTTTTAAAATTAGTTATGATAGTCAACAGTATGTGTATGAGAACAAATCACACACATTATTCACTCAAACCCAATTAGTTACATTTGGTCACCACCGAGAGGCGGTAGTTAACAACTCATATCTACAGGTTAATACCACATATATATATGTATACCTTCATTAAACGTACTGATTCATACAGACCACAATTGTCTTATCATTGAAGGATCATGGGGAAGGCAGTTCATTAGCCAGCGAACTGCCAAAGATGACACCTCATCTAATATCTGTAGAAATAGCTTCATCTTGGCTATCTCACATAAAGAGTGTCAACATTGCCTTCAAACTCATAAAGGCTTCTAGTGGGACCAGACTGAAGGGACTCCACAGCTGATCCTGACAGTCCAGGGTGTCTTTGTCAAGGTCCTCCCCTGCACAGGTGGTGAGGAGCTGAGTATCACAACTGCAAAAGAAATCCCACCCACCTCTTCATCAAGAAGGGAGGGCAAAATGGAAAGACATTTCTAATTCAGTCTTAAGCAGAGAGATGAAATAAACTAATTTTTCTATACACAGAACCTTATAACAGTGCTGTTTCACATGCTATCAGCCATGTGTCAGTCAGGCTTCTGTGCCATTTAGCTATGTAACAACGCTCCTTGCTTCAGAGTTTCGCATACATAAACAAGGACAACTTAATAAAAAGTTTCACAGCTCTGTAGACTGCCCTCCACCATATCTAGCAGATCCCCATTTTAGTGCTTCAGCCTGGCAGAGAGCCCGAGGCCAGGGAAATTCCTGGTCAAGGGAAACATTTCTGCTTTTCACCCCAAGAGTAATGAAGGCAGCTTTGATGTGCAGTAAGATAAGTTTCCTTCATAGGTTTTAGAGTTCTTGATTTATAGTTGATTCAAAGCACTGCCAACAGCTTTCAGTTTCAGAGACAGTAAATAAGAAATCTTGAAGAGAATGACCACTAATGTTCCCAGAATTTTTCAATTCTGTTCTTAAATAGAAAAACTGTATTGACAATGTTATCTTCAGATGTTAAAAAAAGCACTAAGATTACATTTTAGCTATACATCTCTTCTCCACTTCAGCACTAAGTCTTCACCAGTTAAAGTCTCTGGGCAAGAGCCCACTAGGAAAGCCAATACCATAAGCATTTTGAAGAGTTCTGTCTTTCAGACAAACATGTCATCTGAGCCACAAATCATGCTGTTCTAGAGAACAGAAGATACAGAATACGGAATTCCAGGAATTCCTGGCTCCTATGCCAATATTTTATCCACTAACTTCGGGGCTATTCCTGTTGTCCATAAGACAACGTTTCCTCCAATTCCTGAGGGCAACCTGATGTCAACTGAAGAAATTCAGAACACTTAAAGAATTGTATTTAATTCCTTCTCTCATTATGCTTATTTTGGAATTCCTGTACCATTTTAAGGGTGATGTTGACTACTGGCTGTCTTGGGTTTAGGAATGCATTAGCCCAATGTAACATTAAGAATGCCTTGTTCCAAGTGGAAGATTACAAAATTTGAATGCATTCTGATTGGGCATAGTACGCTGTACATGATTGAAAATGTTGTGCTTAGCACATGAAGTATTGCCAGAAATACAACTGGGACAAAGTATTGATCCAACTTGTACATTGTGCAATCCCAGTGAAATTTGTTTGGCAATACTGCTGTCTCTAAATTTCTTTTAAAGAGAGACATATTAAAAACAAAAACAAAACTTAAAACCCTTTCAAACACTAAATTTGACAATGGAAAATTTTCCCAATGATTCCTCAGCACACAAAAAACATCCTCCCAAAGCCAAGAAAACATCCTGTCTTCAAACCAGCCAAGCAGCTGCATAGTCCATGCTTCTTTGTGACCATACTGCAAGTGCTGGCTTGCCATGAGCTAGCATTTCAAAAGGAAATACATTTTTAATTAAAAAAAACCCACTAGTATTTACTAGTCCCAAAAATGCAGAAGTGTTAGAAGAAAATACATTTATAAATAAAACGGTACAGACAACTCTCAAAACCCCTACCTTTTGCTAAAGAAGGAAAGGCTAAATTAGACTTGTAGGAATTTGCACATCAGATTTCATTACATGTTTTATCAAATGAACATTAGAACAGTATCCCATGAAACTGCAGTGTCATGAAATAGAGTTGGTAAGTGCAAAGTCTTGTTCTGATTCTTTCCAAAATGGCAGAGGCTGACATCAAAAGAACTGCTTTGCGGAGATCCATGCCTTCTACTCCATCAATACCTACTTCACAGATCACTTCTGATGTGAGGAACGAGGCTTTATTTTAACAAGAAAAAGCATAAGCTTTGATTATTTCCACTTGTGCCATATAACACTACCAAGTTAGAATCCCTTAAGTTGTAACATGAAACCAGTTGAGGTCTCAGTTGAGGTCTAAAGTATACGCTCAGTTTCCAATGGATGCAGTACAGCTGGACATCTGAAAGAGGGGTGTTTAGCATTCTTGAAGCTTAAGTTTTGCCACAAATTTGGTTTCTCATAAGAAGTCTGCATTTTTAAAGATTAGCTGGAGGAATAATCAAAGCACGAACAATTCCAACAAGAAGTAAGTTGAGCTGAACCACTCAGTACTGTCAGCCAGGATTTTAATCCCAGATAAGCAAGTCTAAAACAGATTGTCTTGCAGGACTTGACACAACTACCATTTCATTCTGTTCTATGCCTTTCTGTGCACAAAGGCAACTTAGCCTAGAGAGCAGAGACCGCCTGATAGAAGGTATAGTTTCTTCAATTACTAGAAAAATGGAACATAACATGCAGCAAAAAAAGGATGATTTGTCTTACACTGTCACTTGCAAGAAGGAGCATGTTTTAAGTAGCAAGTTCTGCTTGACAGTAAAGTGCATTATTTCTTCTGTGCATTACTGAACATTGGAGCTCTGTAATCAAGCTTGATGTCTTGTCTCCATGTAATGTCTTTGTAAGGACAATGTGCAGACACATTTAAGCAAAGTGCAGGAGTCTGACAGGGAAACGAATTGCCTTAGTGAGATGCAAGGCTAGAAAACGGCTAAATATATATGGCATTATGGAGCATTAAACAGTGCAAAATTAAAGTGTTAGAAATGACAATAGAAACAGGTAAACCAGAAGAAAATGTACCTTGTGGTGCCACAATAAACCTGGCAGAGGCTGAATGATAAGGGAATTTTCCCAGTGGAACTACTGAATTATGGAACAATCCCTTAGAGAAAAACAGAAGGCCCAGCAAAACATTATGCTCACTCCCCCATCAAAGCAAATAAAGCCACCCACTGGATTAGCCAGCAAGTCCTTTCTACCCTCAAGTTCTCTGGATTCTCCAAGTCTGACTCAGAGCTTCCACTGATGTTCGTGTTATCCATTCCATTGATCTGGAGGGGAGTAAGCGCGAGAGCAAGCTGCAGCTCAGCGCATCTGTGTTGAGCAAGCCAGAGAGCTCCACGTGCTTGTCAGGGAAATATTCCTAGAATTTCAGTACCACGAGGACATGGTTTATAAAGTGCTAGTCCGATGCTTAAGCTGAAGCACCATATTCTTTAAAGTCAAATATCTCTGGATTCAGCAATCAACATGTTTTCACAGCACTTGCTCTTTTCTTGTGCTAGACTTGCACGAGTACAACTTCCAAGATCAGCGAGTGTTGTTCAGCAGTTTGAGGACTCTGAAGTCAAGTGCTTCTGTGATTACTGCAAAGAAATGTTTAAGTAAACGCACAAGCAGTTCATCTATTTAACAGTATCAACAAGTACTCAGAAACCCATTTTCAAGGGACAATATTCCCAACTTCTCCACTTTCTTTCTCTGACAGTAGTTCAACCCTCATATAAGTATAAAGTCTTACACCTACAGAAAGGAAAAAGTTGCCAGAGTCTTTGGAATTCAGTAACCCTGACAGTTACCTGGACAGTTTTATTGACAGAGGTGGTTCAACATGAGACTTACTAATAGTAAGTGTCTTGCACAATTCCCTCATCATATTTGGGGTGAGAGGCAGATGCACTCAGCTATACTTTAAGTAGGGACTGATAGCAAGAAAACTTAGCCAATGCTGACACAATACACAGAAGACTATGCCCATTTTTTTGCAGAGTTAAACATTTTTCCTTTTACAGGCTATCTCATCTTATACTTACTTTACACACAAAGTTCCCTGCTTACCTACTGATATAAAACAGATCTAGCAGGTTCTAGGAAGCAATACAGTCTTTTCCTAATTTCTAGCCACCTTCCTCACCACTACCCTCTTGAAACAAGCCTGGCAGGCAGTGCAAGAAACAGGGGTATAAAGTAACCTTTTACCAAGCTCATGATCAACACAAAGTAGTTTTACTATAAGGCTCATCTTTACTGATAGGCTGACCAGATTTTGAAGTTTGTTAAAAACTTTTGCTGGCATAATTTGTTCAGGTATTTTTTTTTTCCTCCTATCTGGGAATTAAAGAAATCTCACAGTACATCCAAGCATGCCAATACAATGTAGATTTTATTTAAATAAGCAGACATACTACACACTGATGGAACAATCTAACTGGGCAATGACTGATTAGCTAGCTATTCTGCATCTGTCAACAGCAGTTTGTACCAGCAGCTACTAGGGGAATGAACCTCACCGTAAGATAACTAGTAAGGAAAAATCTCATCACCTATTTTTTTTTCCCTTTTCAAATGAGCAGCAGTCAATTTGCAGCTTGAACTTCCAAATATTTCAAAGTTTTATCTAGGGAGCAAGAAGTTACCAACTCCTGGCATTTGTACCACACACAAACATACATGTTCTGAGCTCTCAATATTACAAAGTCCAACCAGCTGGCATGCTGCAATGGCATTACACATGCATGGTGCAAAACCACTACAAAGCAAATTTTCTTTTGCCTGTTTTGACTTTGTCACTCAATTTAACTCAACATACAAAAGCAAAGTTAAACTTTCCACTACATTTCTAGTTTGCCTCCTCCAATAGAGGAAAAAATCAGGACTCTCCATACTTCTTTCCTAGTAATCCCTTGTCAGGAAAGAGTAAAATTGAAAATAGCAGCAAGGGGACTCAACGCAACATTTCTACAGACTAATAGTTTGCTCTCGCATGCATCATATTACAGGCTTCTGTTCCATTAACCGTTTCTGCATATGTTATCCACATAATACTGTTCTGACTCACAGGAGTGTTATTATCATTTTACATAAAGGGGATGAGACCAAAAAAGATAATCCCTTTTAAATCAGTGATGTGATTGTTATTCCCTCTAAGAAATTCCTTGGGGCATGAAGCACTTGACAAAACTGCAGAATCCCTACCCTAGATTTTTGTTATATCCTAAGGGGAAAAGGGAAGGGATGCAGCAAGAGAACCGTCAGCATTAAGGGGATTTCAGTTCCTATGGTACTGTTTAAGCAGTACACAGTTATACACATGTCCAAAGTTTTCTCTTAAGACATTTTTCCCTTCTATTAACTTGGACATAAGCGTTGCAAATCAGTGAAATTCTGCCAAGAATGGCAAGATGCAACTACCTGCATGATTAGCCACAGCTAGCTTCCAAATAATTTTCAGAGTGTGCTTAACAGAAGTTACAAGTTTTGATTTCTCAAGAACTCAAGCACGGCAACTACTGAAATAAGACAGAGTGCAAGCACAGTTTTTACTGAAAGCTGTTAAAGGGTGAATAGTTATTTTCAGTTATGAAAATAAATGCTATTCATTGCCTCTGAGAAAAGCCAATTTGCATTAGGGCAAAGGAGATGCAAGATCGGAAACATGATCCACATTGCAGTACTGAATCTCAATTGATTATAATATATTATCCTTTCAGATTTGATTCTCCCTAATGCCAGGTAATTTCTAATGCAAAAGCAGCTCTTTTTCCTCTAGATCAAGTACAACCCCATTTCATCATCCACTGTACTCAGAAGTTTCTGAAGTTTAAATATCTAAAGACCTTCCATGTAAAATTACGTGATGGTACCCTGACTAAGTTCGAATTCTCAGAAGGTGTGAGTAATTTCATTAGGGCTGGACGTGTTCCCAAATCAGCCACGTGACATCTTGAATAACAGTAATGACAGAAGGGTGAGAAGCAATGTTCAAGAAAAAAAGTTGCATGGTGTGATTAATAGTACACATACGCTACCTTCCATTCATCCTCTTTAACTGCTTTGGTGTCCAAGCTCCTTGAGATTTTTTTTGCATGTATTCTCTTCAGAAGTTAAAACTACTACATTAGCCTCTGATGAAAACTCCAGAACATATATATTTCAGTACTGTAGAGTACTTCACAGGTTAAAAGCTCCAAAACAGAAATAACCAGAATGCTATATACAACATACCAGTACACCCCTAGCAAACATGTTGTTAATAAGTCTGTAGCAGCTTTAAAGAAATTTGATTCCTGAAGCTCTTAGAAACTGCCAGATTAGATAAGTAACCCATGTAGTTATGATTGAATCATTAAGTGCAGCTTGATCTTTTGACAAAGCTTTAAGAAGTTTCAAAATGTTGGAACAATTCACACAAGCTAAGTTATTTTAATGCAAAATAATGCTTCATCATAGAAACACTCCCAGTACTGACAAACAGGTGGGAGGGCAGGAAGAGGGAAAGACAGGAGAGATTGTTTAATAGACATGGGTTAACTTGAAGCAAGTGTCCAGCCTCTTGGCTTAGCTTTAGAAAACTCCAAAGTAAACCAATTGCAAAGGCTACCTAATGAAACAGAGGAAAACAAAAGTATTCATTAAAATTGAAGTAATGTATGAAGTTTGGATTTTGTTGTTGGGTTGTCTTGGTTTAGATTTGTTTGGTTTTTTTAAACACAGTTACAGTTTTAAGGTGTATACAGACAGACATTAAAGTTCAGCTGAACTTCTAAACAAAGTTACGCAGGTTAGCTGTCTGGCATGAGCACCTAGCTACTGGGAACTGCTCTGAGTGATTTAACTGCACTCACCGGCATGCATGAGTACAACCTGCGAAAGAGCTCTAAACAAAGCTGAAATAAAATTCCTGGCACATGACTAGTAAAGGGCACCACCTTGGCAATTGTGTTGAAATAGGTTATCGAGGTCAAAAGAGCCAGCTCTAACTTCCTAACAATTTCTTTGAAGACTAAACATTGAGTTGGCAATGGCAGAATACATACAGCTTGTTTTAAGTGCAAGTCAGCATGGGAGCAATACACCAACTGAAGTAGAGAACTGTTTTTTCCTTTAGACATATGAGTTGTAATGTGAATTTGTACATTAGTAATAGAATTATAATTAATGAACCTTAACAGCTGTGTTATCTGTTACCACAAATGGAACAAAATGACAGACTGAAATTGGGACTTTCAACTACCCAAAGTTAAACTCAACTTCAGAGAAGGTATTTCACACCACATACACATCCCTGCTAGCTGCACAAGTCTGCTTTGGAGTCTAACAGAGTTGACACTGCACAGAGTGCCTCTGAAGTAGCTAGACTTGTATCACACGGCTTAATATTTACCACTTCAGGTTCAAATGATTCACTTTTGTGTATATGCTTACTAAGCTGACAAATAAACCAGAAAGGACAGCTTCTTAGATCTCCCTAAGTCACCAGGTTTTCAGTGTTCCTCCAAAGCCAGAACTTTGAACTTTCAGGGGTCAACCCAACATCCATACTCAGTAAAAAAGCTAAAAAGTGATATCTAACAAAAAATATTTAGAAGTCAGTGATTGCATTATTATGACAATCTTGCACTGCTCAGCTAACATGCAATAAATACTGCATCCAAGAAACATTTGTAGTAAACTCCGGAAGCTTGAGCAGGTAGATTAAGAACCCTTTAGCACACACCGAAGACTATTGCACGAGAAAAAAAATAATACTCCACACCATATAAGAATGTGTGCTGATGGGAATTTGTTAAAGCAGGAGGATAAATCCGCAAACCATACAGCACACTGCAACCAAATTTAACATGACAAGAAGAGAGCAATTAGCAGCCTAAATGAACGTGATAGCACTCAGTACATCTTCTGAATACCCATACCACAGCTGTTTCCTTTATATTCAACTGCCCTGTAAAGCGAAAACATGGATTTGGGGAACAATTAATAAAAAACTATTTTGTTTTAATTCCATTTTAAAGCTCTGAATAGTTGTTTGCTTAAACAGCTAATCTATCAAAAGACTGTTTAGACTTATAATCTCACATACTTCTCTGGTAAAGATCTGACCCCCTACTTTCTACTCCTAATTTTGCAGTGTTAATCACTAAGAACATGTTATGCTTAGGCCTTCACATCTGCAATCGTTCCATGTCTCACAGCAGCTGCAGCATGATAATTAAGCATTTTACATCCCTGGAATGAAAAAAGGTGCTCGGTTTACCTGAAGATTATAGAATGTTACCACATGTGTGTAATACCTCTGCTTTCTCTACTTTAAAGAGCACAAGAAAAATGTGGAGTGAGTTTTTTGCTATATGCACTTTTTTGCTCTAAAGAATACTGTCCCCTCCACTTTCAGAAATAGAAACCTGAACTTTTCTCCTTGTACAACATCGAAACCACCTTGTTATGGAACTAGTGGCAATATTTCAGTTTCAAAAGAGTGAAAGAAAGTTTTGAAAGGAATTCAATGAAGACTTCTAAATCTTATGGTATTTTTTGGTAAATACAAAAGCTGGACCAAACAATTATCCAGATTTGAAATTCAACCCATGTTTTTCTATTGCAGTCCAAAAGGACAATAAAATTCCATCACAAAGGGACACATCTGGCATTTATGAAATCCAGATTTTACATATGAACAAGACAAAAAGTCCTTATATCTATGTCTCAATAGAAGATCAGAAGCAAGCCAACAATACCTCAACGGTAGATGTTTTAAGAGACAGGAAGACTGGAGCACCTCCAAATCTGCACCTTAAATGAGAGCTCAATAAATAAGCTCCAGAGTAAAAGTTAGTGAATTGAAGGGTTCAAAAAATTAAACCATATGTTGATCCTTCTCCTTTTAACTCACCATAAGGTACAGCAGGAGATGAATAAAAAGTAAATGCAAAGTCATTAGAGAAGCTCAGCAAGGAGGAGGCTCACTTACATGTTTGGAGGCCAGGGTTCAAGTCTTGCCTAAGGCTGAAGAATACAGAAGAATTGCTAAGTCTTCCTTTCAGGCTTCATAAGTAATTGCTGTACACAAAAGAGGGGGGGGGGGGGGCCCACAACCCCAAGACGCATTCTAATTAGTCTGGGCATCTCTAACACTGAAATACAGGTTAGAAGTTCTAGAGACTGGAAGCATAGTGACTTAGGCATATCTAGAAAGGCTTCTCCTAGTGAAGTTCAGCTGCCCTAAAGTCTGCTGGAAAGGTAGCATGGCAGGATGCAAGCAATTCAACAGCTTTCTTGACATTCTGTTGGACAGGCCTAACAGGAAAAGGTCTCTCTGCTAATCTGTTACTCAGAAGCAAAGACAAACTAGTTGGACACATCAGTAACCACCTTGGTTGCAATAGCCATGAGATGGCAGGATTTCACAGAGAACCTCCTCAGAGCAAGAAGACATTCCATCCCCATGTGGAAGAAAACAAGCAGGAATAACAAAAGGCCACCTTGATTCAGTGAGCAACATCTGACTGAGTTTGGGTACAAAAAAAGTCCTGAGAGGTAGAAACAAACTGCTTACCAAGAACAAGTATTAAAGCATCACCCAAGCATGCAGAGAAGGAATTAGGAAGGCCAGGGCTGGAGCTTGTGAGGGATACAAAGGGCAATGCAAAGGTGTTCAACTGGTATGTCAGCAGCAAAACAAAAGACAAGGATAACACGAGCCCACCACTGAACAGGGTGAGCTATGCTGTGACAAAGGGAATAGAAAAGCTGAAAGGTACTTGGTACCTTCTTTGCCGCAGATTTTGAAGTTTTTTCTGAGAGATCTTTTCAGCCTCCCAGGTCTTCACAACTAGTAGTACAGTTTATGGGAAAAAGGTATTATCTAGTCAAAGGAGTTCCAACCATGATTACTTAAAACTGGTCTACCAAGCCCATCAGACTAGACAGCTTGCACCCAGTGGTGCTGAAGAAAGTAGAAAATGCCATGATGAAGCTGGTTAGGCATCTTTAAGAAGCCATGCTAAGAAGGCAGGGGGTCCCCCTGAGGGTTAAAAGAGGGCAGGAAGGACTGAAGGCATAGATTTTCCCAACAGGCTGTGGAATCTCCACCTCCAGAGCTCTTGAATGAATTGGGATGCACAGGGCTTTGTCAAAACTCCAGTTACCTCTGCTTTGAATTGGAGGCTGGACTAGATGAGCTCCAGAGGAAACCACTGGAGAGAGGTTTTTGTATATACATAAAGGCTTCCTAAGCATCCAGCCAAACCCAGAAACATTTAAGCCATTCACGCTAGACATTGTTACAAGGTCTCCACAGTCTTCAAGTTGATGTGGACATTAACAATAAGGGGGGGGGGGGGGGGGGAGGGGGGCAATAGAAATCAATTCAACAGTGAAAGAAGGTTCAATGAAAATTTCAGAAGAGAAAGATTCAGAATTTAAAGTATCTCTAAAGTTACTCAAAAGGGTAGAAAACATTAGCTTTTTAAGAGAAGCCAGCATATTTCATGTTCTGAAAAGTTTTAATACTTTCAGAAAGTTTTTTTTAAAAATAGTTTTCACCATCATCTGTGAGTAATATTCATCCTGAAATACAGTATTAAAAATACAGACTTATGTTACTCCAAAGCTCTGAATAATAACTTATAACCCAACTACCATGTATCTGAATTGATTCTTAAACTTTTATCCACTAAACTGATTGGTCCCAACGAGTTTGTTTCAGAGACTTGTTACCACTATGGCACAACAAAGCAAATCAGGTACACTGAACATGTGATAACAGGAACGCATTAATTAAAAGCCTTTTGCTTTCAAAGGTTGTAAGTTCAACACAGCACTAGCAACAGGGTTGTTTTTTTTTTTTCCACATTCCTTATTCAGTACTGATACTACAAACCTACTTCTGTCCTACATTATTACTGCAGGAAGTGATTCTAAAACCAGAAAGCTTAAGGAAATATCCTTAAAAGTTTTGAAGTTCTAGGTTGGCATCATTTGCACCAGCAGTAACTAGAACTTATTTATTTACACCCTAGTATCTTATTGTATCGCTGAAATTATTCAGCAGACATTGAGTAATAATACTGCATACTTCATGCTACAACATTTATTCTTAACATATTGTGGATAAACTGTATATAGCACCTGCTATATTGTTTGAGAATTAAAAGACTTTCAATTCAAATGTGCCTTCAATTAACACACAACTCTTCAATACCAGAAGCTTGGTTTGTGAGGGTTCTTTGTTTTGGGGGAGTTTTTGTTTAGTTTGTGGTGATTTTTGTTAGGGTGGCTTGGGGTTTTGTTTGGTTTTTAGTTTTTGCCTACTTGTAGCAAGTATTTTATAAACCTGGAGAGAAAAGCTTATCACAGCTACCAAGCTCCCATCCTCCTCAAAACAAAATCTTTATTTAAGCCAGGTTTACTGTCTTTGAGATTGGATTTTACAAGGAATAAGAAATGCTCTCTCTTTGCTTAATATGGCACACACAGTTAAGACTGACCTTTTCCAAGTTCAGGCTGGCCTGATCAAGTGTGTCTCCTGGATTCCAAATCCCAAAACCTAGGGATTACCAATCCTTATCTACACAAAGGCAATCGAGGTAGAATTAGCAACTCCTAACTGCCAAACTGAGTTGAGAGCAACTAGTTATCACCACACGATATATTAATACAGTTTAACAAATCATTTGGAAGGCATCCCATCACCATCTTGGAGTCCTGAAGTACAATACATTTAAGTGTAACTAAACTAATAGCTTTTAAAGTTGCCTTTTCTCCCCGATCTTTTCCAGGCCAATCAAGTTATAAGATATACTAACAACGTTATACTTTTCTAGTCTACTAGACATTCAAGCTTCACTGTTTACAAACTTATTTCAGACAGACAACATCAACTACAGCGAAGTACATTCACCAGAGTAACAATAAAATATTAATTCCTGCTGCTGAACATCTGTGGTTTCTAGTAACTCTTTCAATTGCAAGAAAGCTAACAAACAGGATGCATGAACAATCTACCATGGACTGTCCAGACCAGGCAGGTTTGAGAAGTACACCTTAGCTACAAACAAGTAAAGTAGAAGTCATCATCTGTCCTTTCAGTGTCCTCTCTGCCTACTCCTCTTTGAGGAATTTCCATATCTCACCAACTGACTCAAAGCCAGGAAAAGGGAAGCTATATCAAGCCAAAAGAGAAGGAAAACTTGAACAAGATCGGGAGCTGCAAAAGCTGAAGAGATCAGAGATTAGAAGACTGCTCACTCACATCCCCACTTGATCAGAGTTATAGCCTAGCACACCTACCTATTTTACTGAGCCCTATTTTCCTTGTTCGAAAAAGAAAACAGCCTTTTAGCAAGTCATTATCTCTATAGGTGCTAAAGAAAGTACCTCAAAGGCAATACAGTAGAATTATAGTATACACTGGTGTACTAAAAGTGACATGGCTAATCACTAGCATCAGTGACAAGAGGATCCCTTAGCTTTGATGGCCTTTCATCCATAGACACTAAAACTTTGCTTGTGTATCAAGCTTACCTTTGCAAAACACTAAAACAAGACACTCCCTCCCAGTAAAGAAACTACACAATATGAAGTTCTGTACCCTTCTGCCCAGTGCAACGTCATTTAAAAAAATATGTATCTTACTCAATTGTGTTGTGGCCTTTAAGAAGAACTCTGCAGTTTCGATATTCTAAACCACCTTCACTGGTAAAGCACTTCTGACTTACTACTCTTAGTATTTATTTAAATGTAATATTACAAAGCTCTGCACACAATGAGTGGGCATCAAACCTAGCAACACCTTCATAAAGCTTGAGAATGCAGTTCTGTATTAGTCATTCACCCACAGAAAACTGCTGTGAAGTAGCTCATACCAAGATTCTGTGTCTAGCTTAATTTAAATGCCAAAGGCTTCCTGAAGAAAGGGCTGTCTTACAAAGAGACACAGTATTACACAGTTTAATGCTAATATTTTACTAGCAATTTTTAATATAACTAGTGATTTCCATAATATTTTAGACATCTGAAAGTGCTACATACTTTCAAGTAACGTATGCCAACTCTTACATGCATCTTTCAACAAATATGAATGAGATTTACTAAGCAAACAACTGTGATTGTGATCCTCAGCTTAGTTTGATGTAATGAAAGTGCAAACACAGTAGTAATGAAAGTGCAAACACACTATAAAAGTTGCCAAGGAGAACCTAAGCTATTTTAAACTGAAGAGGACTCTGTTTTCAGCATGATACAGGGCAAACAAGATACTTAAGGTCAACAAGAATTAGCTTATCAAGCTCAGTTTAGAAAGCAAAACCTTACTGAAACTAACCAAAACGCATAGGCACTTTATTTAAACAACCAAGCATAAGACCATTAGTTTATATTCATGATAAACCATAGATGTATTCAAGCATGTATTTTAATACTACTGTTACTGATGAACAATAAAGACTAATCATTATCTTTCCCCCACGTTATGATATAGTAGACAGGCAACAAGTTGCAACATCAGAACTGCATAAAATAGTCCTGGAACAAAATATGCAACGATGCTTGCCCAAAACACTCTCAGCCTCCAACCATAACTTACAGGCTTCCAGAAACATAGGTTGTTTTCTTGGTTTTAGTCTCCTAGAAGTTTGTACAAATGTTTTTTTTGAACACACCTATAAACTTAAACATCGCAGCACTCCAAGGAGTTCCACAGCTTACTTCATCTTCTTAATCTTCATGTGGGGGAAAAATAAAAATAAGAAACTACTTAAAATGTTTTGTTTCCATTTTTACTATTAGGAGTAAATGAGAACAATTGTTCATTGCCTGTTTTCTGTACCACTTCTGAAGCATCCTTTGGAGACTTCCATCTTAGATCCATCTCTTCAACATTCACTCAGTAACTTTACTTCAGACCAAGGGCTCTGATCCACTCAGGGACGCTGTGTACTTGAACTATTTTATACTTTTGTTAAGTATAAGATGGTGAGAGGGGATGAGAGAACAAAACAAAACAGTACAATATGCATAATGGAAGCAGCACCCAATGGATTTTTACACTGGAAGCATTGTTTTCCTGCTGTGAATTAAGAAATAGTAAACAGATTAGATTTTTCTTTTTGACTGTATAACTGAGCATGAATCTCTGAAAATATTCAAAAACAACCTCAAGTTCTACTACTACATAGGAATAATATGTTCAGTTCAGAACATATGATTTTTGTATGTCCTATCTTCATTCTTTCTTGGTATTTCTACCTGCATATTTATTTTATGCAAATGTGGCTAGATGGCAAAACTTAAACTTATGTTTGCCACTAATAATTTTGTCCACCCAATAAAAAAATTCACCCTGGGTTACGGTTTGAAAGACTACTGACGTCCAACTTGCTGAAAAAAACTCACTGCAATCAAACTCCCTCCTCTTAGTGCCTTATTAACCGTAAGGCACATGACCTAAGACCATTGAAACCACCCTTTCAGATGGAGGGCTCAATTTCCATAAGAAACCCGGAATGATTTACTGGGTCACTGCACCCATGACACCCACCTGTACAGGACAATGTTCCACTTCAATCTACCCTTCTTTGACCATTCACTAACCTAATTCTTGTTTACAGCTTGCTGTACATGGAAAAGCCTCACAGGCAAGAGCAGAAGCACCACAGGTGAGCTCATACTGAAGTCATCACTTTAAGGCAAGCTTTGACCAAAATAGTGACACCTCTTACATCATTCTCTAGGGAGCAACATGGACAACAGAAAAAAGGAACAAAACAGTAGCTGGGAACACAAACCTAACAGCTCATCAGTTAAGAGATGATAGACAAATCTTGCTTCCAATATGGAAGGCTGAGATTTCAAAGCACTAGTGGTACAGGGAAGAACAGAAGAATAGTAAACACTATGCCACTGTTCCCCCATGTTATTCTCATACAAGGAAACAGATTTTTGTTGTTTGAGGATAAGCTAACTGTTTTTCAGCATCCCCAAAACCCAGAAACTTTTATTTCAGGACGACTTTAGTCATTACAGTCAACTCAAATTTTCTCCTTTTCCCTCTTTACATTTGAGAAGCATTTTTACACTCATGCAGAAATTCAACTGAAGACTCAGAGATATGCTCAAGTTCAATTTTGAGCCCACACTTTCATGCTGAAAGCCATGCAATTCTGTTTCATAAAGCACCTCAGGATGTTCAGTTTTGTTTAAAGACTCATTCCATTTGAAACTTAGACAAGTACCTTTTCACACAAGTAGCAGAATAATAAAAATACCACTTCCAGTGAGTTGATGCAAACAAAAATCCAAAACATGTTACCCCAGCCACAATGTAATATTTGACAAAATCTGTATTTCCCCCTCCCCCCTCCTGTGTTGTAAGTCACTAATTTCTCTTCTTTTAAACTCTAAAGAGCTAGTTTCTGGCAATTACTTCTGCTAACTTACCACACTAAAAGTTGCAAAACTAACAAGATATTAAGATACTCTTTTATCTTGGAGGAGTCAGCATCTGCTTTATTTCAATTATTAAGGTTGTTCTACTAGTCAGATCTTTGAAAAGGCAGTAGTATTTACAAGTCTGGCAGACATGCTGTTTACAAATTCTTTGTTTTCTACATTTCAGGAAAACCTCCTTTGTTTGCTCTGTCTTTTTCCAAACTGAAGTTGAGTCATACAGAATATAGGAAGTGACCATAACAAGTCTTCAGAAGTACATCATGTATTTCCTAGAACAGAGATAAAACTTAACTTACTAGTGGATGTTTTGACTCTACAGGCTACTCACAGATAAGGAAAGTCCATCCAAGAAGTGTCCAGAATAGCTTAGAATAAGTAAATAAAAGTCTTCTAAGCACAATTAAGGGCATTAGTAATACAAAAAAAGCTGCACATGAAGCACACTCCTACTTTAATCTCTCAGACTTTGATTTTTCTATTTACTACCTGCATGAAGTTCTACTCATTTTAGGATTATCTGCTATCCTGCCTATCTATGGTCATGCATTTGCTCCTCTACCACCAGCAACCATTCAAATACAAACTGCACCTGGCACCTTCAAACAGCTGCTGTGCATGACTTGGAGCTGGACCTGGTCCCCCACCAAATCAATATGCAACATTTTCCTGTGGCTGCTGTGAATGCTACTGGAAGATCCACAGGGGGCACATGCTAGAAGAGCAAACGAGCACATAGGACAGTGAGCAAAACAACCTACACACATGTACTTAAAAACCACACACAGAAAAAAACACTATCTAAAACGGTGTATATAGGTCTTCTGGAAAAAGATCGGCAAGGAGTTTCTCTAAAGTTAAGCCTCCAGGGAGATCAAGCAACTCTGATAACAGAAATTGTTCTGAATATACTTTAACATTTTGAATAGCATTCAAACACTGGTGTTTATAATACCAGTGACCAAAGTCCAATGCGTCAGATGTTTCATTTGTTTCCCCATTATCTTGCTGCAAAAAAATCCTAGTGTCTTGGCAGGGCTCAAAGTTTAATATTTGTTACAAGAAATTTATTCTAGGAGAAGCACAAAAAATGCAGTAGTGATACCAAACTCATCGTTCCACATTAAGAAACAGGTCTTACAACCAAGTATACAAGGTTAGTCAGACTCACCTTCCCTCATTGATTTTTGCTTTGTCTCCTTGACAAGAGAAGTTCTCAATGTAACCTAGACTGCAGTTGATTCGTGTCCAGTCAGGCTGGCACACAGCAAGGAAGTGAGGACGTAGTCTGCCTATGGAGTACTTGGCAATGTCTGTCAACGACTGGCTAGCGGCTGCTCCAAAAATGAAGGTCCCAATGGCTTTGTAAATAGTGGCTATGTAGTTATTTCTGACAAACGAATTTGAGTGCAAATGATTATAAAAGACAGAGAGAGTCTCTCCTAGGATTATCTGAAAGAGAAATAAGGACAACAGTTAAAGAAAGATAATCACCTAAAAATAAAGATAATACTCTATTATTGTTAATACTCAGACATGAAGTTTCAGAAATTAATTTTTTTATAATCATTAAGCTGCAAATTTAAATTTTCCAAGAGTCAGCAGTAACCATGCCCGAACTGTAAACACTTTTATGTAAAAGGAAAAAAACTTCTACTTAACTCTGCTTCATATTGAACTTAATATTATTGATTTTCAGAATATTTATTAAAACAAAGCCTTCTCAGAGTAATGCTTATCCATATTATTTGGTATGACCCTAATTAGAAACACATTGTCCAGTATTACATTTTATTTTACATTGAGTCTTCTTCAGCTAAACTTCTGCTGAGGAAAATGCTTCTATTTCATCATAAAGTTGTTAGGTTTTTTTGTGACGCCAGGCTCTACTCTGAAGGGTCTAGACTTCATTTCTGGACGTGAAATAAAGAAATACCATGTTTTTCAGGAAAATTAAAACATTAGGGGAGAAAACCAATGCTAATAAGAGTAGGGAAAGACAGGTAATTATTGAGGTCTTCCCACAATTTTTCACCTTGCATGTCCAAGGTACGTGCATCAAGTGTGTTATGAAGTGCTGACAGGAAAGCTGACGTAATTTTGTTGTTCTGCAACTTTCTTTTGCAGAAAGTTTTTCCTTAAAACAAGTACAAAACTTCACCCTAGAAAGGCTGGATACTGAACCAGATGGTGCCATCTCGTACTGAACTGCTTGACTCATACAGATGATCAGATGCGTGGGGGACTGTATGCATGTATGTAAATGTTTAAAAATCCTGCAAAGATTAAATGATGGCCCCACCTGTCACTTGAGAGTGACAAGTCCAGGATCCCAGCAAAGCAGAGCTTTGGTGAATGAAGCTGTTATTAGACACTGACACCTGAGCAAAGCAGCAGTCAGCAGCTTTGCACATTAAGGTAAACAAATGCCATCAGATGTGTGATACTGAAGTTTTGCACCCTGCACAATACAAAAACTTGGACTGAAGCAGAGGTACACTAGAACATGGACTAAAGCTAAAAAGTTTACTGAAAAGTAGATGTTGGTAAGCTCTCATACAGAATCTACCTATCCCAGAGAGTAACCTCTTAATGATGATAGTGGAGCAGAAATATCACAGCCATGACTGGTAAAACAATGAATCCCTTTTAAAGAACTCGGCTGCAAAACCTGCAAGAAGGTCACATATCTCAGTTGAGGTGATAAAAAATGAAGGTATGCTAATGCAGCTACTTCACTGGATGCAGAGAAGAGTGTTAACCTTCAATAATCTGACTGAACATTGAGTATAGGACACTAACACTTGTTTTTACCATCTGATTTTAAACAAGTCTTGACAGAAAAGCCTGATTTCACAACTAAAAAAGATGGTCTCTGATGTTACAAAGGTAACTTTGTTAGCTAAATCTTCATACAGGTTCCTGTGGTCATTGGATAAACTCAAAAGGAAATGCACCCATTAAAAGTTACCACATTCACTGAATCCTTTTCTGACTCGGTAAGTCCCTGAGCTGCAAATGGCTGGTAGCAAAGAACTGAGGGCAAAACACCAATCTTTGCTTGCTCTACTATTTTGTTCTTCTGCACTCATTGCTGCTAGAAATGAGGTAACAAAGCTAGATGCACTTCAGTTATGACCAAGTACTGCTGCTCTTGGGCAATGCTGACTACAAACGTTAGTAACATGATAAAAAAGTAGTCTTATCTTAAAAGGCAGGATCTTTAAGTGTAAATCACTTGCCAGTTAATAGAACAGACAAAAACCAAAAAAGTTTTATCTGCTCCAAAGTAATTCTTTAAGTTTTTTTAAACTGTTCTTCCAAGAGGAGGAAAAACGAGGTAAGTCACATTTTTGATTCCCAGCCCCACATTTTTACAGTTCTGGAAAAAAATTCCACCCAAGAGCAAACATAAGGTAGAAGTTGACCTTTATGTTGGAACCTAGATAAAAATTCATGCAGTCCTTATGCAAGAAAGAGATGTGATTGCCATAACACCCCACCTGATTTTAACCCATTAGCCAATTGGCCAATACTGAGGTTTATATTTAGCTGCTTCTTTTCTAGCTTTGATTCCTAAAATGTACTTGGATAGATATTTATACACCTAAAAACCTTATTTGGCATAAAAGAGTTTTAACTTTACTCAAAGTGAAGCTCTGATGAGCTTGGGTATCACCCAACACAGAGCCATAAGTGGAGTCTGAAGCTTATTAGCACATCTGGATGCAGATCTCAAAGCTCTTGTTGAATGGCCATTGTTGGAACTGCAGTCCCATGAGACTTAAGACACAAAATGATTAACTGACGTGGCCTAGTTCTCACCTCTGCCCATGCCCCAGGACACGTCCCCCCCCCCCCCCCCACTTTCTGATGAAGTACTGATACTACATTCTTCCAGAAACCAATTAACCCAACCTAGCTCAAAGAAAGCTGCTGTTTTCTGCCAGGGTAAGGCATTTCACTATCCTGGTTCAGGCAAGCCACCAAAGCTGGCAAAAGACAGTCTAATAGTGAGACCTCACTATTTGTCCATAGTAAACTATTAGGATAACTTAAATCTTAAGAATAAAGAGTCACTATATGCTGGAGCCAGTTCAACTGAGCTAGGAGCTGTGGTCAAAGAGAGACACCCTAAACCAGCAGATGCAGAGGCAATCTCTCACTGATCTGGTGTTAAGAGGAGCAAAGCAGAACAGTACCATGTTTTCAGCCGGGTTAGGTGCAGCACAAAAGTCAGTCATAGTATTACCTTAAACACATATGGGCCCAGTGTTTTATCCTGACCTTTGGGGAAACATCCAGGGAAAAACTCCCTGGCTACTTACTCATTTTATTCTAGTTATGCTTTTGATAAGTTCTGATTGGAAGCCATATTTTTCTTTTAAATAACTTAGTGTCTGTTGTTACACTTTCATGCACAGAAGTATTGCCAACAACTTTGTCACAGATAAAAACACTGACTTAATAGGTCATGCAAACTCCTATTCTGAAAGTAGTACCTCCCAAAATAGAGACAGTTTTTTGAAATACATTACTGTTATTCTAAACTGATATGGTAAGGGAGGAATTTTTTCTCTCTCAAACTAGAATTGAGCCACCACAGTTCTAAGGTATTCTTTTTCTGTTTTATAATTCTAGTTCTTTGAGACCTTGATTAAAAGAAAACCTTTTAGTTATTCTTGCCAGAACACCATTTCTACTGCTTTAGCACATGGTCTAAGGGCATTATTTTGAAGTTGAGAAATATTATATAATACAGTTTTAGAAGCATGTGTTAACAGATTGCCCCTCCTCCCTCTTCCCCAAGCCCATCAAATCAAATGCAACGAAGAAAAGTTTAACTTACAACAATTATACTGAAAGGTACAATTATTCCTGCTAACAACTTATAAGAAATGGTGTCCTCTTTGTATGGATACCGGATGGATTCATCACTACAGAAAACTCCTCTCTGGAAGGGGATACGTCTTGAATTGAGAATTGCAAAAGGCAAGCCAGCTAGCAAAAAGGAATAAAAAATACATTACAAAATCAAAACAAACTCTGGCGATGATTATAACCCCGCATTTCCAAAGAGAAGTGCATAGAGAGGAACAGGCATGCAGCAAGTTAGAAGGTTATTCACTTCCTTTAGCCAATGACTGCTGCCTTGTCTTTGCAGCTCCCAGGAAGGACTGTTGAATGAAGGAGCGCAGGACAGGATTCCTCTCACCTTGGCATTTGTGGCACATTAAGCATGGAAGCGTGCCGAAACCATGACTGAGTAAACAGCTCAGTGACAACCACTGAGTTGCTCAATCCACTGCTACTGCTGCAATTATGGACTATTCCTTTATACTCCAGTGAGCAACAGGTGCCCCTTTATATCTTCTCTGTACAAGTCAGAAGAACATATATTGCATTTCATGAAGGCAGAAAAGGCATGCTTCTCAGGGAGTGCAAGTGCAGAAGAGGTTTTCAGGAAGATATGGAAAAAAGGGAAAATTACACATGCATGCAGTCCTCATTTACACACACACTGGATTGTTCCCTGGAACAATGTGGTCACTGCACATGCCCTAGAAGCTCAAGGCATGGAGATTTTGTTCCACAAAAGAGGAAGCCTTTGGCTCATCCTAAACTCAGAACCCAAGATTAAGGCACAAAATGCTTTGTGTTATTGTACCTCAAGAGACCTGCAACACTCAGCAAGACTAGTCATTTGAACAAAGTCTAAAAAAAAGTTAAAAAGCTCAAAATAAGACACAAATTAATACAAGCTAATACAATCACATTTTTAAATTCTGATCCTCCATCCTCAACATACATACAGCACCTGCACAACAGGATGAATACCTTCAGAAAGAAATAGGTGTATGGAAAAAAGAAGTAGGGGACTACTAAGAACATTCAACAAAACAGTAAATAATCTTCTTTAATGCCGCTCACTGGGCTGTACATCCCTAATTTAAAGTTCTCAAGAGTCCTTGACTTGTGCTCAGAATTCAGCAGTATTGCATATAAAATGCATACCAATTAAGAGTTAAGACAACAAAAATTGTCTTGAGGGAGATATTCCTAATCTACTAGTAAGGGATCAGAAGGATGAAAATCAGCCTTCCTTCCTTTCTGCCAGAGAAAGATGTTGCTGTAGTCTCAGTTCTCTCCTATGTGTCAAGCCATAGCCCACCTCCTCCTTTCCATACACACAACCACCCCCAAATAAGTGTGTACAAAGTAAACACAGAAAGAACAGAAGAAAAAGGATTAAAAAACGTACCAGCCAAGCAGTAAGAGAACTTAGGGAAGAGAAGAAAACCACGAAGTTACATAGTCAGGATTTACAAAGGGAAAAAAAAACACTAAAATATCTAGGATCCTTTCCAACCCTTATCCCTCCTTAACCTCCACCCACGAAGTCCTCTGAACTAAGCCTGATTCCTGGGCCCATCACAAATGCCCATATACAGCTTCACCAATGATTTGCCATCAATTTCATTCTTCACACCATAAAGTGACTGCTTAAAAGAAAGCTTCAGTTTGAAAACAGACAGAGAAGAACAAATAACTAATGGCTCAGAAGGTGAAAATTTCCTTGAAGTGACCTCTGATGAATGACACACAGCTTTATTCCACAACCAAGCAGTCATGGGCTTAAAAGAGTGCCCACGTATTCCAGCTAAGCCCATTGCAAAGAACCAAGGATCTTCTGTACTGTCATAAAATCAATAGCATGCCAAACTTTCCCTTTGAAAATGGCAGAAAAAACCCCACTGTCATTGGGAAGAGCGGTTGTTTCCAGTTCCATGCCAGCAGGACTACAACTGACCTAGCTCTGGAAGCTGCCCAAGCACACCAACAAAGCAGGAGACAGCAGGAAGGCCTAAGGGCCAAGCCAGAGCCTCACCAAAACACAGTTATTCAGACACCAGCCAGCACTGAGCCCTGGAGCTGGACTCCGCAGTGGAGTGAGAAAACATAAAGTCTTTCCTACCAGGAAAAAAATCCCTCTCCCTTTCTCCTAATAGTAGGAACAGCAAGGTTTTGAAAAACTCTGCAGTCCAGACCTCATTTCTGCCCTCCCCTTGTGTTGGTATTGTGCCAGCATGTTATGAGATAACATCAGTTGTTTAGTATTTAGCTAACTTGTGCAAGGGAGGAGGCAGCAGTGCACAGTCATGGAAGTGACTTGTCATCATAATACCATGGTATGTTCCCAACACCATTTATTCTATAAAATATGTATGGAATGAAAACTTCATGCTTTGCCCTGCACACACACCAACACCAAGATTCAAGACTGTGTATTTTAGAAAAGTATACTTCTTCAGAATTGGAGAATGATGCCTACACAGATAAGTCTCCTGACTATTTATATGTTTACTTATTTAAAGGAGGTAGTTTTAATCATAATGGTAAAGCAGTTGCTCACAAAAATTAAATCCAGCCTAAAAAAACCTTATCACAGCCTCAGCACACTGCCACAGATACTTGCGATCACAATTATGTGGTGTCACTGACATCACATCACCAGCTCTACATCCTTTCTAAAGGCCTGCTCTACAAACAATGATGTCATGGTGGCTTACTCCCCATTTCCTCCTACCCATATCTGAATGTTTCAGCTTCTCAAGGTCGGAGATAGAAAATCTTCAGAATGCTGGTGTTATTCAGGTGTTTGGGTGGTGGCTTTTATTTTATGTGATTACCTGCTGCTAAATCAGAAACAGAAAGTAATCATATGCGGTTCCTGAGAATGAATTCCCATACACTGTGCTTTTCGATGCAAAGAGAAGCTGTTTGAAATGTGTGCTCACTCTTTGGCAACATTGAGATTATTATGTAATTAGTCTGTAACTGCTTGCAGCTCCTTCCTATACTAAGATCACACAAACAAAATACCAAACAACTCTAAGTTTTGTTTTGCTTCTTAGGCAAGTAAGAACCAGCTAAAAGAAGGTATTACAACGCTTTCTCTCATCATTTTTTCCACCTCTTTTACTCCATCTGAAACAAATCCCACTTTGCTAATTAAGAAAGAAAGTTTTATACAAAGTCATAACCAGCAAAATTTAGCAAAGACAGTATGAGTCTTTAAGTTCTAGGTACCTACCTGGTTTGAAGTAATTAATTGGAAGCGTTATGCACTGAAACACAACACTGCTAAAACAGCTTATATAGCTTCCCCCAACTGTATAACAAATTTTAAAAAGTAGTTCTGTCGGTCGTCTTATTGCTGTTCTCAGCACATTTAAGTGCTGAAAGTAGATGTGCTCCATGAAAGCTTGAGACAAAAGTTTTAACTTGTAAAGACCAGGTCACAGCAGATTGAGTTAACACTGTTAGACTGAAAACTAAAGTCACAGAACTATGACATCTGAAATTTATTTTTTGCTCAATCCCAGTTATTAGCCTGCAAAACCATGCTAGTACTGCCTTTGGACATCAAGACTTACTCCCTCAGAACACGCTCCATACAGCAGGTTTAATTTACTTCTTTTAAACACACATGGATTAGCTTCACTGTTAGCTGGTGAAAGAAAAGTAGAAGTCAAACCAGAGAGGCAGCAACTTCTACTGTTTCTGGCAAATGATGCTATTAAAAACTTCTCACAATAGCTAGGGTTTTGTTCTGTCTTAAATGAATCAGCAAAGTCTGGTTCTGTGGGATTTTAAGTTAAAAAAAAAAAAACACCAAAATTTCTGAAGTCAAATCAGTTATTTCAAGTATATCGCTTAGGTACTTTCTGCAGGACAATTCTCTCTTCTTCAAAGACCAACAAAGACAGGAAAAAATCCAGTCTGGCTTTTTCATTAGTACAAGCAGGACAAAAAAGCAGAAAAACTGGCATAAGTGATGGAAGAGGCAAAGCCTCTTCCTATAGCAAGTACAACAGTAGGGTTTCCCTTTGGTTATGAAAGAAGTGTCACTTTCATCTTGGAAGATAATAATTTCAGAAGACAAGAATAAGTTTTCGCACCATGGCACCAATTTCCCAAACATGAAACCCCCTGGCTCAGGAGATCTGTATATGACTGAAGATACCAAGTGATATTTGTCTTCATAATGGTACAACTACCATTAGTGTCAAGGTCTTTAACTTCCAGATACAACTGATGAACAGATTTTAATAGTAGTACGGGAGGTGGTGTGCTTCCTCACCAGAAGATTCATCCACATAAATCTAAAGTAGTTTCTCAGGGAAAAGTAGCAAAGATTCAACAGTGTATCACTGGGAAAGAAACACTGCTCATCTGCCATAGTCACATATTGCCACAGTTAAGTTAAAAGAAAAGCCCTGCTTCCTCTACAAATACCCAATTTCCCCCTAAACAAGTTACAGTTTCTAGGGAGAGAGTTTGGCACACTAAAAAAGGAGAATTAGTAAAAACCAGTTGGGCTCAGATTTACGTGAAATTGGAAGAAAGAGGGGAATTTAAGTACTCCTTTTAGGTACGGAATGGAGACAGCAGAGGATCATTAAAGGCTCTGTACTGAATACTTCCCATATGACAATATCAAAAAGCATCCCTGATGTATACTTCATTTTCCAAGCCAGTTGTAACACAGTGAAGAAACTGCCTACAGGGAAGATGACAACAGGTGTGTTAAGAGGAATTATAAGGTTGGGAAGAGGTTACCAGTAGGATAATCTCAAGGATAAAGCCAACAAGCTAGTGTTATGTAGTGCATATGCCAGCATCATTAATGAATAACTAGTAGATGTACTGCTGACAGAGCTGGCAATTCTTTACTACAGCGGAAGATCAAGGTCAGCCAGTTCTGCCTGCAAAACAACTCTTAAAGATTGAAGCAAGAGAACACATGGAGATTTGTGCAGTAATGAATTCAGAGTCATGCATTTGGAGGTTAAACAACTCTGATGAGCTGGAAGCTCGTCAGTTCAAAATGGGAATGGAAAATGCTGTCTGCTTCCTATGGATGTACATCAATATAATAGTGTGACCATTAGATAAGTCTTTCCAAGGACACTAACATTTTTAGCCACTTGACAATAATTTCTTCTGAAACAGCATTCAATCAGAATTTGCAAACTTGTTTGGTTTTAATTCGTTTGTGATAAATGCAGACATAGAAGGACTGCTAATGCACATTACATTACCTCAAAAACTAGAAAAGTTGGGGTTTGCACAGTTCAGCAGAATGTAAGGGCTGTAAATCAGCTAATTGTATTGGCAGTAGATAGCAGAACAAGAGTGATACTGATCCAACAATAACCAAGAACTAAGGAGCTACAAATACAGTTGGCAATAAAGATACTCATAGCAAGGGAGATATAGACCTCCAAAACAGCCTTTCAGTCAGAGGTAGAAACACAAGTACCTTGACTTAGAAGACTAAATACTTAAACCATTGATAGTACAGTTGACAATAGTCTGACTCAGAGTAAAATGCATTAGGTTTCTTCACAAGCCGAAATGATTTCTGACTGATTACGTTGGGTTTTTTCCCGTAAGTATCCTGTATAACACAGGTCTAGTTCTTTCCAAGTTTCTAATCTTGATTAGGTTCTTCACTGTTACTGGGCATGAAGTTCATACCTCCATGGAACTAAAACCTGATCAATAGCACTCTGGTGAACAGAGAGAACATCACATTATGCACCGCCCTCAAGTTGTCTTTTCCCCTCTCAACATCACTTGACATTTATCCATGCTTTATTTTCACCAGCCACCTTATTGGTATCTTTTGTATTTTGCTGCCTCACAGCACACACTCTCCTCAAAGGCATTTATGACTACAATGAACAGGGCGGTCTCCTGGACAGCTCTATGTGGTACCTTTCCTCTCTTGTGAAAGCCAGGGAGCACTTACTCCTACTGTCCACTTCTCACATTACAGTCAATTATTTATGTATTTCAGGATTCTTCTAACCCCGTGACTATTTAGTTTAAGATTTTGGTGAAGTAATCATTTGAATGTACACACCTAAATAAAGAGATTTCTTTTAAAAATGCTGCCCTTAGCCTGAGTACTCTATCCTCCTGGTGTATTAAAAGGATTAGGAAGAGAACAGATGTGATCGACAGCAGGAAACAGTGGATATGTTTCAGACAAAAATAGCTTTAAACAGCTGGCCTTAAGCAGTGGGTAGCAATAGTCTTTCTCTGGAGTTAAAACCAAAACAAATTTAAAAGATTTTGCTGTCTTTTCTCCCAGCACCTCAAGAAAAGCCACCACCATGGCAATGCTATCATCTAATGCGAGCTTCATTAGTGTAGCTTTAAACCAGAAGTAACACCTAGACTTACTAAAAAAAAAGCCCCATAAGTAGTATTTTGAGGTTTAAGTCTCCTTACACCAGAAATTAAGGAAAAAAGCACAACTTAACATTTCCCCTGAATATGGTGCAGAGATTTCATTACTAATTGCATCAGCAAAAATATCTGTAGTATTCATTTGTACAATACTACAAATCCTGCCTGGAAAACACATATGTTATGAAAGTTTGATTAAAACTTTTGAGCTGAGCATTACTCTGTATAACTGCTTCCATTTTATGGGGGTTGGTTATAGTATCATACAGGTCTTTGTAGATTAAGTTAACACTTCAGCTTCTCCTCAGTATCAGAATAATGCTACTTCCTATTTCTGAAAAGGAGCTTTAGAGTTCAGGAGGGCACCTAACAAGAAATATGCTTATATCATCACTCCATAGTTCACAAAGACCAACTGCTGCACTTTGTCATTAAGCTTTCTCCCGCAAAGATTGGTAAAAACCATCTCTTTGCATGAGTATGTTACTGGTCAAGGAAAACCAGATAAGAGGTATAATAGGGTGAGCCAGAGGAAGAGAAACAGAAGAGGCAGCATGAAATTGAACTTTCTCCACCTTTTGCTTACTTGCCCTGTGGCTCATTTCTGTTTTCTGGCTCAGTCTCTTCCCTTTTTCACCACCCCCTTGAGTCTGTTCTAAGTCCTGGACATCAACAGCAAGTTATTAGTAGGTATGAAACTTGAGACAAAAAAAATACATGTCACAGACTCTTTTTTTTTTGCTTAAATGACAAGTCTTGAAATATTTCAGTTGTAATTCCTTCTCCCTACATTTCTTCCTATTCCATTCTACCCTTTTGTATAATCTACTAGACATTTCAACTCCAAACCAGTGTGATTGCTTGGCTTTCTCATAGTTACGACCAAGCTTCACTCAGCATTTTTAAAGCCCTTGTCTGGAGCTCCTTCCACTGTCAGGCTGCCAACTATTTTCCTCAGTTTCATACACTGCGTGCATCCTTCATCGCTTGTAACAAATGTACCTGAAGGACCAAGAAAAAATACAATATCAAGTCCACAGACTTAACAAGCAAGTCACTGCAATTTATTTATTTAAAATGAACTCTATCTGGTAACACTGATTTGTACAAGTACCAAACTGGAAGTGGTGCTCCTCAGATCTTTCCTCACCTAATTTCAAACCAAGCCCACCAGAACACGAAATTAATGGGACAGAAACATGGCCAAAGCTGGATGCAGCAACTGTCATTTCTCAGCCTCTGCTCCTCACTGAGCTTATCTCACACAGGAATTACTCATCAATTCAACCAAAGTGCATCATCCTGCACATTAACCCTTCACATAGTATAAATATGGGTTGTTATTATTATATTGACTTTAAACAGAGTTTAAACAAACATAAATTAGCAGTTTATTCCTCAGAATATGCTTGAGTACAGAGATGATGCTGCTCTTACTAGAACAAGATGAACAGTTAGTCTTAAGAACATCTTATGCCAGATTATGAAGTTCAACAGCACTGCCCAAAAAGGTTTCTAGTGCCATGGATATACCAAAGAAACCCACAAAGATACAACAGTACTCTCCTTTTCAGAAAGTCTGAAGTAAGAGTCAAAATCCTGTTCAGAGCATAACAGAATTATTAACATGCAACCTGAAAACTGAAATTTAAAGGGTGTAAAAGTCCACTCTGGTGTCCAACAGCAGGCTAATTTCAATTAGTTGCAAAACTATCAATGGTGGACCATAAATCTTTGACACTGCTGCAAAAAAAAAAACCAAAACAACCAAACCCACAATCTAACAGTCTTCAATAGGTTTCATTAACAGTCCCCCGCTTTATCAGTCTCTACCACAGCAGTCACTATATTTATCCTGCAAGAAACCTATGAATTAGCCCAGTAAGTGTCTATGTCATTAATCAAATAGGTGCTTCCAATAAAAGTTTCCCTGCAAAATGTAACCCTTTCACAAAGAGAACATAGAAGAAAGTTAAGTTTCTTTTGCCAGAAAAAACCTCAGTAGATTGCCTCCAAAATATGACTGTGCTAATCAGTAGGAAGGAGAAGTTACAGTCAGGATATTGATACACATGGTAGGAAGAGACATTCTGAAAACATTAAGCCTAGTGCCTAAAAGGTTAAAGCTGTCACAGAAGCAAAGCTATAAAGGTCCCTTTTGGGAAGGTATCATGATACCCCATTAGCCTTTGCCAAACCAAACTAATAATGCTTGGGTTTAAGATGACAATGTGACCTGAGAACCTAAATATCTTTTGGATGTGTTCAAGGTGCAAAAATTAAGTCCTAGAGGCCCATAACATTCCTTTCTCTCAAAATAGCAGAGGTCATCACAGAGAAGTGACTTATTTAAAACTCTGTTTACTACTGAACACTTACCATGTCAGGAATTGTTTTAGTAGCAACAGTTGTGGTGAACCACATCTATTTCCCCAGAAACTCAGTGCAGCACTTGAGGTGAGTTAGAAGAACTGAAGTCTTGTCCTCTCCTGAATCAGTTCGTCATATAGAAACTCACCAGTGGCCTCTGTACCTTCAGCTGCTGAACAGAGCAGCCAGGCAAAGCTTTGGAAGGGTACTACAGAAACTGTGCTCAGAATCTAGCACAAGGAGCAGATGAAACACAGCAACTCTTTCAGTTGCTGTTTTTCTGCTCCTTTGGTGAGAAGGATGCTTCAGAAGAGGCCTCCTTTGCTCTGTGCTTCTCCTTCCCCCAGTTGCACCTACCCTTAGATCTAAAAGAAGCTATATGAGTGTCACTGAAGGCAGCAGTTGTAAGACGCAAGATGACTGGAGGAACAGAAAATTGATTTGGAGGTGAAGTCACCACAAAAGACCAACTGAACAGGAAATATACAAGCAGGCGTGGTTGGACCTCACTGCTCAAAAAAGACACTGACATTAATTTGTCATTTTCACTTGGAAGAGTTGATCTCATGCAGACAGCTGAAGACCAGAAATGCCAGACCAAGTACATCTTTTAGAGATTTATTTCAAAATATTCCTGGAGCTGCAATCTGTAGATAATAACCTCTAACTACTCATGGCTTTTTGACTACTCAGAATTACTTTCTAAACATCTCTAAAAAGACTTGGGAATGTAGAATTATTGGAAAGATCTTCCTGGGTTTCTGAAGTGTCAGTCGTCATGGGTGTGTGCTGCTCCAGACACTGGCCTATACACCTAAAGAGATTCACCTTTCCAGAGCAATACCAAAACTTGCTTGACTCTAAGTCTCAAAAAATTCTAATACAAAAATTGTCCTTCTCATCCAGACACAGAAAACAATTTGGAAAATTGGTAAGTATCACAATACAAAGTGACACATGGAAAAGAATTCCAAGTTCTTTCTCAGACATTTTATTCCCTGATAAAAAGTGGCAGTGGGAACAGGAAGAGTACAGAGCTATAAAAGGAACTGCAAATTAAGAGTATTATTTTAATCTTTTTTCTTTTTTTTTTTTTTTCTTTTAAGGAAGACCCATGAAAATTTCTAACACATCTTGGAAATCTTCATAAAATGTTCCAAAGACAAATCAATATTCAGGCAGCCTAGTTTCTTTTATGCAGAAAGAGACTTCTTAACAATGAAATATCTATGTCTTACTCATTACTGCAGGCTGTGTTGGGTTTTTTGCGGGGGTTTTGGGGGCGGGGTGTGGGTGGTTCTTTTAAGTTGTTTTATGGGCCTAGCCCAACAACCAAACCAGACAAGACCTTTCATTATTATATAGCAAGCTGTTCAGGCCATTTCTTACTGCACTCTGAAGACAAGCAAACTATTAGTGCAGCAAGGAGTATACATGCATAATAATATTTTGAACATTTCTGCTTAGATTTCATGAGGCTTTAGGGACTAAGGACCAAACTGGATCAGCAAAACCTGTACACTGTTGAATGCTAAGGGAATGGCTATAACCACTGTACTACTGACTTAACCTGATTTTTTTTTCCCCACACTGCAGACAAGACTCCTTTTGCTTACCTTAGCTCCCTACCACAAGTTCTTCTTTCTGTTTTGTTACATGACAAAGCTGAGGTCTAAGTCCTACTTTGGACCAAGCATTCTGTTCAAGGTAGTCTTTGATTAGGGAAGAAAAGTTTGCACAAAAGTGCAATCTATCAACTCTTATTTGCATAGTATTAGACCCAGTTTTTACACTTAATTTCTTCATTGAGAAGCCCATTCTTTTCCAGAAAGTCTTGTGTCAGGATAACATTTTTGACTAGACGTGGAATAATCGGTGTTACTGCTCAATACACTTTCATGAACCAGCTGTGTCCCTGCTGAGGCTATTGACTCTGGAACACACTACTTCCAAAAAACTTAAGCTGCCTTGGAAAAAAGTCTAAAGCCTCCATTGAGTCAGTTCAAAACCAAAAACTAGTCTGAATGTCAGATTCTGCTATTCCCAGACTGATGAACTTACCCTTTTCTGAATAAAGGCAAGCTTGAAGCTAGAAACCATTCAACTGGAATCCACTTTCAACTCAGTGAGTTTTAATCCCAGATCTCATACTCCCTAGCTCTAGTTCACCCTACTCTAAGGTTTCAGTAGCCATAAGTGATTTTTCACCTCTTGTATGAGGCTGAAGAACTCCCTAAATCTAAAACTGAGACTAAGAAAGCCAGGTAGGTTAACTACACAGAGCAGTAACATACAGACTATTGTGATTATTTCTCCCTAGATTCCACAAAACCTGTGTTGCTTTAAGGTTTGTAAAATGTTCAGATAGAAGAAAACTGATCTGGATAATCTGTATTGTTGTTACCGAAATACAAGAGTTTACAATTTTTCTTTTTAAACCTCTCTCAGCATGGAGGCCAGAAGTGATTGTTCCAATTACATACTCCAATCACCTGCACAAAGACAGGCAATAAAAATTCGCTGTGTGAATCCCACAAAAGTATCACAGAAGAAAAATATCAGAGTAGATTGGGAGCACTGACAAGTCTAATTCAAAGTTACAATTTTAGATAACTTTTGATTACACTTTTAAGTAAATTAGCTGTAGGTCAGATGTTTATCCACTGCTTTAGAGCCGGGGGTGCGGAGGTGGCGGGGGAAGTGCTCAATTGACTATTAGAGGAACAACTTCTTCAAAACCAAAAATGGAAGATAAAAAAAAATTAAGCAATGCAACAGATTATCTAACTGCAAATGAAATGCCTCTTTAGAAGTCCAAAATTGCACAAAGCTGCAATTGCGAGTTCACCTGAGCACACATCAGTTAAGGTACAAACAAAACCTACTGGAAAATAAATTTTCCTTAAGTTGGGCTGAAGATACATGTCAGTACCTGTCAAAATTACAAAATTCAGACTATTTTCCTCAAAATTGAAACTATGTTGTTGTGTCTACATTTTATTTACTGCATAGGACTAATGCAAGCTTTAATAAATAAGCATTTAAGGAAAACTAGAGGTTCTGCAGATTTGTGTTTACTTGTTATAAACTGCTTCCATCCTTAAGCCAGTTTAATACATACTTACTACTGATTTAATTTAGGATATTTAGTTATCAAAAGACCAAAGATTATGACCATCTCTAATACGGGTGGGTTAACTACTGCAGGCACAAATAACATGATGTAGCTTTAGGTTCAAGACTACTCTGAATAGTTAAATTTTGGTTCTCTAAACCAGCTCAAACCTTATTAAAAAATTGGATACAATCAGGATCAAAATAGTTAGGAAACTACTCAGCCTCTATAGGAAACTGTTTTCAGCCCCTGTATCCTATTTTGAAGGGTTGAAAGAGTCATCTCATTTTTAAACTTAAGCCTAATTTGGACTTGGTGGATTTTCTTATTTCTGTAGAACGTATATGGAAGCAACAGTCACCAGTTATAGGTTTGTGCACTCCACTACATTGCGAGTTTTAGCATCACGAGTGTTTAAATTATCAGACTAACCCATTCTACACAAGAGCTGTAATTGTTCCATAGCATTTTGGAAGCCTATAGTATTTTCTCCACAATGATAAAAGCCTAGACTAATACAGTTTAAATCCTCATCTCCATTTTTTTCTGCTCCTAAAACAAACAAGATTAGAAACACTAGCCGTTAGAGATTAGTTCCAGATTTTCTGTGCAAACAGAAAGCAGCAATGGCACCTTTCACATGCATATGACTATACATATATGGGATTTTGTCTAAGTAGACTGTCTTCAACTCAGTCACAGTGCTGAACTCTTGGAAGGCATACATTTTACTCCCATCACCAAAGCTCCCTATGTATTAGCTACTTACAGAGAAAATGGGCAGGGTGAACCCCACTGTGTAGAGGACAGTGGATGTGATGGTACTGTCATGGAACGGATACTTGATGCTGTCATCATTACAGAAAAAGCCTCTCTGATACGGTTTTATTTTGGCCAAGTTTAGAACACCAAGGGGTAAGCCAGCTGTTGGGGGAAGGAAAACAAAAAAACAAAAACAAGAAATACATGTGGTTAAATTTAAAAAAAAAAAAAAAATCATTTTTAAACATGCACGGAAGAAGCTACCAAACATGCAAAACTCAAATTTCCTAAGCATCATGCAACACACACACTTACCAAACCCTGCTTATAGAGATTTGTCTCTTCTAGAAGTCTACTTCAAAAGGACTCTGAGGTTGCCCACCAGATTCCAGAGTTAAGCAAGTATAGAGTTCCTGGTCCATTTATCAGTAAGGTGAGTTGCCACACTCTGAACCAAGATTATGCTTAAAAAAAGGCATTTGCTACTCAAATGACTGAACAGTTATTGAGAGCAGGCTGCCTTTTGTGCCCTCTGCTTTGCCACCACCCGACTTCAGCTTGTAACTGAATTGCCAGCCTTGTTCTATACACTATAATCTGGTCAGTGTTTACAGAGAATAAGACAAAAATAAAGACAGGTTCTGTCATAGTTAGGGAGTTAAAGATTTCATGCAAGTAGTTTTCATGCAGATAGGGGAACAAGAGAACTGCAGAGACACCAATGGGAAATACGGACACTCTGAGCGGACCGCACATCAAGGTAATGAGATTTATACTTTAAGAGTTGTATTTAAAAGCTTCTGTACACTTTGGAAGATTGTTGCATGAAAAAAACTCAGTTCTTAACATGGAAACTGAGACTCAAGAACAAATGATCACTCTCCGAACTTATGCTGTGTAATATATTACTTATTTCCTCTCTTACAAGTTCACTTTGACTATACTGGCAGTCATGCCAAAGAATCCATCAAGATCTCTGACAACTACATTCAAGTCTGTAACTTATTTCTGACAAGAAGAATCAGCTAGGGAATAGATATTTGCAGGAGCAATGACCTCAGGAAACCCAAGTTTGTCATTCTATTTTACTTTCTCACACCACCCTTCCCTTTGGTCCCCTGAGCAAGTAATGGGTCAAATGTGAATAAATTAAGCAATGCTGTGGGACTTGCAAAATCCTCAAACAAAAAAAAAAAGTAGATTTGGGGTTAATACAAGGCAAAAAAGGGCAACCTAACCTTTGTATTTCCCCCAAAATCTACGTAATACACAATTCTGCTTACAGAATCTCTATATGTAAATTGGTAACTGCAATTATTGGAGCAGAGAAACTACTCATGACATAAACTGCTGGACTGAGAACAAAAGACATTTCAAACAAGTTCACATGATGAGAGATTGCTTGGACTTCTGGTGACACTTGATGAGGCAACTATCAGGTAAGTCACTTAAAGGGGGTTTTAATAAGCTTATTCCTATATACCTCATTAGAAGAAAAGACACCAAGAATGAAACAGTAGGAACAGAGTGGTAAATCCTGGCCTCTCCTTTGGGCTGCTAAGTCACAGTGTAAAAGCTTGAAGTGTATATTGAAACTGTTTATGTGCTTAGTAATACCTCAGAGCTCTCAACTTCTAAGAAAATTGCTGTGGTCACAGAAGGCAGTTTGGCAGGAATTTAAAGACTCCTATGGAGCAGGGACGATTTTTTTCCACAAAACATCTGAAATCCTAAGAACTGTCCACGCTTAGCCTTAACTGGAGATGTCGATGCAGCAAAGCACTTCAGCAGATGCTTACCATCCTGTGTAGCAAAACCAAAACAGAAATGCAAATGGCATTATGCTTTTTCAACTTTAAGCACAGAAGTTTTTCATGAAGTAGGATGATATACCTTTGAATCGAGTGCATCTCAAAGGTCTCTCTCCTTCCTCTGCTTTAATGATTGAGAAAAGAGCTAGACAGAATGCAGATGGCAGAAGGAGCCAAAACAGAATCCTAGCCCTGCAAATACAAAGGAGGCCACACTGAAGGACTCAAAGTTCACTTCGATCAAAGGACAATGCTGTATGTTTGTTGTCTGGAGCCAATTTTCAACTTCACTCAAGGTCATGGGAAGATTCTAATAACATAAGTCAGAGCTTGTGTTTCCTGTCTTTATCTCTGCTACTGAATACCCAGCCTCAGGATGAAGTGGAAAAGCCATTACCTATTTGATACAACCCTACCTTCTCAAAGAGGTCACCAGATTTTCACATGCAGAAATGTCACATCCTCATGGATAATTTAAGCAGAAGCTTGTGTTTTGCAGAAGTTGATTACTTAACAGATACAAATACTGTTTTCCAAGAAAGGCTGCTACAATTCAACACCAAGAATTTTCCTGTTTCATTCAATTACATTTTCAGCCTTCCAGCCCAACCTTTTCGCCAATATTCCTCAGTTTTTACAGTAAGATTTTCACAGAATCACAGAATGATTTTGGTTGGAAGAGACCTTTAAGGTCATCAAGTCCAACCATTAACCCAGCACTGCCAGGTCACCACTAATCCATGTCACTAAGCACCACGTCTTTTAAATACTTCCAGGGATGGTGACTCCACCACCTCCCTGGTGACTCCACCAGCCTGTTTCAATACTTTACAATCCTTTCTGAAAATAAATTTTTCCTAATATCCAACCTAAACCTCTTGAGGTATTGGAGGTTTTTGTGGGTTTGTTTTGTTGTTTTTTGGGGGGTTTTGTTTGTTTGTTTTGTTTCTGGGCTTAACTTCATTAGGACAAGGTATTTCATTTTTACCAGCTACTGAAATATGTTCTCTAAGTGCTCCAGGAAGTTTTCTTTAGGGACTGGAAGAGAGCTATTACATGATTGTACATGAAAAAGATTGACAAGCAGTGTTTTACGCCTACCAGCAAAACAAACAATCAGTTTGAATATGAAGGGGTTTTTTTTGTTGTGTAACTGCAGCAGTAGAGAATTACTCACTCTGTAACCTAGTTAAGACAGAAGCTTGAGGGCTTTTTGTTTTTTTAATTAGGGAGAATTCCTGACAGTAAGTATTATGTGCTCAGTTTTCATTAAACAAAGAGGAAAGGAACTCAAGATTTAATTTAAGCTTTCTTTTCTTCCCATTAGTCTTGTTTATGTGAAACTTTTTTATAAAAACTAGTTTGTGAGAACTTTTACATAACCAGCAGTTATCCAAATTTTTTGTGTTGCCTATACATTAAAATATTTCTTCAAACATTTTTGCTCCTTCCTACATCTATTTCATCGACAGAAAAGGATGGACCTTTTTGTTAAATCAGTTTGATTTGACTACACTATGCAGCACTTAAAGTACCTTAAAAGAGTGTAATCTAGAATTGGAACTAATAAAAATGTTTTTACTTCCAACCATGAGATTCTATGAAGGGAGGAAGAGGAAAAGCAGCAAATAAAAAGGTTAGATGAGGACAGTTTCAAAGTGACTGCAAAATGCATTTGTATATTCCTTAGTAAAAGAACACAAGAAACTACAAGTTGATTACACATTTTACACTTTTTTACATTACTGTTAGAATTCCTACTGCAATTTAAGTGATACACTGCTTTCTAGCAGTGGAGTAGAAGATTTTGTGAAATGGTGTAGGCTGACTGCACACTGAACTTCTGAGGAATGCATGTACGCTTGGTTTCATTAGCTTCAACAAACTGGAGGAGAGGGTGACCAAGATCTAGGGAAAGATTACAAGACCAAAAGGCAACCTTGCTTTGTCTTCTATTCACAATGTACCTTCTCTTCCTTTTTACTTTAGCCTGTACCAGCAGTAACCTCTGAGGGTGCTCTTCTGATCTAGGTAACCTTACACCTTAAGGGATCATAATGGCTCAGTTGTTATTCATATCCTCTACAGCATGACCTTCAGCTGTATAGGAAGACTTTTCCTTGAAGCTCCCCATGCTTCAGACTCAGAATTGGAGTGTCTCCATTTTCTGTTTAAATTTGTTTAGCTGATCTCATCAAGGACTAGAGAACAACAGGTTCTGGGCTGTTTTGCTAGGTGGTAGCAAGAAACAGACGGCAGTCCTCTGATCTGGTTTCCCTCCCCTTTAATTACACAGAGAAAATAACCTGATCATTCAAGTCCTCTGAAACTGGCCCATCCAAGTCTTTGTAAAAGACGAAAAGGCACTTCTGTAATACTCACACGAACAGATTGGCTAACCTTGAAACCTACAAGGGTAGTAACAAACTTGAACAGGAAGACTGCAGAGATTTGAAGCCTTTACCTCTGAAAGAAAGGTGAAAAATCTTCATACACATGGACAAGAATAAAAGCACACAGAATGGAGAGGTAGAGGAGAGAGGCAAGACTGCTATTTGAATTACCAAGCATCGGTTCCAGGGAAGAAACAGCCTTGGTTTTGGCTTGAACTGTAAGAACAGGGCAACACACAGTTGCACAGAGCGAAGCTAAGCTAGCTAGGTCTACATACATGGGGCTACGCTGAGTTCACACGGAGTTTCTAACTCTGTAGTTTGAAGCCAGCTGTAGTGTAGTTTGCATTGAAAACCTACAGATAATCAACAGCCTTTAGCAAACTCATATGTAATCACATTTGACTGGACAACACAGCATAACACAAAAGGTTGTAAGGAAGGAAGCGAAGTCCAGGCTGGGAGACTAGGGAGGAAGTCACTGAGAATGGTTCTCCACCCACAGAAAGAGAACGTCAAAGAAACCCCAATACCCCAGGGAAGGGGGAGGGGAAGTCTTCTTTTGGCAAAAAAAATGTTTAATGAACATTATGTTGATTTGTTACATTTTAACTCCTTTTTTTTAGATTACAAAAAGTCATTTAAGATCCACAATTTAACCTACAAATGGAAGTGCTAGATACCAAACTATGATCTCTTTACAATGCATGTAACCCTGCACTATTATTCTGACTTGTGGCATTTATCACACCTTTTACTTTACAGTTAGGTGCTTAAGTTTAGAAGCATAAGGAGTTGGATTCTGATACTCAGGTGTACATTTGGCTTTGCCAGCAAGCTGCATGGAATATTTTTCCCTGAACAGGGAAAAAATAGCATTTATAGCTGAATTATCTTTTACAGCCAGCAGTTGCCATAAAAAGACCAGAAGAGAATACTGTTCAACAGAAAAGGTAGCTTCAGGGTCTGAAAATACCATCTTGTGTTCTACTTAAAATTTAGGAACATTTTCCTAATTAAGTCTTAAAATTGAAGTTTTATACCTGAAAGGAAAGAGACTTTTGAAGTTTCTAACCATTTCAGTTATACTGTACCATCTAGTTCAGAACCAAGTGTGGTGCTCACAAAACCTGGCTACGCTTTCAAGAGCAACTCAAGACAACCTAGACTGTGTTCTGCCCTTCTCCCACTTCTGGCCATGCACTGCTATCCCCTTCCTTGCCATGGCACTAGCTTTTCACACTAACCTGTCCGAAAAAAGAAAAAAGCCCATGCCCACATGACCTGATTTCCTTGGGATAGAATCACAGGCCACCCACAGTCTGCAGGCCATTAAGAGTTTTGAGTCGCCCAGTAGCTTAAGCTGGGAGAGACAAAAGCCCAGGCAGCTGACCTGTGCTGGCTCACCAGTGTGTCCCACACCATTAACACTCACAGTCAAAGAGGGAAGTTTGCTGAGGACAGGGGCTCCTCCTGATCCCACTTCTCCCCATCCCTGGAGGGGCTTGCTTACTGTTTTGCTCCTTTATTGTGACCATACATTCATTGGGTTGTATGTAAATTTATACACTTTTATATGCCACTTTTACTGGCATTGGTATTAGTTTGGCTGTTTCATTAAATCCATTTTCATTTCAGCCCAAGGGTCTCTCCTCCTTTCCCCAACCCCTCTTCCCAGCTGGGGAGGGGTCACTGGGTAATAGAGCAACTGCTATAGTGTAGCCCCAGGTATGTGCTAAACAGAAGCAATACAGGTTTTTCAGGAGCACTTGCTCATCTGGATGAGTGCCTGACTGTTAGAGCTGGTGTAAAGGACAGAATACAAACACGTAGCCAAGGGTGTGGAAGAAGGGAGAACAAGGACAGACTGGCAGCAGCTTCAGATCAGCTTAAACACATCATGAAACTGTTTCCTGGTCAGTGGTGCTTTCTCCTCCACCGTTTTAAGTGGTTCAAAGGAATGCACTGTATTTTTTGTAAACATTCTTTAATTAACCCAAATGGCCTTCTTATCTGTGGAATCAACTGAATCTTCACTTGAGGCCCTATCTTAAAAACTTGTGCTGAATTGCTTCAAGTTCTTAAAGACACAACAGGCTTCTACCTGATCCTCAGTCAGGAAGCTCTTCTCATTTAAAGAAATTAATATCTTGAAACTGGGAGAAAGGCAGTTAGCCTTAAGGGAGACCACGAATGAGATTATGCTGGCTTGATTATTAACCGAAGTTTTTTTTTCAAGTAAGTGCTAATTAAGAGAAACTATACTAGGTTAACATGAGACTGAGAATTTTTATGTTCCCCTACATTCATTCTGAAAAGTAGGATCAGTACATTCTGCACCTGATATGCTGACAAAAGCTCTGGCTTTTGTAAAGAAATCCACAATTTACAGTTAAGTTGGGAGGTGTCAAACAGGAATTCTGACCGTATTGGAGAAATAATCTCCATAAAACACAGCAAATAACAGCCTCAAAACAGATCAGTTATTCAGCTAAAGGCTGCTCATTTAAGGAAAAGGTACTTTTCATAACTTACATTCTTATTAGAGAGATGATGCCGTTAAATAACTGCACAGACAGACAAATCCATCATTCTGAGCTGACCCTATGCTGCTGGCAATTACTACTGAGGGCAAGGGAGAAGATCTCTCACTCTTAAACATGTATTTTTCCTTTTATTTTCAGCCACAACAACTATGTTTGCTTTGTTGCTCATTTTGCCATGTAAAGTCTGGGGTAAGGAAGTATGCAGGACATTTAAAGAAACTGAGGCAGGTCAACCTCACACTGCTGGAGAAAATTTGGAAGCATCTGTAAAAGAGACTTGTTCTTTGCAGAAAAGCAGATGTGCTGAATTTTTTTTTTCCATAAGCAGTCAAGATAAAGAATCAACACCCCTTAGACAGGAGGTTCTGGGAATACAGAAAACTACTAAGAGGAAAGAGAGATTGGAAAAAAAAACAGAACAGAAAAATCAATATACTATTTATTTTCAGCAGCTGAAATGAGTGGGTAGCCCACAACTAACCTCCTAGCCACTTTAAAGGACTTTATCTTACTTTTCTACCACAAGGAATGCAAAATATTTCTAATACCAGTACACTGATTGTTCTGATAACACCAGCAGCTGTGCTAGGCTGCTAGGTAAACAAGATATATGTATTTAAAAAGCACAAACTACATTCTAATCTCTGCTATTATTCTACTTGCAACTATATACTACTCACATTTTCATTTGTTTTCTAATCTGTGATTTGGCTAGCAGAGAAGCCAGATCAGCAACCTGGGTCAGCTGACAGTTTTACTAAGTGACTCCCACACCATGCCTCACACTTTTGGTTGAGCCAAGGCAAGGGTGGAGAGGCAGGAAGCAAAGGAAAACTTCCTCTGAGCTGGACCAGCCTCACCTCCAATCAGTTACTAACAGAAAACTACATCCTATACTAGTTTTTCCACATTGAACAGTATATTACTACATGGAAGCACTAGTTCAGTTATCTACATTACAATTCCATTAGAACAAGTCACAACATTCACATAGACAAGTGTATTCTCCCTTACATTTACATTTCAATAAAAAAAAAAAAAAAGGACTTCTAGAAGCACTAAGTACCTGTAGGTCTAAAAACCATGCTATTGTCTCTCCTCTGAATATTTAGAGAATTATAAATACAAAATTAAAAAAATGCAGAGAGACAAGACAGTAACATATCCTAGTAAAAAAAAATACACAGCTCAAGCAAGCCAGTTTGCAGGTCACAAGCAAAAGTTGCACCCTGAGCTCTGCTCTGCTCTGTTCAGGGGGCAGATTACTGACAGAAAGATTTAAGACCCTCAGACTAATAGCTAAAAGTAAAAGACAGCAGAGGTAGGGGGTTGAGGATGGAAAGGGAGAGGTCAGCAGCATCTTGTGTTGCAGAGCTGCTCATGGGGTAGGGAATTATCCAAACTGCTGCAGCCAGAGCAAGTGAGAGTGACTTCTCTCACCATAACACTCCTTGTTTAGGGGAAATTAAATATTTAATCACTGCTTGCAGTATGTGCTCAGTATTACACTCACTGTTAAAGGCTTTGACTGTACTGTCTAGAGAATTAAAAAGTCCGGATACAAAACCATGTGCATGGCCTCAAAGATCAAGATCTTCTACAAAGAAGCACTGGGCTTACAGACAGGGAAAACCATACAGCAAAAGAAACAGATCTGTGAGGGTCAGCTGTTGGCAAGGCAGGGAGGGATTTTTTTTTTTACTGCAGGTGACAAACTCTGAATGTTGTTTAAGACCTGTGCTCTTTCAAACTCCAGAAGTTATAACTATTTTTCCATTTTAATCTCTGTTTTGCGGGAGTGCAAGAGGCTTTCAGAGTATTTTATTTCACTTATAGCTACACACCCTAACCTGAAATACCATTCAGACTGTAAAAATATAATAGGTAATAGGTTGTTAGGAATGTAAACGTTCTTTTTCCAGTGAGTCTTACAAGCATAACAACACTTTATCTAAACAGCCCTTAAGTCTTTAATAGGCCTTATAATGTCAGGGCTACAGAGAGACTCAGAATTTCCCTAAGATTGTCCACCTTGTCATCCACCAGAACATCATTTTATACCATACACACTGCTACATGACACCATGTTTAAGAGCAGTATTATTAGTTATCAGAACTACATTTTTTAATGGTACACTGAAGTTTGCAGAGTCTAACAGTACATTTTGAGAACATAAGCTCTGTATTTGTATTAAGCTAGATCCATATGGAATTTTACATGGGAAAAATGATAATATCCTATATATTTTAGAGCTATCAGAGCAACTGTTTTGTACTGATTCAGAAGACTTCCTGAGAAGTTCATTTAACTAGAATTTGTAAAAAATATTTATACGATATTGCTCTTGATACTTGAGTACAATGAATAATGTCACAGCATAGAAAGTCTTCCAGTTCTCATAAAATAGAGGAGGTGCCACTTTCCAGTTTCAGTAGAAATTACGAGCATTAGATTTGTGATCTTAGTTTCTATATATTAATGATTAGAGATTTCATTTTCTGGTGTTGATGACTGGAGTCTTAAGATTCAAGAAGAGATTAGAAAGAATGACAAGAAACTGAGACTGCAAGGAGAAATACTGACCTTACTTCCATTCCTAGGATTGCCATTAGCATTAGACTCTGCCACCATATTGAGTATTTTAACTGAATGCTAGTACTGCAGTATAGGCTCATCTAAGGAAACAAAACTGAAGCTTTAACTTCCCTAAGTCAGCAAAAAGCTACAAAACTCACTCAAATACCAATTAAAAGAAACAATAAGAAGAAGATTTTTGGAATTTAATGGGGAACAGTTCCTAACTGGAACTATTTGCAGGGCTCCATCTCACTGCCTTCCTTCTGTATCTCAGCATTAAACAACCTCTTGACCCCTTAAGGGCCATTAGCTTGCTGCACATCAGCAGGTTCCCAGATAACAGCGAGAAGTTTATTTTCCGAGGTCTCTACACTACCAGCTTCCAAAACAGCCCCTTCAGCTTAAGGTAAACATAGTCCAGTGCTCTTCAGACACCTTAAAATAAGGGAGATAAGCTTAGATCCAAAAGTGCTTCTTATCATCTCAGTACTCCATTTTCAGAGAACATTGCACCCACTTAAATTTCAGTGACTCAGTCATCTGAGAGAGTTAGAACAGGCTTATAGTAATCCACAGATCTGCAATAACACAACAAAGTTAAAGGGACAAAAACGCACTAAGACTAACCTGAGACAAATTCCATCTCAGTCTAAGAGCAGCAGAAGCTAACCAAGATGCTGAAACTTGATACATAATCCCTTCTACACTTAGGGCAAAAACTTTGTTTGGCAAAACTTGTTTGGCATAGCTTCCTCCTTCCCTAAGAAAGGAATCATGTAACAAAACCCCATGACATTTCTTCTATACCAGGAATGGCTAGCTAACATCTCAAAGCTACCATGTGAGGTCAAGCAACCCCTATGTGGTCCCTTTGAAAGCTGCATGATTAGCCATGGCAGGCGAAGGGGAGGAGTCACTAAAATCTAGGCTAAGTCTAGCAAGATCCATTTTTTCCATCAGCAGCATCACAGAAACAAGGCTGTATTGATATGGCTTCTGCATACCTCTGGTTCCATTTAGAACCATCAGGGTTTATAGCCATTCCACGACAGGTACCCTGACCTGACATACTTGCCTTTTTTAATTTACAGTGAGGAAAGCCTTTTTCCTGTTGCCAGATATCAAAATGGCACAGGAACAGGAGATGTCAAAACTGTGTTGAAGTACAATGCAAATAAAAATTAACTACCTTAACACAGTGAGTCAGATTGCTTCTTGGTTACAGCTCTTTAAAGATGAATCAGCAATCAATAACAGAGCAAGACCAGTCTATTAATGCTTCTTGTACTGGTTGTTTCAAATCCTGTAACTCAATGTGATAACAGAAGGAGCATTTGATAAATGCATCAGACAGTGTCAACATTATTTTTCTGTATCATACTCTGCTAAAGAAGTTTACTTGGGTCTTTTGGCTTCTCTATCAAGAAGCGGTCTTGACTTTAAAAGTTGGACTTGACTGTGCTAGAAGGATTCAGGTACCAGAGAATCTGGCAAAAGTAGTTCGAAAGACAATGTAAGCTTATCAATAGATGGTTTTTAGTACTGTGCCTATGAGACCAGTCTCATCACTTGGAAAGGAAAATTCCTCCCAGTAAGTGGGTCAACTCATTAGCAGTTGATTGCTGAACAAGACATAAGCAGAAGATCCTTAATATAAGCGGCACCATTTTCTTCCAGTTTTTAATCTGCAGGACTACACCACCACAGCTGGAAAATTGCTTGTGGGTTTGAGGTCTCCAGCTGCAGCTGAACTGATTTGTATTTCCTGATGTGACGGCAACTGTATTGTACCAAACAGTCTAAGAAAGTATCTTAAGGAAATCTTGCTTCTTCAGGATAGCTTTAAATTCTTTTAATTTTTGTCATAAAACTGGACTAAAATAAAACTACTCACTTGCTAGTAAACTACTATATGAATTTCTAGCATCTGTGGATTTTTCAGTTGTCTTCAGTCAACTATTTTACCTGATTAAACCCCAGGAAGGAGGAGGGAGAGAAGGGAAAGGGAAAAAAATCAATCCCTGGCACAACCACCATCACACCTCTGAGCAAATACAGCAATAATCAAGCTCATACCAACAAATCTGACTTTAAAGCCATACTTCCGTGGGTTGTATATCTTGCCAATGAGGTTCTACATAATCCTATTTGGCACTTTCTTTTCTTCCTCCCCATCCTCCAAGGTGAGTTTCTTTTAATTCTCCTGGACTAATTCTGGAAAAAGCATTATCAGTTTTCAGGGATAAATCTAAGTCACTTGGAAGGCTACAAACCTTGAGTTATCTCTCATCATAAGGTAAATTCCAGAGTTGGGTCACCTCTTCGTGCTACCTACTTCCATGGCTGCAACACAGTCACAGATAGAGGACTATCACAGCTTTACCCTGTCATCAGCAACTGGTCAGTGCAACACTATTCCTACACAAAAAACTATGCAGTAGCAGGCAACCAGTAGTGATCGTTTTACCTCCCCTCTGACCAGGGCTGTGATTGTGCAGGTTTACAAACCGAGCTGCTTTTAGTTAGTATGAGTTCATGCTATCCAACTTTTTTAAACAAGGTCAGTGTATTGAATCAGCTCAGCACAGGCTCAAAAAACATCCTAGCAGCTATAAAGGCTGAGGCAGAACCTCCTCAACTATGACAGACGAGCTATTTCATCATTTAGCTATAGTGTGGTACTTCATTTTCTAAAGAAAATATGTCAGAAGCCCCCTTCCTCCCACTCCCTTAACCAAAGGTAACCACCTTCACATAAGCATGCTGCAAGAACCCTCCTGTCTACTTGAGGTTAAAAAGTCACCAGGACTCCAGCAGCTAGTAAGGAACCTTGCTGCTGATAAGCATCTTCCTCTCTCATGCCAAGAGGAAAGACTACAGTGCTGAGACCGAGATTTGGCTTTTGGGAAGGTACTGGAAGGTAAATTGGGATTTATCTACTGCTGTAAAAAGCAAGTGCAAGATCTTCTCTTTGAGACAGGGGTTAACCAGAGTACAAGATACAGTTTAATAGCAACACATGGCAAAGCAAGAACCTAATTGATGACTTAGAACTCAACTAGTTAATGAACCTGTTCAAACTGAAACTTTTCTGTAGGCTTCCTAGCAAGATGGAGAGAGCCTCTGGGTAGAGCATCTTTAAGTGGGGGAAAATAAAAAGTGACTGTTGTCGAGGACAGTGACAAGGGACAACATCACAACCAGATTATTCGGTCTCATGTGTTTGAGCAAGCACAGTAGGAGAGGGAAGATTCTCCCTATCTCAGGTGACAACCAACCATGTTTCCAATTAACCAAGAGTCAACTTAATGAGCATCATCTCACGGTACCTGGTAGACAGTGTCACTTGAAGATAAGCTGCTCTTTCACATGAACCTGTGGCAGCTTAACAATGAATTCATGTACTAAAAATTAGATTTAGCATCCACATGACATGGAAAATAGGGATGGTGACACATATGTCAGTGAGTCACAAGTAATGCGGGGGGAGGTTTTCTTTGAACTAGGGCAATCCAGAAGCGTTCACCCACATAGGAGGCCTTCTGTGAGTGAAGAGCAATGCCTCAGTCATCAGGAGAGGGCTGCCTTCAGTAACAACAAGAGTAAACACTCCCAAAAGGGAAGAATGGCACCAAAAGCAAAAACATTGCACAGGGTGTACAGAGTGGCCCAGCCATCTCTCACAGGTCACATACTGCAAAAGCAAACTCATCTGTTCTGTACACGTGCATGTACTGTTTAGCATATTGTCCTGTATCACACCACATTACAGGATTCTTTAAATAGTAAGCTTTAAAAAAGGGTGTAAGCATTTAGTATTTCTGTTTGGAAGACCAGAACATCTCCTTCCCTCACGCAGAAATAGTTTAATGACAAAAAATGTAATTAAGACTGCCACAGTCTCACCTTCCTTACTACCAGACACCTACCAACCCCCTTTTTTAGCACGTGCACTGCTTGCAGCTCAGGGTGCCTCAACACCCAAGTAGCAGATAGCCCCACTGCTACAGACCAGCTGGGTAGCAGGGAGTTCTCAGTTGGTTTCTTGAACCAGCACAGGGGAGGACATGGAGAGGAGAGAAAACAAAAAGTTCCTACATATACACCAAATATAACTAGATTCTTCATCGGTGTTAACAGCTAAGTCTTTATTTACTACTTCCAACATATTGCAGAAGAGTGGATCAGAACAGCAAAGGGCCAAATTCTTTAGAAGACCTAATTTTTCCCAATCTTAGGTCGTACGCATTCTTGCATTACACCAGCAATCACATATTGACAAGTACACTCCCTAATTATTTACAATAGCTTGTCAGTGATTGCATAGTCAGGCAAGGAACTAAAGAAATACAAGTCTGCTTTATTTCATCCCTCCCCTTAAGTTACACAAGAATTGAAACTTCAAGCACAGACCAGATGCAAGTTGTCCTAGAGCCTAGCATTATAGAGAATCTGTTGCTTACTGCTCCAGCCACCTCTGCAGAACTTACTTTAATCTGACTTGGTCTTAGCAAGAGTTTGGTCTAAAGGTAAATGTATTTAGTAGTTCTTCCACTGATTACAGAAGTATTATCATGGGTTTCCCAACTTTGTTCTTTAAGTGTTGTTTACCTGCCTTAATGAAGGAGCCTGACTTGCAGTCAAACAATATACCTGTAAGAGTGGCACAGAGTATATGTATAGTGCCTAATGAAGACATCAGTCACAAGCTAACTAATTAAGTTATTCTAATAAGCTGTTATTTTCTGCATGACAAATTGAAAGTATAATAAACCATAAGAATCAAGTCTCAGTATCAGTGAAAAGGGGTTTTAATATTGTCTAGAAATGTCATTGCATTCACACATCTGTGCCACGCTATATAAACTGTCTCTCCTTCAGAAAAACAAGGAGGGACAAATAACAACAGTATGCAGGATAAAAACCCTGCAGTCCAGGCCATTCATGCTTTCCAGCGATGGAAGAAGTGACCACAGTCTCCTGAACCACACAGAGTCAGGGAGCTGTTGCCTGCACCACTGCAGAGCTGCATTCTGACATGCAGCACAACACACATGCAGCACTGCAGAGCAGCACAATCACAGAATGCAGATAAAACCTCCACACACTATTTAAGGATAGATACTGCAGAAACCTGCAGCTTTTTCTTCTTTTAGGTTACAGAACATGAAACTAGTTAATACTGCAACAGTATCACACAGAAGAAAAGAAGTATCAACCTGATGAGAGAGGTTTTATTTATTTTCTCAGTACACCAAAGGCTGCTTTCCCTGAATTCTCTTTCCCTTACTGAGTAGAAAGTTAAGATGGGGGAGAGAGTTTCCTTAAGGCCAATTAAAAGCAACCTTAGACTTAAGTTTCAGGCAACGAAACTGATCTAATATCTTAATGCCACATAAAGAGCGAGATGCTGCTCCCTCCTGCACCACGTGCTCTTTTTGGACCTCTTAACTCACCCCATCTTGGGCACGCATCAGACCTTTCAATAAACCCATTTAAACTGCCAAAAATCACAGTAAAGATCTTTCCCCCTTCCTTCCCTTTTGGAAAACTGGTGTGGGGAGAGTTGAACCTGCACAAAGTATGGTTTGACTAAAACGTAACTCAGAGACACACACAGTCAGTGATCTGCTTCCAACGCAGTGAACTTATAGGTAAGTCAGGTCACCATAACTTGAAGTGATGTCCTTAGTTTCTTTCTGTACAACATTGCTGAGACACATAAATCAGTATATTTTTCCCCACCGATCTTCACTTACTATGGGGAGGAGAGGGCTGAGAAAAAAGGCAAGATCTGTTATCAAGTGACAGTATGCATTACCTTGGGGATACTGAGGTAGCCCATATTGTGGCAGAACGGGCTACTGCACCAAGACTGAGAGTTCAGTCCTTAACTGAAGCTGGTCTACATAGTTTCCAAGTTTCGGTATAATATAGTTAAAGAAGTTTTCTCTTAGAGGCTTCATGGTTTCTTTACTGGAGATACTAGGTATCAGGTTATCAATACCTGCAAGTCACTTCATCTGTGCAGTTACTTGGGTCATTTGAGCAGATAAAGTGCACTTGGGGGAAGGGCAGGGAAAAAGTGAGAATAGTGAGTCCAGAATCAACAGGAACTATTCTTCTTACAGTAAAAAAATTAAAACAGATTCCCCCTTCAGCCGCACAGACTTAAGACCTATGTTCTCCTAAGGGCCTGTTTCAATCACATGGGGGACAGGGAGAAGAGAGTTTGGGCCTATATCCAGTATCTTTCCCATTCCTACATGTACATGCTTTTGTCTCAGCCAGAGTTTCTCTTGAACCTGTAACTCAATGACTTTAAAAGCTGCAGGTGACTTCATGTGTTGCACTGCCTGCATTTTCCCACCTGCTAGTAGGAAGTAGCCAAGCCCAAGGGAAAACAACAAGTCTGCCCACCCTCCAGCACACTGAGGCATCCGACTAGGGCATCTGTGATCCGAATGCTACGTGGGGGCAAAAGAAGGTGTGTAAACTGCTATTACACTGCAGGGCAAGGTTAAGAATCTACCCTCCCAGGCAATAACTTGGGGCAGTAGCAAGGGGTAACCCTCATTCTTTTAGCTGGATAATCCTCAAGTCATATGCCTCCTATAGTTTTAATTTTAATGTATTTTGGATTCCTTGATTACTCAAAATTACTTAGGATATGCACACGTGCTTCAAACAGACCAAGTAAATGCAAAAGTTTGTACTGTGCATAAAGATTTTGTAATGACTATTATCAGGACAGACAAAACTGCTCTACTGGCCATAAAGAAAACACGGAATTTTAAGCCTTGTTACAGCACAGCTTCATAAAACTTCTGATTTGAATAAAGATTTCTTCTGTTGGACTACATGAATGCACTATCATTCTCCAAAGGCTCTCTCATGTAACATTTATTCAGAGCAATGCATCATTCACCACAATTCTGTTCTTTAAGGCTATTCAGCTACAGGTAACATTGTTTTTTGAAGCATCTAGCAAGATAAAATGTTGGTCATTACATCCATACTGATGCCAGAGACATCTTCAGCCAAGAGGGACTTCATGAGCCAAACCTGTTTGACTGAACACTACTCACTGGACAGGGCAAGAAAGTGCTTAGATTTATTACTGGAGTAATAAATCATTTAATTAAGAAGCAAACATCCAAAACTAACACTTCCTGACACTGACCGAGAAGTACATCTTCAGACAGTGAAGATGCTTCCCAGGCTCTCAACACCCATTGGTCCAGAGGAGTCATAGATCTATGGAGTAAATCTTCCCCTCCACTGATTGATAACTAACATCATTACACCATGTCATTACATAAAAGGAGAAAGTTAATGCAAACTGACAGGCCATGACGTAGTTTTGACAGAGATTGAGTCAGAAGAAAGAAACGTTAGGAAGGTGCTATTATTTGGACTAGCCAAGACAGGCATTCGCAGTGCTGTGGCAGTGTGCTGTGGCTGTTAACGGTCCAACAAGTGGCCCTCACCAATCCTGCCCCTACAGGTGCCCCTGACTGATGCATACAGACACGAGGACGCAAATATGTTCTAATAAATTACCCATCTCCCTTTCAGCCTCAACCTAGAGCATTAGCTTAGTTTCACTGAGGCCGCACACAACTCAAACCTCAAAGGGAATCTCTTCGCTACTGCACACCACCTATCGTACCGCCTCTGCCGCACGCTGAGATGAAGCGTGTCTCCCGTGATGTCGGACCCTTTCAGGGCAGCTTTCTGACCCACCAAGGATAACAAACACAACCCAGGCTGCAGACACTGCCTGCCCTGCACGGGCTTTTGCCACAACCGGTTTACAGCCGACAGAGGAGGTTAGTGAAGGAAGAGTAAGGACATCAGAGAGAACAGGGAGTTCCAGATGTCAGTGGATAAGCCGTAGCAGCTTCCTTCCCCCAGGACTCTTCCCTTCCCTTCCCAGCCCGCGGCCCTGGCGGGCGGAGGGCGGCAGTGACCAGATTCCTCCGGGCGAGAGGCGGGAGAGACCGGCTCTGCCGCCGGCTCCTCGGGGCGGCGGCGAAGGGAAGGAGAAGGCGAAGGGGAGGGAGGGAGAGGGGTGAAGGGACGGCAGGCAGCGGTGGAAGCTGCAGACAGGCACAGCCAAGGCGCAGGCTGGAAAAAGACCCGCTCCGGGGTGGTGCCTGGCGCCGCGGGGAGGCGAGCATGCGATTAGCCCGGTGCCGTGCGGGAAGGGAGCGGAGCGCCCCGGTGACGGCTTCCCTCGCCCCCTCCGCGGCCCGCCGACCTACCCAGCACCACGCAGACCACGTCCAGCGCCACGAAGGGCAGCCGCGTCCTGTCAAACATGCTGGCAGCGCCGGGCGCCCGGCGTCAGGCGCGGCGGCGCCTCCTCGCGCGGCGCAGTGACAGCCTCGGCCCGAGGGGCGGGAGCGGAGCGGAGGCGGCAGGGAGGGGCTCAGCCGCGCCGAGGCGAGGCGAGGCGAGGCGAAGCGAAGCTAAGCGCTGCGCTCGGAGCCAATGGCGCCCGCCCCCCGCGATGCCAGCCCGCCGCCGCCCGCACTGCGCCACTGCCACCGTTGCGGCGCTCACCGGGGCTTTAAGGCGGGGGGGGGGGGGGGGGGGGGGGGGGGCGGAGGGAGGGAGGGAAGGACGGACTGCCGGCCGCGACGCCTCCGCTCGCTCCTGCCCGTCGCCGCGACGCCCCACCCGGCGGTCGCGCTCCCACGGCAGGCCGGAGCCGGCCAATCGCGCCACGGCCCGCCCCCCGGGCGGCCCAGCTCCCGCCCCGCCCCCGCGGCCCGAGCCCGGCCGCCTCAGGGGACCCCCATGGCCTCAGGGAGCGCGCTCCGCCTCTCGCCCGCTCCTCTGAGGCGCGGTCGTGGGTCTGCTGCGGGGCCAGCGCCGCCGCAGGGCGTGCCTCGGCTGTCGCCCGTGCTTTGCCTCCACCTGCTTGCCCGGCCCAGTCCCGAGGAGGTACTGGCCGCAGCAGCGGAGCGCGGACTCCGCGACCCTCCCCAGATGCTGCTGGGGTGACAAAACACCCGAGAGGGGTGTCGATGGGGCCCGGCCCCGGCCGCACACGGTGACTGCAGCCGCCGCCGCGCTCCGGCCTGCCCGCGGCAGATGTGGGCAGGGGTCCTCTGCTGCAAACAGCGGGGCTTGCCTTTTTTTTGCCTTTTTTTTTTAAACAAGGAAAAAGCTGTTTCCATCTCTGGAAAGAGTGTTGGAAAATTGCAAAAGCACGGACAAGCTGAGTTTCAGCCCAAGCCAAAAGGGTATTTTTCCTTGTTGAAAGTTTTTGTTTGGAAAGAAAACAGCGACCAACACGAAGTACGTGTTTTCTGCATAACCACATTTTTATTTTAACAGTGTTTACCACAAAACAGACAACTTTATTTGCCAGTGTTGTTAGTGCTGCTGGGCACAAAGTTAATCACTCACACCACTGAGCACATCTGTGTTTTGTTCTAGGTAATTGCAGGTACTTCCCACACTCAGAACATCAGGCATAAACTTTTCTGTGATTTCTCATGTATCCCACCCTTGTAATTCTGTAAACAGCTTCACTTTGCGTTATATCCTAAAGGCTGAATAACAGGTTTGACAGATCCACAAGGGAAACAAGTTCTTGAGGTGGAAATGCCTCACTAAATACGCTCTATCTTCAATTCAACCATGCTGCCTAAAAAGGTATGTAAAGCAGTGCATACAGAGTATAGAAAGAAGTTCTACATAGCAGCCTATACAGGAGTTTCTGATTTCATCTCAATGCCTAAGAAGCATCCCAGCTACAGATCAAAATGGGCCGCCCTAGAGAGTAAAACTACCCTTGACTTCTGTAAGTGTGATGTAACTTACAGAGCGCATTTTCCTATGCAAGCATTCTGGGATAGTCTCATGAAGGTAGAAAGCCTTGTGTTGTCTTAAAACACAGAAAGTAATGGAACAAACTGGAGCACAGCCTGGCAATGATGAAAACCGGGCTTATCTTTGTGAACTGGTGCTGAAAGGAAAGTGTGCAATCTGCTCCGCTCCTCACAAAGCGGGGGTTTGTTCTCAAGGTCTTAAATCAGGGGTAGATAACATCCCCAAAATGACAAGATGGTAAGAAGGAAGACAAGCAATGCAAACATTCCTCGCACAATTGCCGTAATTGCTTTCTTCAAGGCCAAAGCATCATGTTAATCTTGTTTGGGCTAAGCAGCAAACAGCTGTCCTGATCCACACCCCTACGCAGTAAATTAGAGACCAAAGATAATGCACTAATTTAAATGGATCTCTTCCCAGAAGAATGTAAGCAAGATAGTGATTACCGTTAAAAACACCTGGAAATTGGGCTGCAGTAGCACAGCATTCACTAAGGAAAGAAATTAATCATCCTTTATTGTCTTGCAGTTTCTACATCTCTGTTTCACCCATGAGACGAAGCTTGCCTGAGGAAAGAGGCATCTCTGCAATCTTCTGCCAGAACTCAGGAAAGAAAGCAGACACTGGGTTCCACTCCAAACTTTCCATTGCACAAGGGGTATGAGCCTTGCTCTTGCAACCCTATTCCCACCATGCAGGCTAGCTGTGTCTTGGAACCCTGCCACTGAGCACAGATTGAGGGACTGGGTTAGCGCTGCACTTGTTCTAGGCCCTCAGAAGGCTTTTGTGGGCCTTCATATGCGGACAGGTATTAACCATGGAAGCACACCAACTCAAGAACTTCCAGCCTGAATTACTACCCAGATTAGCAAAACTGTACATTACTCCAGGGCTGTGTTATTACAAGTACTGCATCTTCAGATATGTTGTTATTTCATACACATACAAAAAGATGTTTTGGGGTAAAACTGAAGAGAGGACAAAACCCCTGCATGCCTAAGCACCTGTAACAAATAATACAGTATCTTCAGAAGCAACAATGCCCAGGGTAGCAGAAATGGCAAACTGATGGTGCTTGGTCAGAGATATCTGAAGCAGTACATTCCAGAGGAGCTGGAGGATGTTTGATGATAAACACAAATAGAAATCATATTCAGCAACAGTTGAAGGTTTGAGGTTTTTTAAGTATATGACACAAGTACCAGACTGGTGGATGAAAGGCTGGACATGAGCCGACAATGTGTGCTTGCAGCCCAGAAAGCCCACCGTATCCTGGGCCGCATCAAAAGCAGCATGGCCAGCAGGTTGAGGGAGGTGATTCTGCCACTCTATTCCACTCTGGTGAGACCTCACCTGGAGTACTGTGTCCATCTCTGGAGTCCTCATCACAAGGACCTGTTCAAGATGGTACAGAGTAGAGCCACGAAAATTATCAGAGGGATGGAAGACCTCTGCTGTGAGGACAGGCTGGTAGAGTTGGGGTTCATCCTAGAGAAGAGAAGGCTCTGGGGAGACATTATAACAGCCTTCCAGTACTTAAAGGGGGCCTGTGAAAAAGATGGGGACCATCTTTTTAGCAGGGCCTATTGTGACAGGACACACTGTGTGAAACACTGGCACAGGTTGCCCAGAGAGGTGGTAGAGAAGCCCCATCCTTGGAAACATTCAAGGTCAGGTTGGATGGAGCTGTGAGAAACCTGATCTAGTTGAAGATGTCCTTGCTTACTGCAGGGGGGTTGGACTAGATAACCTTTGAAGGTCCCTTCCAACCCGAAGCATTCGGTGATTCTAAATTTCACTTTCTCCTGGTACTGTGAGAGTTTTGTAGTATCTTCTGACTTCATGGCATTTTTCCTGTCTAGGCTTTGGTCAGTATCTGTCCCTTGCAGCAAAACACTTAGAAGTCCACCATTCTTCACCACCATAGTGACCCAGTGATGTTAAGTCAGATCCACTCATGTGCTTAGCAAGGGCCACGGTAAAGAACATTTTTGGCTACCCAAGCCAAATAAAGGGAACAGAGAAAGCTCATAAGTTATACCTTATCCCTTCATTAATTTTACATTTTAAAATAATCTACTATTACTCTAAAAAATTTAGACTTTCCTAAATACCTTCCCCTTTCACCTACGCTCTTGCTTGATATGGTTATTTAGGTTTTTTTTTTTATCTTTTTGTTTGTTTAATTGAGAGCAGTGAGCAGCAGAGAACACCAAGACCAAGTTAAAGCCCTATTCATGTCTTTGCTTTCTTCTGATTCTTCTAGAAATCATGATCTTCAGTGTTCTGCTCATCATCCTTACAAGTTTTGTATGTACTAGGATTAACTCTCAGGAAGTTTATCATCAGTCTGTAGTGGTACTTGTATGATAATTAATTATTACTGACCCAACAGGACTCTTAACTGCAATTAACATTCATATAGATCAGCAGCTTTAGTAAATGACGGGACTTTCCCAGGCTTGTTTCTCTGCAGCTTGAACTGGGGTAGGAGTCAATAGCTCTGAATGAGCTGTTACCACTCAGGAAAGGGATGAGAGGGTCACAGTGGATAGTTCTGGGAAGCCATCCTCTGGGTACTCAGTGGAGAGATCACCACACCGACCAGAGCACTGGGAATGCTATTGGGAAAGACATCGAGAGCAATCCAACAAGTATCATTATGACACATTCCTGAATGCCAGCAATCCCACATCAAAACGGATAAGCAGTAGAGAAAGCTCAAAGGAAGGCAAAAAGGATTTTTAGAAGTTGTATACAACAGCATCAATGCAAGACAAACAGAATAGGATTTTTCAACATGGAAAGTGAATGATGGGAGAGGAAAATGCTTTATAAAGATCTATAAAATTGTGAAGCGTGTGGAAGGTTAAAAGTGTCACAAGCATTCACTACCTTGTATCAGGTAAGAAATAGGGAGAACCTATATAAGGTGTCAGACAACAGGACTCCTTCTTTACATGAGAATCTCATGGAATTCATTGCCTCAGGGTGCTGTGGGGTGCAAAATTACAAAGGCACTAGGTAAATTCATAGAGGATAGGTCTGCTGTGAAACAGTGGATCCTGGTAGTTTAAGAAATACCAGAACTGCTCGTTTCCCACATTTAGAAAGGTCTGCTGGGGAAGGGTAATTCTGCAGGGCTTGTTTCTTAAACTCCCTCTAAACGTCTGCTGGGCACTGTTGCATGTTACTGGGCTGGATGGACTTGATCTCAATCAGGTCTTCATTATGTTCAATGCCAGTCAATGGCCATAGTGTAACAATGCAAAATACGTAATTAGCAGAGACAAAATAGTTCAGACTTGTTTGAAATGTTCTGTCAGATTCAGACTCTGCAGTACTTATGTTTGGTTATATAGAATTTATCTGCTAAAACCCCACTCATGCAGTAAAGCCTACAGAAGAGGACCGAGGAGGAAAGTCTGCCAAGACGGCCCTCCTGAATTTCCCTTACATCATTTGTCCAGGGCATAGGATTTGCCCCTCGTGAAATGACGCACTCTCCTACAGGTAGTGTTGAGACCCGGACCTCTGAAGTCAGTTAACAACCCTTGCACAGAATGTTTCAGGAAGCAGCATTTAGATTCCACCAAAATATCTTAGCCTCATATATCTTCTTTTGTTTGGTCTGGCCATTTAGTTGTTTTCTTTCTTTTGCTCCTATGTCTCATGTTTGTTTAGTTTTTCATAAGGGACCAGTAAGCAAAGAACATTTAAATTTCTAATAAACTAAGCATGAGGAGTTTCCTGTCTTGTCTCCTTGAATTCTTTTCCATCAAATACAGTTTGTACTTGTCCGGGTACTTCACCCCCACATCTCTACTGAACTGTGCTGTCTACTCACCAAAAACCTGCTGCTGTCAGGCTAACAAGATTGTCACCTATGGTGCTCCACCCATCTGTTTCTGAGCAAGTTCAGAACTATGAAGGGTTCTGCTCCCCCAGTTTTAGGGCAAAGTTACAGGAGCATTTCTGCAAAAGCAATGAGAACTCTTTTAGTAGAAAAGACATGTTTTTTCTAAAGATTAGCCACAGAAATAAAAGAATCAAGCAGACACCATCAGACAGCATAATAACAGAAATTTAATATTCATGTCCATGTAATGAATGAAAATGCATTAAACCCCAAGTATATAGCTTTATTTATATATATTTAATAGCATGTATCATATAGCCTCAGAAGATCGTATATTCTAGAAAAAACACTTCAGGCTACATCTACACAGGTTAATTAAGTGGGGCCAACACATGAAACAGGTGATTGTGTGTGCTACTTATGTGTTAGCTCATAAATGGTGTTGTTCAGAACTAACTAGTACAGGCCACAGAGCACTTCCCACAGCAATTCTCTGTGCAGCCACGCTATTTTGACAGGAAGAAAATGCAGCTGTGTGGCCATCAGCTATGTTCTACCAGTTGGCCTTAAGGCTAATAAGCTGTCCCTGATTGCTCTTTATTGGATTCTATTATTTGTTTCAATTACAGATATTGCTCTGAAGCAATAATAGATTCTGAAAGAAAGAATGTCTCAAGGGCACTCACAAAATGTTCATGGCTGAGTGAAACTTTTATTAAAAAAGTCTTATGATTATTGCAAGTTGGAATGATTTAGGGACTTCAAGATTTGTGCCCTCTGGCTTCCGATTTCCCCTCCTCTCCTCTGCTCTCCTCTGCTCTCCTCTCCTCTCCTCTCCTCTCCTCTCCTCTCCTCTCCTCTCCTCTCCTCTCCTCTCCTCTCCTCTCCTCTCCTCTCCTCTCCTCTCCTCTCCTCTCCTCTCCTCTCCTCTCCTCCTCTCCTCTCCTCTCCTCTCCTCTCCTCTCCTCTCCTCTCCTCTCCTCTCCTCTCCTCTCCTCTCCTCTCCTCTCCTCTCCTCTCCTCTCCTCTCCTCTCCTCTCCTCTCCTCTCCTCTCCTCTCCTCTCCTCTCCTCTCCTCTCCTCTCCTCTCCTCTCCTCTCCTCTCCTCTCCTCTCCTCTCCTCTCCTCTCCTCTCCTCTCCTCTCCTCCTCCTCTCCTCTCCTCTCCTCTCCTCTCCTCTCCTCTCCTCTCTTCTCTGTCATGCTTTCCAGTCAAACCAACTAGAAAACAGAGGTAACTCTGGCAGCAGTAGGAATCTCATGAGATGAACTTCAGTGGGGTAAACCAGTTGCATAGTGAAGAATTTGCCAATGATTTATCAAAGGCACTCAGTTTTGACACATAACACACCTAAAGCAGCAACTCAGCCTCCTGTGCCTGGTTCCACATATGTCTGGATATCCCTGTGTCCACTTCAAAAGAGGGAAGAAGATAAGCTTGAAGGAACATGTGTGTCGTTGCACCTCTTCCAGGTACATCTCTGTGTGCTGCACTGGCTGATCAAAGCTGCGCATGCAGACTGCTGCAGCTAAGGTGTCTGTTCCTGCCACTTGTCCCTGCTTGGCAGCAACAGTCCCCCACCACTGATGCTCTGTGCTTTAAACAGGCAGCGATCTACACTGGAATCATTGCGAGGCAGCAGCTCCCTGCCCTGCACCACTTCAGGATGGCTTGGGAACCAGTAGAAGTATCACTACAAGTACAGCATGGGAGCAGACAGAAAGCAGAGAGACCCAGTGAGAGGTGTATCTGAGTTTTTTCCTGGCCCAATTCTTACGCTCCTGCTAGGTGGATGAACCACTTGACTGCTGTCTCTTCAGTTCCATACATCCCGCTCATTTACACTGAAAAATCTCCAGAGCAGCACAGGTTCCTTACTGTGTGCGTTTCCTAACACCATGAGCTGAGCCTCCAGATGTTACTGTAATGCTAGTAAGTAATACTCACCCACAACTATACTCCAAAGCTCAGGCCAAGCTGATCTAATCAGACTGGCTATGGAAATATGTCTGTAGGGGGCCTTTTGCAACACTTTTAGTAACTGTATTATGCTGCTAAAGTTGTTGGTGTTGCTTTTGTTTGAGCTCAACAAATATGTGATTTTTTTTTTTCCAGTGCCACAGGTCTGAAGGAAGTTCATATTCAAGTTCATATGGCTTTGTTGTTGTTTTCTTAAGACATTATAAATATATTGGATAAAATTCAACCTTGGATACATCTCTCTGCACTCTGTATTCAATTACAATAGCGGAGCACATAAATAATTGTAAATACAAAATTAAATTATAAGGGGGCTTTGAAAGTGAAATAACAATAGGTGAAATGTCACCAAAACCCTCGAGGTGCCAGAATCAAATAAAGCAAGAAGAAACCCACTTCAGTACTGATTGTGGATCACATTTATTTCTTGCGTCTCTGAACTATTATCTTCACTGTGCATGATCAGGGTCAGTTCCTGCTCAAAACAAAATTAAGGGTGGAGGAGAATAGATCAACAGATAATTGCAACATTAATTATTTGGAATTCCTCTTCAAACAATTATGTGAAGGTCTGAGTCTTAATACGATCATTATCTAATGAAAGCTTTTGCCTTTCCACCTTCAATAAAATAGTATTTGACTCCTTGAAATAGTCATCAGAGTTGAACACAAAAAGCTACAGCTGGAGCTACTCCAACATAGAGCGTTCAGTTACTGAAAACACTTCCTCTTAGTTTGAGTCCTCCATGCTGAGCAGGAAATGTGGGATTTCACTTCACTATCTTGTCCCTTTACATGGATTCACCCTCGTGCCAACAGTAGATTCAATGCCTTAAGGTACAAGTCAATGGCTCCTGTAATCTACTGCGAGAGCACAGAATGTCCCAATGATAATTAAGCCCTGACCACTTGGTATTTACTTTTATTACACTGAGAGCCCCAGCAAGATTGGAGCCAATTGTGCTATATGCTGTACATACTTACAGCCATTGCCTCAAAGACCTGACAGAGCAAGCTGACAGAAAGTGTTACTTTTCACAGCAGCAAAAAGAACCTTAATTTTGATTCTATTCAGCTTGAGGCATTAATCCCGAGGGAGACGAGGAATCAACCTGTCCCATATGACTCATCTGTGCAGACGAAAGCATAAAAACATCCTCTTATCTGCTGTTTTATCTTCCCCTTCCACATTGCTGCTTATTTCCCAACTACAATAATAACAATAAAAATAAGAGTGAAGTCAGCACTGGGCAGAGATGTTGTCGTGTCTGGAGCACCAAAAGCAGTGGAACCAGGCAGGAGTCTCGCTTGATGTGCTTTGGCTCCTGTAGTCAGAGCAAGCACTTGGCAAAGAAGAGGAGAAGGATTACATCTGTCAGAATAACTTTTATGGGACCCAACTCTTCCAGGGATTGTTTAAAATCCACATAATGCTCTTGAGTGTTAATGCTTGCATTGGGACGTTTGCATTAGCAGATAAATGTGCAAGAGCACATGTTTCCAGACATCTGCCTAGCGACTGCACATCTGAGCAGTTTGCTGAAACTTGGTCCAAGGTCCATGAGGTCCTTGGGCTCCTGAAATGACTTCCAAGGTTTGTAATAAATTGTGCTGCTGAAGTGTACCGCAGTTAAGCAATTCTCGCATGATAGAAACAATGTGTGGTGCACTGCACTAAAACCACTCTATGTTATTTTAACTTTTCAGCCTTTGAAAGCATTCAGAAGAGAACACAAATATACTGAAGAAATTCATACCTACAGATGTTGTGGAAAAAAAAGAAGAAAACTTGGGATGCTGCCTCCAAATTATCACTCGTCCAATACAAGACTAGGGATAACACAATTTTGATCTTCGCTGTTCTTTGTATTAGCCAGAAGTGAGGAAGAAGAGTGTAGTTTTTGAGGTATGAGCACTCCCCCAGATTTCCAGGGAGCCCTGGAAATCGCTCCAGCTACATCCATACTTTTTTTTGTCACATCAGAGGAGTGAGGACTTGAATGTGCAATGCGACAGGGTTAAGTGGTGGTGTCTGGGAAGGATGGGTTCATTTTCAAGCACAAAAGGCATTGCAGTGTTGTTGAGTTTCCCTTCCTGGGGCACACATGGGCTTTCATCAGATGGTGAGTCAACAAACCAGTGGTGTGGGCTTTCAAGGAGCTTGGGCTGGAATGGGAACACAAGCCCTGTTTACTCCCTTTTGCTGCTATACTGCAGGTAGATGCTGTGAAGATAAACGTCACAAAAATGACAAGGGACGCGGATACTACTGTCATGGGTATAGATTCAGGGCACAGATTTAGTGTGTTCTTTTCTCTAATGCTATTATTATTATAAAGTTCACAAATAATAATCTATTGTCAGGCTTAGATAGGAGTTTTCCTTCAGCCATGCTGGGGATGAGTACAGCTGCTAGCTTTCAGATGCAAACCCAGATTATTTCATATAAAATCCATTAAGATACCAGAGCATCAACACCAGCAAGAAACAGCTGGGATCGTTTCTCCTATAAATGGTGTCTTACAGATGCACACAAATGATGCACATCCATGCAACTATAAAAAGCCAGTGTGACAGCTATCTTGTGCAGTATTGATTTTCTGGAAACAAATACAAGAGCAGAGCAACCTCATCATAAAACCCCTGCACAAATCAATAGGGCAAAATCTGCTCACTGCATACGTACTTTGTATGACTAAAGCAATTAAGAGGCATAAAAAGGCCATGCAGCTGCTAAAAATAGGCAAATGGGGAGTATCCCATCCCGGACTCAGCAGCTGGCAGAGGGTATGTGCTGCAGTCATTTATCATGAACCTGACTTTGTTTTCATTAAGAGCCCATGAAGCATGTGATAAATTAACTTACATTGGAGCAGCCATGGCAGGTTGGCAGAGGTACTCGGGACTAAACATGCTTTTTATTGCCCAGTTATCTGCAGTGTTAAAAAAATTTTGTAACCATGGATAAATATAGATGACATATAAATTCTGAGTGGCCTTTCATCTCTGTGTTTCTCTGCTTCTAGAATAAAAGCTAAGAAGAAAGCTAAAAGCAGAAGTGGTAGGGGAAATAGTAGAGGCAGATAAAGGCAGTTCTACAAAACATGTTAGATCCTATTAAAAAGTGACATGTGCATAAGGTAATGCAATTTTAATATTACATCTGCTACATATGTCCATGGTATGGTTTGTTTTCTATCAAGTAATTTGCACTATCCTTGTTCAAAAAAAAAAAAACCAAACCTGATTTTGTGAAATGAAAATAACCCAGACATCAACTCTGTATGGTAAAGAACTCACTTGACATTACCACGTTCAAAGGCAACTGGGAGAAATGGTTCTGTAGGCTGGTGATGAGGAAGATCTCTGAGAGACTGTAGCTTTTGCTCTACGTCTGCTACATGTTATGGAAAAGGGGGAACTCAGCTTTCCAACTCTTTCCATCTGCCAGCTGAGTGCTTTACTGCTGGACACAGGCAGGACATAACCTGTCTGCTTCCTGGCTGTTTCAATGGAGTTAGGTGTGCTCTAGCTATTCCTGCTTGACCAGGATCAGCAAGTGACAAAGACTGGGGAACCCCATTTTTTTTCCTCTCCCTTGCTCTCACCTGTGAGGTAAGCTCTGAGCACTCTTGTGACTCCAGGGATGACTGTAAATGCCTTCAGGGTTAGGTCACAGACATTATGAATATGCCTTAAGTACCAATATCTAAAAACCATCTTAGGCATCAAAGACTTTGTGAATCCAGCTCAGGATGGACTCTGTCACAGAGCTGTTAGTCTTCAGCCCTGACCCTTCCTATGTGCGCTTCTTTAATCTTAATCATCTTTGCTGAGACTTGTTTGCTCAAAAGCTCAATCCAACACATGTAATTGTTTGCAAGGAGGGAAGCTTCCCTTTCCTCTGCAGCCCGCTTCTAGCACAACCATGTTGTTGATTTCTCTTGCACTTTGATCATTTGGAATACACCCATATTTAAATGTCTCATATAAAAGTGTGTATGTGTGTGTGTGTGCATATGTGTATTTATCAGATTAAATAAAACTATTTTAATTGTAATTGAGTCAAGCACTAGATTTTAGTGTAAGAAGTAGGAAAAAGGCCAAGGTATTGTTGACAAATTATGCCATAATTTAGAGAGAGGGACGTTCTTCCATCAGTGCAGTTCAGAATGGTACCTGGATCCTCAGCCTGCAGAGACAGGGATGCCACTCTGGAGGCAGAGACAACTGTCAGCAGGAGAAAGGAAGCAAGGGGACTGCAGAGGCATTCCCTGGCACGTTTGGTTACTGCAGAGCACATATGGGATTTTAGCAGTGTTGTTAGTGTTCAGTGTTGCAAGAAACATTTTGAAATAGAAGGGTGAGGGAGTACTGTATGCATGGAGGTGTGAAGGACTATGAAGTGGGGGAGCCTCATCTGAAAGCATCAGGGAAGTCAGTGAGTGCAACAGCTGAGCTGAAAGGCCCAGTGGGTTGCTCTAATAAAGGAGGAGGTAGTGTCAATTACAAATTCTTTTAAATAACATTTCCCAATGGAAGAAGATAGTGGATTGCATTCTGGTTTTCTGAAATAGGAATAAAGATGAGAGTATTGCAGTATGAAGATTCTGGATAAACTAACTCAGCATGGGTCCTTCAGGTTTTCTCAAACATGACAGTGTATCTAGCACAAAAACATGCTGAGAAAGGTTCAGATTCCAGAAACACAGTGACTCATGCATTTCCAAAACAGTGTTATAACAAGTTGCTGTCCAAATTTCCTGTTGTATTATATGTAATGCACATTCAGTGGTGCTGTTGGCACACTTCCCTCTGAGTCAGTATTGAACCACTGCCCCAATTCAGAGTTAGGCGACCACTGTGCTGCTGGAGCTTCTGACATTACAAACAGATGTAAAACAAATGTCCCAATTCCTTGTAGTCATCAGTAACCTCTTGCAGATGGCAGAGTCTAATTCATCTCTGACCTGATGACCACCTATAAAGATGGCACTTTCTGTGCCATTCCAGTTGGTTACAACAATTTTCAGTCAGATTAACATTTAGCTCTGGGGAGCTGGATTTTCAGATAAGGAAAGAGAACAGGAAGCTAGAAGGGAGCATTACATTATACATGTTTTCTCTTTCTTTCAATACCTAATGCAATGATATTATGTCTTAATGCTACATGATCTTTCTAGTGGAACCTCCTTGCACTGTGTGTTTGACAAGCTCTTAAAAGCATGGAAAACCATGGAGAGAGGTGAGGAGGAAGGTAAAATGGAGAGAACGGCAAGTACTGGCCTTACTCATACAAACATGAAGTCATTCACTGATGCCAGGGAGCAAGACAACCTGCCTACTCCACAGGCCCTGGAGTAATCCTCCATGGGGACTCCTCTCAGTTCCCCTCTTTTTCTCTTCCTGTGTCTTACTGCTGAATAGAGGCATTTCAGCCTTTGGGAAATCTTGACCTGTCTTTGTAGATGTTCACTGCAGCTTGTAAATGAACTAGAGGAAAGGGTACTAATAGAGAACTACTGGAATTGAGCTTGGACTGAAATCAAAACCTGTTGAAACTGCAAAAAGTAAGAAACCAGACTGCAATCAAAAGTTTGGGGCCATCTCTTATCATTAGATGCCATCACAAATATGAAGAAAGAATAGCAAAAGCCTCTTTTCTTTTTTTCCTTCAAGGTACTGACAGTTTCCTTAAAAAAAGACATCATGAAGCTCTATGTGCCTTCCTAGTAAAACTTTCCCCCTCTGTACATGTGATTGTTTCACACCACGTGGAAATCTTGAAACAAGAAATTGTATCCTAAAAGCAGTTTAATTGAGTTGATAGTCTGGCTTGAAGGAGTCAAGTTTGACTCCTTCCCAGAGCGTATTACTTGTTTGCTGATAAAGAGTGAATTTTTCAAAAGCTAGGTGTTGCCTAATGTGTGCTGGAAAACCATCTTTGTAGATTTGCACTGAGGCAAGATGGTATTTGAATCTGCTGGAATGCTTTACATATTCGTATCGCCTGAAGGTTGGAAACTTTTTATCACCAGCAGAGTAGCACAGATGACAATAAAGATACAGTTCAGCCCATGGAAATTGAGATAAAAACAGCTGTTGAGACTCAAACTGTCTTCAAAACACTTTTTTTGAATGTAGAAGTCCAGATGTCTTTTGTGGAGATATACTGATTTGCAGAGTATGTTGTACTGGATCCCAGCGACAGCTCAGATAAATATATCTTGATCCCTGAATGGATTTTAGATGCAAATATGGAAAACACAACAGCTTTTATTGGCTACAATGAGAATAGTGAGGTGCCATATCCCTGCAGCTCAGACTGAGCTGACTAACTCTCTGCAGCATTTCCTGCAGCATTTCCTACAGCATTTCCTTCTCTACAGCATTCCTGCTGGCTAGATCACAATTCATTTTTTAGCAATGACAGCTTCCACAAATCTTACTCTTGGGAATATAACTCTCCCTCCAAGAGCCTATCCTGAATGGCAGGGCAGCAAAAATCAGACACAGTAATGAAGAGCAACCTGAATCTGGTTATCTTTTTTAACCTAGTGCTAAGAAGTCTGGGAGAACCAGATTATTGTAATCTGTTTTAGTCCTGTCTCAAATAACCCAGATAGACTTCTTGCAATTGTCCATTTTTTTGCAACGACCTTTCTACAATACCATTCCTAAAAATTTAGTTGCAAAATCAGACAAGACTAGGTCAAGAACAGAGCTATGGAAAGATGAGGGAAAGACATAGGTGGCTTTTATACTAATGCTTAGTTCTTGGTTCTGCAGCTGACAGGATCCATAAGCTTTACTGATGTCTGGAGATCTCTGGGTGCGTGCAGCCACATTCCTGTGCACACAATAGCTGGAAAAATTGCCGCTGCAGCCTTGGAAGACATGGATTTTCTTCACAATTATGATTAATTTATATAACTGCAAGATGTAAACCTAAGATCGCAGTTGGCAACACAGCAAATAATTAAGGATGCTCTACCTTGTGGGATATATTAATGAGTCGTATTAAGTAAACAGTTACGCATTCACATTAAATAAGAATATTCATGTACTCCATTACATGACATATCAAAAAAACCCCAAACAATGAAACAGAGAACAATGCAACATGCACACACCTGGGAAAAGAAAGAAAACCCGTTGAATAAGTAGTGCTATAAAAAGCAGTAACATTTTTGCCAGAGACCTTGTAGACTCTTGCACAGATTTACTATTGTGTTTGATCCTCCTTGTTCAGTTTCTCGTGGGACCCCTAGCTAGCTTTGTCATTCTTTATTGTGAGAGTCAGCTGGTTTGTAGCCAGTTGCACTAATAATAAACTGGCAGGAAGATCAGAAATTACTGGAACTATTTGGTCATTTTGAAACTGAAAAAGGAGGACTACTCCAAAACTCCTGAAGGCAAAAAAAGACACATTCTTAAATACTATTTCTATAAAAGTTGTTTCACAGCAGAAAAAGTCTACAAAAGTCTACGAAGTTCAAATTGTTCCAGTTTATTTAATGCTATGTTGGCCTTCAGAGTTGTGAGGGGAGCCAGGCAACAGAATCTATCTTCTCCAAAAGGAATTCATTTAATATTAGCAAACAAAAATATATGTTAAGCTTTTAAAAGCACAGAAATAATTTATTAAGAATGACTTTTCATACCATATTGCCTACAGCTTTATAAGTAACATACTCCATTTGTCTCACAAGGTTAATAATCTAATATGGAACATTAAGAGACTGCATAGGCTTTTGCATCAGCTACACAAGCACAGAGTGCAATGGATTTGCATATTTGACTGCCCCACTTGCATAGTTTATGGAAGAAATGCAGCTCTCCTGTGCTGAGGTCATTCACTTACAGTTCTAACCTGGCTCCAAGGGAGTGACTGCCTGACTGTTTTTGAGTATCTGGCTGAAGGGGGAGCTTGGTGAAGCTTGAGAGTATCTTACTAATACTCTTGAGTGTTAAGAAGATGGAAACAATGACACAATGCTTTCCTCTGTCTCTGCACCTCTAGGTTTCTGGACTGGACTGCACATGTCCTGAGGTAGCTTTTGCCATTGCATGCCATTTTTATATTAATTTCCTATTATTTCTTCTGCAGCTTTGGTGTGCTCAGTAAGGCATCATTTTATCCCCTTTGAAAGTTCCTGAAGTAAGAACATCAAAGCAGCCTGCAGAGTTATACAAAGTTTAGCAGCTATGATGTATTTTCCAGCTGGAGGGCACCCTCCTCAGGTGTGAATGGCTGGGAACTGGATATAGCCTGGAGCAGCTGCAACTGTGTGTACCTGAATTATACCAGCTCATCCATGACTGCTCCCTCCCCTTTACTGCCAGTGGAAAACATCCCTCTGGAGCTCACTCAGGCCATCGTGGCTAATGCATAACATGAGATCAAAATCCTTAGAGCTACAACCATTACATTTTATTGTTCCAAGAGCCAGGCTGTCAAGCTGACTGCAGTCAGACACTCATTCCCTTGGTGCACCGGATATCAAGGTGGCTGCAGGATGCAACTGATCATAGTCCAGCATGGGCAAACTTCATGATAAAAGGGTGCAACCTGTACTTCAGCGGTTCAAGCAACAGCAGATAGATGCATATGAGTTGTGTGTCAGGCGTATCCAGTAGTGGCCTCTCTACACAGGTCAGCACCAGAACGGGATCACTTAGGCCTCTAGATCCCCGAAAGAGATTCTTTCTACTTGAGTCCTCTGCAGACATACATGATGGGCTGTGCAATTATTTGTTTATCTGCTGAAGAAATGTCATCAGGAGTGCCAGAAGAGGGACAGTCGGTAGTTAAGTAAAGTTGGGTTACTCTAAAAAGCAGTGCAATACAATGGCCAAATGGAGGGGGTGATGGAGAAGAACATGGCAGAAAACTGAGTTCTCAGTCTCCTGTGACTTTATATATACTTTGGCTCATTTTAAAATAAATGTGGTCAAAAAAGGTTCATAGCTCCTCTCCAGCTGTTTGTTGGCTTGAGGTTTGTGGTCTAGTCAGTAATGAAGGTGAATTGCATGGAAATTCACATAGCACATAGCACTTAGAAAAGGAAGGGTTTTTTCAAGCTCTAGGACCATTCCTTCCAAGTGTTTTTGAAGAAGACAGAGTGCCCTTAGTGTTTCCTTCTTCCCCAGAAATACATGACAGCATCTGCATACAATAGATTATTGACCAGATTTAGCAGGTTCAGCTTGGTGCATACTTTCTGTGTGCTATAAAATACTCCACAGAGAAATGCGGCTGACTAACAGGCAAAGAACAAAGACATAAGGGAACAACAACGCAACAAACTCCCGAGTGCTTATAAATTTTTCCAAGGAGTAGTCAAAGAAAAGTAAGATCCACCCTTGGATGAAATAGCCAGGTATTCTGTTTTTTCCTGTATAAGTTACCACCGCACCAAAAAATAAAAAAATAATAAAAAAAAAAATCAGATTGTGCTTCTCATTTATATTGTGTTTTACTTTGGTACTCACCTTTTCAGTGAGTTTTTAAAAAGGTAAATCTGTTCTATCACACTCAACAAAATACCATGCAAACTGTGATGCAGGTTTGACTGCACCTGAATAACAGCTGCTGAAGTATACCCAGCTTCTTGCATGAAAAGCAGAGTCCCTCTGTTTCTGATGGAATCTTTCCCTAACTGCCAAAATCTTTTCAAGAGCAATTTCTCCAAGGCCTGAATCAGTGCCCATTGAAAGCAAAGGGAAAGATTCCTATTGATGGCAGCCGTCCCAAGTAAGCCAGAGGTCTAGGCTGCCCTTGCCAGAAAATTTTGTTTATGTGCATTTTGATGACTTTCAAAGCTTTGCTTTTTGTAGTTATCTTTCTTATGGATCTTACTTTTCAGGGAGTATTTTCCAGACACTTCACATACTGGATATAGTGAGGTTGATGTGTTTCTATCTCTGATTCAACACAGAAGATAATTTTATCACATTAATTTTTTAAGAGACCCGCTTTAGACAGGGTGCACTGGGAAGCATACGCCATGTTAAAACATTCTGCTGTCCAATGGTCTGATTTTCCCTGTATAAACACATGGGATGAAGGTAAAAGACTCAGTCATGTGCTAAAGAAAACGGTGCGGTGCCCTCACAATAAGACCATAGAACCCAGGTTTTTAACAAGTTTACCCAATGGTTGAAGTTTACTTGCAGTTTGGCCTCCGAGGTAAGTATAGACATTCCAGTGCGGATGGGGATTGAGGGCAGATTTCACGGTGGAAAGAACTGGGACAGTCTCGTAAGCTCTCAGGGAAGGCGTGGGAGCCTGTGGTCACGTACATACTCCTTTGATGCCACTAAATGGCAATTTATTACCAAGGTGCAAATCAGGTGAACAAACCTGTCTGAAAGGGGCTCATTGGGGCATCTGAGTTATCTACGAAAACAGACAGGAAAGGAATGAAAAACCATGCACCTTTAGGTAAGAGTTTATTTCTGGAGATGCTCTAGCCCATCATTTCTTGCAATTGCTATGATGGGGTATCTGGCTGCCTGCAGAAAATAAGTGTTGGCTGTTGTATAAAAAAGTCCTCTCAGAGTGGAAAGACTGTCATCTTCTGTTTAACTAAGCTCGGTTTCTTCTGTAGGAGTAGGAACAGTATATTCAGTCACAATTTGCTGTTGTCATAGAACAATATTGGTTTAGGCCAGACTTCAGTTAGTTAAAAAAATCCACCCCAACCCAGCCCCCAGCAGTAAGAACAACAAATCTTGTTACACCTTTGATATCCCAACTAATTATTCAGGGAAGAAATCACAACTAGCTGGAGTTTGGCTATCCGAGGTTACCCTTCTCACTCCTTTGGTGTACAACGTATCAAGAGGAGAGGCAAGATAACACTTGAACCTGAACCACCACTGTGACAATAGTTAGGGAGTTGGTGGCACCACAAAGAAATGTAGAGTGATTTCAAGGGCTGAATAATCCAGTCTTGGGAATAAGACAGCAGCTTCCATGGCAAGAGTAGACTCCTCATGGTATCTGTCACAGAGGCAGGATAGGATCTTTGGCCCATTGTTGTCAACCTGGCTGCATCCTAAACAGCAGCTATATTTCCATAAAAGAGGACTTATGCAAATCCTCCCTCTTAAACCAAGGACTGCAGACTGGATAGGTGAGATTTGGCCTCCCTTTAGCAAAGAGTGTTGCACTTCTATAGGACTTCTATAGGAGAAGAGATGCCAAGTGAACCTGTGCTCTCCCAAATACTAAACCCACAAAACCAGCACAAAGCAGCAGCAGGAATCACTCCACTGCTTCTGTTACCCTGTACCAGCCCAGATCCCTTGAACTCTTATGCTGGAAGGTGAAGGGATGTGTCTGAGTGTCCCAACCTGGGCTCTTATTAAACATCTGTATGCAAAAAACCACTGAGGAGATAAATAACAAAAAACCCAAACAGCTTCAATGCAAAACAGCCTGCCTTCTCCCATAACCGCCTGTAATTCGAATGCCCTGCGGTAATTTCATAACACAATCTCCTTTTGCTCTAAGAGATGAAGCAAGCCGGGCAATGGGGACAATGCCTCTGCTTGGTGTGGCATTTAGTATCTAGTCTGGAACTCAATGTGTAGGCATTTCTCCTCCCCTCACATTGCAGCCGAATGACCTTGCTGTGTTGATTTGAAATGACCTGACTAATCTCAACTTCCTCTAATGTTTAATGAAATGTCAGAAGTGAACAAGGTCCTCGGAACTGAAAAAAGACCATTCAAACAATGATGAAAAGAAACACATGGGCAGCAGTTTTTAAACAGTCTTTGGGCTATTGGAAATAATTCAATGAGCTTTAGCCAAGCTGAAATATAAACATACTAAGAAGGGACCAAAAAGTGTTTTATATAAAGCTGCATTTTTCATCTGTACTGTTTAATCTACTTCTGGATTACAAAAAAGGAGGTATATGGGAAAAGCCATAATTAGGCAAATTTGAAAAAAAGAAAGAGACCCTTCCTGCTCCACTCAGATCAGTTGGTGCTTAGAAATACAAACCACAGAGCAACAGTTACATAGCACTGGTTCCACCATCTGAAATTACCAGAGTGAGAGGTAAGGCGGATCTGGCAAGTTGAGTTCTGTTTCTTTCCAAGAGAAGTTTAATGGTGTTCTCAGCTGCAGAAGAAATTAAATACTGTGATCGTGACTCCAACCTCACAGAATACCAGTTCAGAGGGAAAAGCTTACACTGTACTGCCCCATCGAGCACTGTACAATGAGCTAAAACAAATGTATTAGTGCTTTGCATATCATTAATATTTTACTTCCTATTAGGAGAATTCTGCTACAATAGCATTTTCATTACTGAACACAACCCCCAAATTTAATGAACTGGCCATTGAAATGAATTTCTGCTTTCGACTGAAGATGAGAGAGACACTGTTTTGCTGATAGTGCTGGTACCAGCTACTACCAACCACTAATCCTTTTCCCATTATTATTATTTTTCCTCAGGTGACTTCATATCCATTGTAGTTGTGACAGGTGTTTAAGTGCAGTTGTCCTTTGCAGTGAAACATCCTGAAAGGCAAAACAAGCTTTCCAGAGGCTATCAAACCTCTCACCTTCCTTACTACCATTTCACTGCAAAACATGGCCACTGCAGCACCAGTCTGGCTGCACGTACACAGAAGTCTCCGGGACCTCCCAGAACACAGACTCCGTATCAAGGATTCGACTGAGTTACTCCAGGGAATCTCACCTCCTTCCCATAGTAGTTCTAGCATTCAATTACACTGTTGCTGCCTCTTAGCTTTCTATGATTAGAATCCCAGGATCACAGAATCACGGAATCATCTAGTTGGAACAGACCTTTAAGATCACTGAGTCCAACCATTCACCTTTCACTGCCAGGGTCCCTAAACCATGTCCCTCAGGACCACATCTACATGTCTTTTAAACACCTCCAGGGATGGGGACTCCACCACCTCCATGGGCAGCCTGTTCCAATGCTTAATGACCCTTTCTGTAAAGAAGTTCTTCCTGATATCTAACCTAGATCTCCCCTGGTGCAACTTAAGGCCACTTCCTCTCGTCACTTGTCACATGGGAGAAGACACCAACCCCCACCTCGCTACAACCTGCTTTCAGGTAGCTGTAGAGAGCAATAAGGTCTCCTCTCAGCCTCCTTTACTCCAGGCTAAACAACCCTAGATCCCTCAGCCACTCCTCATCACGCTTGCTCTCCAGATCCTTCACCAGCTTTGTTGCCCTTCACTGGACACGCTCCAGCACCTCAACATCCTGCTTGTAGTGAGGGGCCCAAACCTCAAGACAGTACTCAAGGTGTGGCCTCGCCAGTGCTGAGTTCAGGGGGACAATCACTTCCCTACTCCTGCTGGTCACTATTTCTAATACAAGCCAGGATGCCATAGGCCTTCTTGGCCACACTGCTGGCTCATATTCATTCCACTGTCAACTAACATGCCCAGGTCCTCTTCCGCTGGGCAGCTTTCCAGCCACCCCTCCCCAAGCCTGTAGAGTTGCAGGGGGTTGTTGTGGCCCAAGTGCAGGACTCGGCACTTGGCCTTATTGAGCTTCATACTGTTGGCCTCAGCCCATCGATCTGGCCTGACCAGATCCCTCTGTAGAGTCTCCTGACCTTCAAGGGGATCAACACTACCACCCAACTTGGTGTCATCTGCGAACTTACTGAGGGTGCACTCAATGTCCTCATCCAGAGCATTGATAAAGATGTTAAATAGAACAGGCACCAAAACTGAGCCCTGGGGGACACCACTGGTGACCAGCTGCCAACTGGATTTGACTCCATTCACCACCATTCTCTGGGATTGGCCATCCTGCCAGTTTTTTAATCCAGTGGAGAGCACACTCATCCAAGCCATAGGCAGCCAGTTTCTCCAGGAGACTGCTGTGGGAAACGCTGTCAAAGGCCTTACTAAAGTCCAGGTAGACAACATCCACAGCTCTTCCCTCATCCACTAAGCGGGTCACCTTCTCATAGAAGGAGATCAAGTTGGTCAAATAGGACCTGCCCTTCATAAACCCATGCTGACTGGGCCTGACCACCTGGTTGTCTTGTGCTTGCCGAGTGATGGCACTCAAGATGTTCTGCTCCATGACCTTCCACAGCACCGAGGTCAGACTGATAGGCCTGTAGTTCCCTGGGTCCTCCTTCCGGCCCTTCTTGCAGATGGGTGTTACATTGGCTAACCTCCAGTCGGTTGGTAGCTCCCCCGTTAGCCAGGACTGTTGGTAGATCGTGGAAAGTGGCTTGGTGAGCGCTTCCGCCAGCTCCCTCAGAAGCCTTGGGTGGATCCCATCTGTTCCCATAGACTTGTGCACATCTAACTGGTGCAGCAGTTCATTTACTGTTTCCTCATGGATTATGGGGCCTTGATTCTGCTCCCTGCCTCTGCCTTCTGCGTTCAAGGCTGAGCACTCAGTGAGCTGGTCTTACCATTAAAGATTGAGGAAAAGAAGGCATTCAATACCTCAGCCTTATCCTCATCCTGGGTCACTACATTTCTCCCCACATGCAGCAAAGGATGGAGACCTTCATTAGCCCTCCTTTTGCTGTTAATGTATTTACGGAAACAATTTTTGTTGTCTTTTATGGCAGTGGCCAGACTAAGTTCTAGCTGGGTTTTTGCCTTTCTAATCTTCTCCCTGCATAGTCTTGCAAAACCCTTATAGTCATCCTGAGTGACCTGCTCCTTCTTCCATAGGCCATAAAGTTTCCTTTTCTTCCTGAGCTCCAACCAAAGCTCTCTGTTCAGCCAGGCCAGTCTTGTGCCACGTCGGCTTGTCTTATGGCTCACTGGGACAGCCTGCTCCTGAGCTTTGAGGATTTCTCTCTTGAGGATTGTCCAGCCTTCCTGGACTCCTCTGCCCGTCAGGACTGTCTCCCAAGGGACCCTACTGACCAGCCTGCTGAAAAGGTCAAAGTCTGCCCTTGGACCAGGAAGTCCAAGGTGGCAATTTTACTAACCCCCCTCCCTACTGCCTCAAGAATTGAAAACTCAATTGAAAACTCAATTGAAAACTCTTTTAGGAAGGTACAGAATAATTTCCCTCTAAATATTAACTCAACTCATTGTACACTACACAACTGAAAAAGAGACAAACAGTTAGAAGATGCAATTAAGACTTCACCATGAACTCTTATCTTACCTAGGAATTTCTGTTAAAACACAAGAGGTAATTGCTGCTGAAATCAATAGGTGTTTTACTATCTGCTTCAATGGCAAGGATTTAATTCATGGAATCATATCCAGATGGAACATGGAAGGATATAATAAAAGTGAAGTACCTGCACTCATCAGGGTTTGTACCTAAATTATCACTGAATCTATAACAAATAAGCACAAAAGCTTAATATGAATGAGCCAATAATGCTTGAAAACCTGCATCTTTTGTCCTTTCCTGTTTGTGTTCAAGTACTTCTGTATCAAGTAACTGTGGAGGGTTTAGCAACATACTATTGTTGTGGAACTGTAAATTTTTAAAATTTATTGGAAAGAAGAGGAAGTTTGTTGGAAAGTAAAAAAACCCCTCAGGTTTAATTGGTGAAATACACTGCTGAGAACATTGAGGGAATGCACCCATCAACTTACATACAGTGATGACTACCCAGACATTCAAGGATTTTGTGGGAGAGGTCAGAACCAGTCCCTAAAAAGTATATGCCTTGGCCATTGCTAATAGTGTCAGCACTGCAAGATACGCTCACTGTCAGGCAGTGAAAAGGGTGGAAAGGGATGTCCTAGTGAATAAGGAAACCAAGCAGTGGAAAGGAAGAGGGAGAATGACCAGGATGGGGCAAATACTTCTCTCTAATACAGAACAGATGATGGGTGTATTCTCCAATTCTGATGTAAAAGCACAAAGAGTTACACAAGAAAAAGAAGAGGAAATCTGAAATAATTACTCCACTCTGTAGATAATATTCCAAACCTATATGATTTCAGGACATTTATGCAAGTCAGTGTCCTCTACACACTTTGAGAAGTCTAGCTCAAAGAAATGGATTTACATAATTACTACAAAAGTTCACATAATTTCCTAGAGAAGCATGGTAATAGTCTAGGTTATGCTTTTCATTGTCCTTCTAATGAAAATACAAACTCTTACCTTCTTTCCCAACTCAACTCCTACTTCATAAATATCGCATCACTTCAACATTTTCCTCTTTTATTTACTTGAGAATTTAGCATTACTTGAAGCCCTCTTTCAATTATTCTACATTTGTTGATTATTTTAATACATTGAAATTCTGTACAAAGAGAAGTTTTTACTCTCTCTCCAACCACAAAAGATGACATTGCAGTAGTGTCTGGGAACTTAAATTATTGCATGTTTTGGGTTAAGACTTGGTCTCACAGACGGTATGTGAAGGAAGGCATCTGTGTGCTTATGCATGTACACACTCTTAGTAAACAAGAAGAAAAAACAAAAAAACCACAAAACCCCCTTTCTAGATTCTTCCAGCTTCTGTCAGGAATTACCTAAAACTTCAATTATTTTATTTAGTCCACAATTCTGAAGAGTGCTAGCTTTGTCTCTCTGCTCACATCCAATATGTCTAGAGTAATGTCAGTAATGAATTGCATAGTGAGAGACAACTAGAGTAAAACCCTAGAAGGGAAGGAGCAAGCCTGTGATGAACATTGTGTCCAACATGCATCCATAAAAAACACATGCAACTCCTGACAAGACATCTTCACAGCACATAATAGCCCAGTTAACAGAGTTGAAGTGAGGTCAAGCCTGGAATTCTAATTTTAATTCTCTTGTTCTCATTTTTTTTATCCCGACTTTTTTCACTGTAAGATCACAAATAACTTGTGTACATATTGGTTCTGAATAAAACACTAAGACATGAGTTTATTGTTTCTCTTAGTTGGAATTTTCCTATTGCCAAAACAATTTAACAGCATATTCAAAATTAAGAGTGCATTTTGAACCAAATGAATATAAATTAACCTAAAAAAACCCCAGTAATTTCCTCATTTTCCAAACAAAACAGGAAAATAACTGCAACAAAAGAGCATTTCAAACAGTCACTGAACAATACTGTGAAAGCCCGTTTGTTAATAAAGGTAAGGACAGTTCATTTGGAGGAGAGAGGAGTTCTGCCACCTGAGGCTGAAAGCTGTGTGTTTTGAGAAGTGTCCTGTAAAAAATGGAAATATTTGAGCTTCATTAATCCTTGATGTACTTTCAACGAAACCAGAACTACCTCAGCCAAATCTGAACTATTTCCCTTCTCAGTAAATCGTGTTTTTAGAGGAGCAAGACAGGTTTCCTGTCAAGCACCTGAAAGATGTGTTCTGAATTTGTTTCAAAGGTGCAGCTTTTCTCAAGAACATCATATTGAGGAATGCTTGTTCTCATGCATGACAGTGTTGCTCAAGGCTGTTGTCAAATGTCATAGTACCACTTGTGACAGCCACAGGGAAGGGGGAGTTTTCACAATAGGAATTGTGCAATCAGATTAGCCAGTCCAAGGAGGATTATAAAGACGTGAATGATCAATGCTGGCCACGTCAGCTGCCCAGCACGATGCAGAGAGATCACGTAGATGAGGGATGGATACACGAATACAAAGGCCAGACCACATGTTGCTCCAGAGTATCTGAGGAAAGGCGGGGAGAGGGAAAGAAGAAAAGAAAAAAGAAAAAAAGAAAATAAGAATGGTTTGTGTTAACTCTTCTTTCTTGTTGCTGTCTTCCCCCCTCAAACCATTAAGCAGTCTGGCTGAACAATGACTATCTGCAGTTGCTATACATCTTTTTCTGTTCCTTGATGTCCTTCACCTCTTTTACTGGCATTTAATGATCACTCTCTGTGTTGCTCAGCACCCTGCTCCCCTGTGCCTGGTCTCTGACATGCCTCTGACGTTTCAGTCATGTCCCCAGATGCTTCTGCAGACTGACTCCCTTTCTTCGATGTGATATTTCTACTTTCTTTGTGGAAATTTGTCAACAGGCAACAGAAATAGACTGGACAGTGCATCCTTTGTTAGGCATCCTTTGCTAGGCATCCTTTGCTGTCAGAATTGCAAATCTCATTGCAGTCCAGCCATCTGAGGACACATGTCAAAGCATGTAAGTATAGAAATCCTCCTCAATCTTCAACTTTTATTTTATCTAATGAGCTCCTAGCAAACCGTTCTCCAGACCTGAAAAGATCAACGTGCCCTCCTAGTAACACGATCAACCAGAGCAAGTGAAACATTTAACTGTTTTTTTCTAACCACAACCTTGCTCACCAAAACCTTATTATTTTCCCCTACTGTGAGTTTCCAGCTACTAAGCTATACAGCAGCCAAATGTGCATTATTAACTAACAACATATTTTACTTAAAATATTTGAACCTTCCTTTTAGACAGAGGAAACATCATAATACAGAGTAACCATGTGAATCACAAAACCAGCAAATAGCTAAGTTAGACTGTACATAGACAATTTATCAGCTGGAAATTCAAACCATATAGTATGAACACATTAGCAGAGGGCAGGATCAGTTTGCAAACAGAGAAATCTATTGCATGATATGTATTAACAACTAGACCATCGCTATTACTGGAATACAAAAATTTTAACTAAAAGGAGTGGTAGAAGAAAAAAGGAAATGGAAAAAAACTCAAAGATCAGTCACTAAGCAAAAGTAAGTTATTTTGCTGCTCTCTTCAGACCCAAGCCTGTCATTCTGGTTTTATAATTGCAGATTTCTATATTTTTAAACACCTCCCTCTCCTGGTTGCTGTAGGAAAGATGCAAACTAGGAATGAATGATGATGATTACAAACCTGGTGGTGTCGAATGTAGAAAATAAAACTCATTAGATTGTTTCCTCTAATCTTTCTCAATTATAGAAATTCTAGGTGTTTATTAACAGGGTAAATTTAAGATACCATTTAGAAGTACAACTTTCATGTAACTTTTCTCGTTGAAGTTACTTGCTTTCTTGGATTTTTATTATGGACCTTCAAAACGGCTTCAAATGGTCTTAACACAGAACAAAAACTTGAGCAAAGCCACACAATAACTGAGCAACTTTTCTACTGACACCATATTCTTTTATTTGTATAGTAACAAGGTCCTCAGATACAGCTGTCATGAAACTTGGGGGATCATTCCACTCACCTCAGATAAGGAGGCACAACTGCAGATAGCTGCTTGTTAGAACTTCAAAAGAGCTGATTGTTTATACTTCTAAATCATTATTTACAACTTAAAAAGGTGTAAGCCTCACAAAATATAAAGATAGAGTTACCTGCACTCATACTCTTCCTTTTCAATAAGAGGCAAATATGCAGCAAAACAACAGGCAAGTTCACTGTTCAAGCAACACCCACCTTATGATACCGCCTATATTTGGATAAAATCTTGCCATTGCTACTCCAGCTCCCACAATTGCTATGTTCAGGACGAGCACATGGAAAATGCTACAGAAAAGTGAGGAAAGAGTGTTAAACTCTATGCTGTATTTATTACAAAATACTACCATTACCCTTAATTTATGCTAACATTTAACTGGTACATGGATGGAGTTTCCATTTGCACAACTCACTCTATTAAAGCTAATTAAATTCACAGCAAACATAACATCTACTTAATACTCAGAATGCCAAAACTCTAAATATCTAGTGTTTTGACTCAAAATATTCTTAAGGAGTAAGTACGTGTAGTTTGGCAGTTCTTCTGAAAAATACCATACGTGGTACTCAGCACTCAAGTATTTCAGATGGATATTCAAATACCAAAGCAACAATACTGTAAAACTTAATTCCCACAAGTAAGAATTAGCTTGTTCAGAGAATGATCTGGATTGTTCAAAGTGAACTAAAGGAAACCAGAAGAAAGGACAAGATGCTTGGCATGAAAAAAACTACATAGAATACTGGGGGGGAAATAAAACCTTACTACTTGAATTCTAATGCTTTTTGATAGAGGACAAAAATTTAGAATGTTGGATGTCATTTAATATATGAGCTGTGTACTGTTTATGCTGGAATTTTTTGTTGAATTTGTTTTTACAAATAATTTCCTGTTGATTTCCTTTTTGCATTAAAGATGGAAAAAAATTGAGATTTTCTGTCCTGCAAAAGCAGCTTATAGTGCATCAGACAAACTCAGCATAGTTATGCACAGAGCTGAGACTCAGGAGAGTATCACTTTTTTTACTTGAAATGTTGGCATATTTTAACATAAGGTAAAATCAGGAAACATAAAAAACTGTGATATTTTGGTCACACAGCTGTTTCTATGAAGGCAAAGAAGAATTCACACAGAGGAAACACACTTACAAGTTTTGTTTATTCTTCTGGAGGATTTGATTTCTTAAAATAAATAAACTCCGTAAGCTGATGATAATTTTTCCTTAACTGTAGAAAGTACCTGTATTATGGAGGATGTTGAAAACTAACTAACAAGCTTTTTAAAAGTGACCACTTACATGGCTGAAAGGCTGTTTGCAAGTTTCCAAGTTAGGGAGAAAGATGAGAGAAAGAGTAGAGTGGTCTCATTAAGGTTTAGGGGAATGGATGTAATTTAAAAACAAAGGAATAATTTAAGATATAGACTATTTCTAACATTTGTTTTAAAAAATTCATTTAAAAAAGACAGAAATAGTGTCTTCAATTTTGCACATGACATTTTAACAGTAGTACAAGAGGTGTACCTCAAAGATGGTAGTGGGTATACAGCATCCAAAACTTTAACAAAAACGTAATTGGATAGAAACCTGACAAAACCTCAAGAACAAAAAATAAAATCACAAGAATCAGACTTACTAGGGAAAGAATGACCAAACTTTTACTGCTTCTCTAATATTGCTAAGGAAATTCAATTAACTAAACTGTTTATTAAAAAGTGTTTGCCATTAAAAATTACTTCCTCTCTCCCCATGCATATGGCAGATTGCAAATCTTACTGTCAGATAGCATGATTGAAGCCAAAAGTTTATGAACACAGAAAATGAGAGCACTTCTTCCATTCTTTTTTCTGCTGAAATAGAATTTTTTAGCAAGAGGGATTAAAAAGAATGCAGGCTTCGTAATTCAAAAATGTTTTGCAAATTTGCAAAAATGTTTTGCAAATTTTTAGAATATTTAGCAGAAAACTTAAAAAAAGTCTGAAATATTTTATTCTGGCATGCTTTAAAACCGAAGTGATTTTTTAGTTCAAAGTTGTTGCTTTTTTAAAGAATTAAATTTTTAGCTTCTTATAACTTCAAAAGCAAAGCGGGGGGTGTGTGTTTGGTGTAAAATGAAACATTTTTCAGCTTCTTGATCTGGGAAAAAATAATTGGGTGAGGGAATGTGTTTTGGCTCAATCGAAAACATTGAAAACAATGGTCTCAAAATGCTGGAGCCTCCAAAACAATCCAGTACTTGAAGAGTAGAGCTTTGCAGTTTTTATTGTTTCAATTAAGCAGGATACTCAAGAACAATACCAAAATCAAAAGGTCTGAAAAGGATTTAAATCCATCTATTCCAGGACAAAAGGCTACACAGTATTTCTCCCCTTGGAAAATTCTTGGTTATTTTTCTACCTTTTTGAAACAGCCAGTGTGGTAACCATGTTATTGACAACAGATGTTTAACATACAAACCCCTTCTTTTACCTAGCCAGAGTTTCATAGTTCATCTCAGCTCCAAGACAGGAAAAAGCCTCATTCTTAACGGAGAGAAAGGCATTATCATTTAGAAAAAAAAAATCCTGCTGAATAAACAAGAATCTGGTATCTAGGGCTACTAGCAGCTGTATTACTTGAGATACATTTTTCATTAAGACTGTAAGTTTCATGCAGGTGAGCTTCAGAAGTGACAAGCATTTCTCTTAGCCCATGATACTTTAACAAGTTCTCAATTGCTCCGTTTTCACCTGACACTGGCTTATAATACAATTAATGGTCACCACACATTGCAAAAGAGCAGTCAGAAAAATAGTACTTGTGGGGGGAGGGTGGCATAACCATACCAGCTCTGCTTATTACAACTATAGGAAGAAAAGTATTTAGATTGTGTTAGAAATCAGAAAAGATTTGGCCCCTTTTTACCTAACCACCCTGCTCGCACACAGCTGTTTTCTAAGATACCTAACGTTCTTCCTCATGGTCAATGGCAGCAGAGTTGGATGGCACATGCCAGGGCTGGACTGTCTACCTGGGCAGCCTGATTAGGGTGGCTGCTCTGAGGCACAGGCTGGATTGCCTCAAGGAGACTGTTATTCACAGAAGAGGCACACCCACAGCAATCCAAGTGAAGCATATGGAGTTCCGTTTTTTATAATTTGTTCTCCAACATTCTTGGCTGGGCAGAAGAAGACCTTAGCTTTTTTCTGTAAAAGGACTCACTGCTCACCTGCAAAAACCTCGCAATCTCACAAAAACTACAGTAGAGAGGATGGAATACAAAAATTCAAAATCAAGCTTTCCCATAAGCCTTGCTTCTTTTCCCCACTGCAAGATCCTCTCAGATTGACAGAGTTGAGAAACAACATGGTATGCCAGAAGATCATATGCCAGAGGGCTTGCTCTATGGAGTTCTCTCCTGTGGGAGTGGTAGTTACAGTTAAGTGACTGAACGACAGTGACCACATGTACCTAGTTAACTTCGGCATCCTCAAAGTAAGAATCATATGAAAAACTGTGAAACCAAACCCTAGGGCAGGGGACATTTAAAGAAAGAAACTGATTTTAAATCCTCCCAGGTCACATGCAAGAAAATTAGAAGTGCTGGACTCAGCATGGACTGACAAGGTGAATACACACAGTAAGGGAAAAAGCAAAACAGGATGATCTAAGTAAAAATTTTTGAAAGGTTACTCTGCCTATAAATGTACTTTCTTCCTGTAAATCTCACTTGAGTGACATTGGTCAAAAGACTATGAATCACAGCAGTTAAGAGGCAAGACAGAAGCTAGGTGAAGAGCAGATAAATAAACATGCATGCAAACAGCAGAAATGCATTTCATTGCATCCGAAGACACACATCTGTGGGAGAACTGGCAGGTCTGCTAGGCTACAATGGAGTAAAGGGAGGATCATCTTTAAGGAAAGCCAAGTGATTTCTGTCCATCAGCTCATTTAACCTCTCGGAACAGGAATGATGTTAAAAAGTTTTAAAAACTGGTAAGATGACTGTAACAAAGCATTTTATGTGCGGCATATAGTTAATCAAAGGAATTCTCTGTATCACTGTAGGCAAGAGCCAGTAACAATAATAAAAAAATTAGCTTTCTGTACGTATAAGATCCAGAGTCACAAAGAAAGAGCATATGAACCACATGCCTCTGGCCCTAAGTCACCCATTATATGACGCCATTTCAAACATATCTCACTTTACAAAAGAAAGTAATTTCCTAATACATGACATTTTGGCCTTCCTTTACAACACAAGGGAGAGAAGAGAATGAACAGTTCCTTGGGTTTCATCCCAGTACATCACTTCCTATGTTGTAGTCTGTACACTAGCCTACATTTTGCAAAATGAAAGACGGAATTAGGACACATTCTCTTGTCTCTTAAGTCCTTTGAAGGAAGCACAGAAAGGCTGAAGGCTATGTGATTATGTCTGTCAGAAGACTACTGTGTCCAGAATGTCTACACATGTATTTGTTTTCAAGATGGGCAGAGACACAGGTGACTGATACTGATAAGAGGAAGGAGAATCCCTCTTAGAAGCAGGAGGGCTTTTGCTCTCCTCCTGACTGCTGGAGGACACAGGATGCTACTCATTTCTTCTATCCTTCAGACAAGCAACCCACCACTGTTCAGCTGATTTCTGATGTGAAAACTGGGAGAAGAAAATGTTATGTATCATTGGCTTAAGCTTCTAAGTCTGGAGAGGGTGAGCTGCTTCATTGCGCAAGACTACAGGTTAGTAGGATACGTTGTGGATGAGCACAGCAAAGCACTGTTAGTAGGAAAATAGCACTGCAAAGTATCTAAAAAGCATGGGACAGAAGACATGGGAATCAGACAAGAAAAGCTTCCCAAAGATGAGCAAATGGTTCCTCATTATAATTCAGTTATAATCCACAGCATACCAGCAAAAAACAGGATATGAAACAGGATGCTGCTTTTGGTAGAAATTGCCTTTGTCAAGACAAAGAAATACAAAACAGCAAACTAGCACTTTGGTGCCTCATCATATCCAGTGACAGATAAATAGGAAATAAAAAGGAGTTAAAGCAAATAATCAAATTGATCTGAGCAATACAGTCACTGCGAGGAAATAAAAATTATCTGACAGCCCTGTAAGCATGTGTGTGGTCAAGCTATCCAATCAACAGCCAGCTTTAAGATGCACCCATCCAGAACTCCAAGTGCTCCAGCTAATAACTTAATGGCTATCTGTTAACTCCATCCACAGAAGCAGCAGGCATCCACATCTGTAAACAATTATTCATATTAATAAGCATAGCTTTTACTATCAAGGAGCTTCCAGTTCATGAGAAACCTGCAGCACATCCATATGGAGAAACCAGGACTTAAAAATGAAGATAGGAAAATCTACAATGGGGACTTGGGAGTGGGTTTTTTGGAAAAAAAAAAACCAAAACCAAAAACCCCCCAAAACCTTGGACAATTATAGCAGAAGGTAAATTTATAACATTCTCTCAGCTGCAAAGGAAACTTGATATAGGAAGGATGCAACTATAGAAATACATGTGATTTAGCACATCAAATCACAGCGTTAAAATGAGGCTAGCTTGCCAATGGAGATCCTCAAATGCACAATTAATATGAATTCAGCACACTACCCAGTGTGCTGTATAAACAGATGGATGAGTATACCGTCAGTGCACACCCTAAACTCAACTTCCACAACCTGAAAATAAAACCAAGAAAAGGTAGAAAAATCATATAAACATACAGATTCAGTCACATAAAATACAAGATTTTAAACTGTAGATTTTTTGGTTTTTAAAAATTCTTTTACAACAGCACAGAACCCCACTTTCTGTTCTGCTTTTTTTCCTCCTACTTCATCCCTTTGGTTCATTTCTCACACAGAAACTTTCTCCAGTCAAGTGACAGAGGATATGCCCCTCCATAAAGACACCTTATGCACACATCTAACAGATAAAGCTTGATTCTCTGCAGGTCAGTCTTCTTACTGCCTGAGAACAGTTAGCCCTGGACATTGAAGATTTTGATAAAAGAAGTCAAGTATATACAATGACTAGTAGAGTGCTCATTTTCCTACAGAAAAACCATGGAACTTATTTCCAGGTAGGTTCTTCAGGGTCGATCAACAGGCAGTGAGACATCAGTTTATGTCAGTAAGAGCTACTTCTGTGTATCTGCAAAAATGTTTCCCCACAAAAGCAGCTCTGGCAAAAACTTAGAATACTGAAATTTTTCCTAGAAAAGTGATATAGGCACAGTGTTACTAAAAAACCTTTGTCAGCTTTAGCTGCTGGTGAGAACCAGTCTTCAAAAGACACACTTCACAACCAGGTAGTGTATCTTCACTATCCTCCTAGAGACAGACCCTGTGCTTGCTACCAGTCTTCAGCTGGTCCCTACTGCATAGAAGAACAACAGGCTGACCTTGCTGGTTGTAAATGTAAAGCAGCTGGAATTCAGAGGTTAGTTAAGTGGTTTTTGTGCTGCATTTGAGACACCTGGGATACTAGAGAGGGACACACAGCCAGCCAGCCAGAATGTACTACCCTATCACTATAGATAGGAGTGATTTAAGTGGCTTCCTAGAAGTTGTTTTTGACTTCTCAGAAACTTTAAATACCTCCCTATAAGGAGTCTTAAAAAAAAAAAGTGAGTGAAGCTACCCACAGGACATCCTGTGACAAGAACCAAGCAAGTACTTGCATCATTAGGTTCGTCATACCATGAAGCTTAAAACAGCAAGCTGGAATTAATCTTAGAAGAGACTGGTATGAATCTGTTAGTGCTAGAAGAGGGCACGAGGGAAATGCAAACCACTCTGGTAAGGGAGTAACTGGAGGGAGGAGATAGGAAGAGGCACGTCTACATAACATAAAGGACATGGCTATTTCCCAGTGGCTGTGAAATCCATGTTTAGCACTTAAATCAATGGCCTTGTTTCCAACAGTAACTTGCAGCAGTTCCTAAAAATCTCCTCAACGCTGAACTGTGTACAATTTAGCATCAAAAAAAGTAGGCACTTATTTCACTGCCTAATTTTAGGCATCCAATCTCTAGACTTTCTCGTACCTATTTTAGGACCCACAAGAAACTTGGAACATCCCAGACCTGTATGCTACTGCTGATGCCACAGAGGAAATACACATATCTTCCTGGGATATTTTTTCCTTTCCTCCATCAACAGTAATTCACAATATAAAATAAGAAACTGGAGATATATGCCAACTTCTCAACTGTGACAAATTCAGACAATACTCCAAATATAAATGTCCTAGGTTTTATTTAAAAAAAAAACAAAACAAAAAAATCCTTCAGAGCTAGATCAGCTCTTACCTGGAGTTCAGACAGTGTACAAATGCAGGCATGTGGCTCATCTCTGAAATTAGCATATGAAAAGCTATTTTTATAAGCATAGCAGCAGCCTACATAAAACAGCTAACAACTCACTCAGCTATTAGCTCTGTTTAAAAACAGATGGATGACTACTAATTAGGCATAATCAAAACACATACGGCACCCAGAAATGTTAATATCCAGAGTGTATGTCCTTCATAGCTTAAAGACTACTTGATGAAATGTTTCTGGACTGAACAAATATTTTTTCTGACAACTTTTCTTTTGCTTAACACAAAGGAACTGTGTTGACAAAATTCCTCTCTGTTAATTGACAAAATGAGGAGCTAAAACCAAAGAACCCCTCATTCTGCTCTGCCAAGCTGTAGCAGTGCTGATCCATAGGCAAGATTATTTTGCGTGATTATTCACCCCCTGACTCTACACACATTGTGAAATCAGCTTTTGAAATGTAACGAATTTAGCAAAGGAAATCCCCGAAATCTCAGCCAGATTTCTGACAAGCAAAGTGCACTGAGCTCTTGTGAAGGAGCAGATGTCTTACCTTGGGTATGCATTTCCAAAAAACTGTCTTAACAGCTGAACTCGTGCCAAATAGCCCAACAGTGGGTATACAGTGATCATCTGGAACAGTAGGAATATTCTTGCAACAAAAGACATGATGTCATCGCTTGGAAAGTTATCTAGAAAATTCTAAACATAGGAACGTTACACTTATCAATGGTGACTTGATTACATGCATCTGCTGGTTTTTAATAGCTGTGTGCAAGCAAGGGATAAAAGCCAAGCAACTACCATTACTAAATGAACTCCATAACATGAAATACCCAATCCTTCTTTTACAATTGCCTTGCCACCCAATACCACTTGAATTTTTAATATTAAAGGGCTGATGTCTGCTTTCACGTTAGCATTATAGATGGAATTATTTTCTAATCTTTTGAACATCCTCAAATAATCACGGCAGTGGAAGGGCCACCTGATTCTTTAGAAAGATGGATTCATATGCTCCTATTACCTGCCATATCATGTATAGATATTAAAACTATTTTTTTAATCCATTATTTAAACAGTTATTTAATCCAGTAAAATTGGATCAAAAATGAGGAAGGCATCATATGCTACAAGTGGGAACACCTGAAAAAGTAGTATAAGACTAGAAATATACATCATGTATATCACAGAAATGTACAAACAGCTTCATAAGTACTTAAGGTAACTACAGAAAATAGATGGGAAGAAAACCACTTGTCATCTATTATTTAACTGACGATTCCACCCTATGAAGTTATTTCAAATGGTTCAAAAAAATAATTTCACAGTTAAACAATAGTACCACTTCCAGAGGAAGTCTTTCAATGCTACTTTATTGCTAAATATTACGCAAGACACATGGAGCACCTGGCATAAAATGGATCACCAACTCATAACTCCTATCTTTGAAGTAATTTAGGGTGTGGGAATCAGCCTTGCCTATAAGCAGATAAGAGTTTAATAGCCTTCTCAGGGTGTTTCATGTGGTGCTATTATATGAAGAACTCTGCTGACAAGGTTCACCACAGTGTTAGACTCCAAACATACCTATAGCGAGGACTCCTACCTAAACCACCTTGCATTAGCATATTTCTTTCTCTGGAGTAGCTGAGACCAGCTCCAACAAGTGGGATTGGTCACTGCACACACAACTAAACATATTTTTCAGGATTAAAGAAGCTGAAGAAATGAAGGCCTCAACTGTTCACTTGTTCATTTTGGTTGTTTCTTCAAGACTTTTTCAAAGTATTTATTAAATATTTGTTTTTTACAGAACTACTGGCAACTAGACATGAACATCAATGAGATAACACAAGCATTACTCACCTGCTTTTGGTAGCACCCATGAGGCATTAGCCAACTGATCAGTCAAGGGCAGATGTGTATACCAGCTGAGTCATGACGCAAGAAGCAGCAGCAGTTCTTTTTTAAAAATGTATTTATTAAAAGATCAAGGATGAATATACACTGCAGTAAAATATCTCACCTGTTCAATACATTCTTTGGATAGTGGTGGTGAAGGAAAAGATGCAAAAATTATCACTCCAACATATAGATATGTTAATCCCACCAAGAAGTATGCAATAGAGAGGTCTCTCACCTGAGGAAATACAAAAACCTTATTTTGGCCAGCACTGATACACCAAAACAGTCAAAATAAAAATCTCATAAAAATATTTTCATCGTATTTATTATTGTTATTTTTAAATTTATTACTGTTTTATGCTTATTACTCTTACTTTTAAATTTTTAATTTTACTTTCTATTACTTCAATGGGAAATTCATATCTGGTCCTGGATCAGATCAGAAAGCTGCAAGATATTCCGAAGTGGAGCTAGACAAGCATTATGTATCTATCTACATACAGAAAAGGCACCAAGAAACACGTACGCCAATAGACGTAGTATGTTATTGCTGGATGCAAAAACACACACTAGTTATTAAAACAAACGAACAAGAAACTGCCTCTACTTTCTTACATTCATTTATTCCTACTGCGAGCCTTGAGACACAGAGAGAGCTGTCGAAGACAGAAAGCCCATATGAATCCCATATGATAAATCTCTTGTACAGGACCAAAATCTGGCAATTAAAGACATCAGCCTACCCAACTGCAGATATAACTTAAACGATGTTTTTTAAGAAGCTGCTTTGAAACCTAAGAGGATGATCCACACACTGACTTGAATCCAGGAACTAATACGTCAGGCTTCTGTGGTGTGATAATGGAAGACATAGCTAATACACCATTAAATAAAAAATAGAAATAAACTACAAATAAACCAGAAAGGCATAGGTAGGCACAGAGGTGTACATAACCTTTAGCTTTAGCATTCTATTTTATAATGACTCACTTAAAATTGCCTATCCACTTTATTACTGAATATCTATTAAAAATCCCAGGTAAGTGCACTAAATAACGGTAAAAGACTTTTAGGAGAGAATGCTGAAGCTAGGGTTGTAAATCCATATTTAACTATATTATATATACCTAAATATGGATATAAACCTTAACTTCCATGTTCACTTCTGAAAATGCTGACTATATTTTAAAAATATCTAATATAGAAAAAGATTATCAACTACATTAAAATAATTAAGTTTTTTAGCAACATTTAGTATTGGAAAATAAGCAGCAAATCTACTCAAGCCACTTCATGAAATTGCAGGATCCACAAATACATCAGAGTGGCCTCACAGCAATGTACTTAGTGTGTCGTTCTTCTATCTCAATTCTTTTTTTTTTTTTTAATAAAATCAGATACCATTTATTTCTAGTTATTAACTAACTACATTCTGTATAGCTTATGCTACACTACAAAAGACTCATTACCTTATAGCAAACCATTTGTTCAGCTGCTGCTAATAATCAGCTTCTTAAAGGATTACTAGTAATGCTTCAATACATGACCCTATTTTTCTGTGACTGAGAAGCAGTAGCTCAGGCACAGCACCAAATTATTAGGACTTCCAGACCATAATTCTAGTCTCCAGCCAGCTCAGTAAGCGTGGGCAAACCTTGCTCACATGTGTGCATGGAAATGTTTCCCTAAGTGTTCCTTCACACTATTTCCTTGACAAAAGCAGTGTATTCTATACCTTTCTGGGGTCTTCTGAGGGCAAGGTGGTCCCAGAGGAACATGTAAAATCCTAGATTATAAGTTTCAACAGAAGTTCAGAAGGAACTTTGTTTTTAGTGAGGGAACTGGAATTTCCTGCTCATTTTGCAAGTGCTTTTGGGGTAGAAGGTTGATGCCTTTTTCCCATCAGCCTGCAAGAGGCCAGTGGTATTTCTCATCAGACAACAATGTGCTGTTAACACACACCCCAAGGTGGCCCTCATGCCCCCCGCAGCTGCACACTTCCAGCTGCAACCTCTTTCTCCTGCTGACCCATTACATGCAGATGAAAGATGCTTGTCTAGTCTTCACTCTCCTTGCACTTGTCACACAAAAAGGATCATCAACATCCATTAGAGGCTGAGCAATAGCATTTTTTTAAAATTATCCCCAGAATTCCTCCTCTGTGACATGAAAAGCTGTACATGTTTTTATATAACAGTTACCTCCTCAAAAGCACCAGTGACCATGCTAAAAAGTGATTTTAGGAGTACGAAATCTGAGCATCCAGATTTCTTATAGGTATTTATGAGTAACTTCCATTCACTGCAGAAGCCAGAGACCAATCAGGATAAGGTGGTTTTGCAGAGAGACAAGGACTCTCCCCTTTTATTTTTGAAAAATTGTCCAAATCATTTTTTTTTTTAAGACGACCTTTTTAAGGCACATCAACTGACAAAACCTGTTTTCAGCTGCTTTAAATTTACTATTTAAGGTGTATTCCTCATGCATAAGGACAGCACAGTAATTCACAGTTGTTATTTTTACTCAGCCTACAAATAAGCTCTAGAACGAACTGTAAAACTATTTCTATTGTGACAAGTACTTGCAGTTGTAAGGGCAAGCAATCTGAAACAAAATTCTCACTACTTCCTCTGGACTATGCTTGATTAAGGGTAGATAGCTGGTGTGCTATTGCCTCTGATTATACTAATCAGTTCATGTTCATGCAGTTCTTAAGGGTGTATGCTTTTATCTGTATTGAAACCAAGGGCTGAGATAATTATGATAATGTATTTTCATAGCATGTAACACCACAGACCTTTTTCTTCAGGTGCTGTCACCATACAAAGAAAATCCAGATTTTTGACTTCCATAAACAACAAGAAAAGAAATAAAGACAACTTGAAAACTTGAATTTATTTTTTCCTCAAACAACTGTCAGCTCCCTTGCAAACATCTGCTTCTGCATATAAGAGCATGTTTGTATATGTAACAGGAACATTTTTGATTAATGTTCATTACCCTTCAGGAGACCTGAGTTCACTCTGTAAAGACCTTGACTATAAATACTGTTTAGACAGCATAATTCCACATAAAACCAAAGGACACATGGAGACATAAAAGGATTAATTTTAAGTAACAGAGCAATAATTGCATTTGTCTATTCTAAATTTTATATTAAGAAATTTATATTCAGAACAGACATCACTGTGGTGGAAGCTGCTTAAGCATAAAGAATACAGCAGTTCTTACACCTAGAGTTTATAATCTTAGAATCAAATGTAGGAAAAAAATGGTTGAAAGAAGGAAGTATTTGGGGGATCAGAGTGGAAGGGAAGTATCAAAGATAACATGCTGGTCATAGTCCATAAGGATCACAGCTTGCCACCTGCCAAGCCGTTGTCAAGTACTCCTGAAATAACAGGCAGATTTTGAGGTAGAACTTGGAGCACATGTTAGCTGCAGTTACTGCTGACCAGGAGCTTTACTGGTCAGGTAGATGCACAGAACAAAGTGTTAAAAGTACCTCTAGAGGAACAGAAAACTGGGTGACTGAGGCTGGCAGCAGCAGCAAAATGAAGGCAGAAATCAGCCTCCTAGCAAAATGATGAGTCTGATAAATTGGGTAGAGCCAACAAAGAAAACTCTGAAAACACAAGATATATCATACTCATAGATTAGTACCCAGGCGCATTCTGGACCTGCAGCAGAGAGCAGGTTGCAGCACAGTGAAGAGGCTCTGTGGCTCTTATTTCCTATGTTACGCTGAAAAGAACAGGAAACTTTCAGTCCTTGTTTTCCCTGTTCCATGCTATGGACAAAACAGTTCATTTTTTCCTCAGTACCACAGTGAAAGCTAGTTTGTATAATTACTTCTTCCATGGAGAAGCCTGTATCAGTGCTTAGTAAGTATTAACACATTAGAAGAAGTACATTTTGATAATCTCATTTCATTCTCAGAAGAGAGATGCTGCCTCTGTAATATCTCAGTAGGGCTCTGATCCATACCACAAAAACAGACTTCACCTGTTCTGGCATCAAGGGCAAGTGATAACATTTAACAGGGTGTCAGAAAGTACATCACCAATATGCACAGTGCTATGCATAATTTTGGCTGGAAAGAGAAAGCAATGGTAGGGCAGCATCAATGGAGGCTCACTCAGTTTACAGTGAATAAACAGTGCTTCACTATTGCAGAAAGTAAGAACCATCCACAGCTCCATGCCTTCTGCAGTTTCCATCTGGACAAGAAAAACATCTCCCCACTCCCATCCATTCCACCAGGCAGGTCCGCCAACAATTGTTAGGAGACAGCACCACCATATTCATGCCTGTAGATCATGCACTAGGCTTGTGCAGCATCTGTACAGTTCCTCAGAGAATCAGATCACAGAAGTGAATCAGAAAAAAAACCCACAACTAAACAAAAAACCCAGCAAGTCACCTTGTTGTGGCTGGATTAGTTTTTTATGCATGTTTCCAAACCAGTTGATGGTGCAGTGCACAAAAATTTACGAGGGGACAGCAATGGGAGATAGGAACAAGGAGCTCAACGTTGAACCGCAGACCAAGAACCCTGCTCACAGGACCTCTCCAGGCTGTGCTGCTGACATTTGGCTTACTCCAGTGCACTGCTCTTCTCACACCCACACCACTGTACTGGAATAGCAGCCAGAGGAATCCTCCCCCTATTCGTGTTTTAGCTTTGGGCAGTGATACACGCCTATGATCAGAATGAAAGCTGCTATTGTTTTGGATTTCTGACTTCATAAAAGGAATGTTACTATTTCTCTTACTTTTTCCCACCTCCCCAAAGAGTTGTTAGGACCACTAATTTCAGCAAGTTTTGTTCAAAACTAAAACAGTACTTTTCCAGCTTGCCAAGTTCTGTGCCTTTCACGTTAACAGGTCAATCCATAAAACAGCATCTCCATTCAACTCCCCATGAGATACTGATATAAGAAAGCATCTTGTTATGTAAATACATAGGACAAAATACCCTCAGCACCATGACAGAAGTTGAGACCCTATATACCTCCCACTTAGTCCAGCAGCTTAGTGAAATAATCATAAAACACTTAGCTCTTCAAGAGCATCAGTGCTTCATTAACATTTGCAAAGCACTTTGAGAGCTAGGTGAAAGGCTCCTGTCCAGCTACCAACTGGGAAGGAAATCTGTAGGCAAGTAAAACTCCTAGAAAACTGTGCACAGATTTGGTTTGCCCGTTGCTAACATTTCCCGCCATACTTAAAGTTGTTCTTTACACTGCAATCTAAACGCTTTTCCAGAACGTGAGAGTCTTGTCAAGGGCTTGGGATCCATGCTAGGGCTGACTTGCAAATTCAACTTTACCTCCAGGGAGAGCATTCAGAAAAGCCGATTCAAATGCAGGCAGCAGTTTCTTCCCTCTTAACACAGGAAAAGCAAGCTGGAGAAAACTTCCTGTGCTGGTCTTTCCAGCTGATTGCTTGCTCTGATGTAAATGGAAGGGGAAAAGCCACAAGAGAAGTTTTGAAGGTGATATGGAGGCATTAGGCCTCCTCTGCATAGCAAGCTAATTGCTGGAGTGACCATGCCTTTAGAATTTGAAAGCCACAGCTAAAGAGAAAGAGAAATCTTGCCCTTTTCCACATCATAAGATTTTCTTAAGAAAACTGAGAAGAAAGTTAGTTAGTTCTCTTCCTCCAGAGTTCCACTAACTCCCTCTTTAGCTGTTAAACTATTTTCAGAAATGCCCATAAACCCCAAGAAGGTTTCCTGGAGAAGAATTCATGACTTCTTTGCAGAGGAGGTCACTTACAAGCTGGTCTTGGCTCACAGGGACAAAAAAGTAATTAAAGGTCACTAAAAGGTAACCTCACTGCACTGGCATATAATCTGCACTTCACCTCTGAATAATCAAATCGGATATATTTTATCTGATGTGTTATGTAGGCAAAAGGCTCTCGGTAGCCCTGTTTGAACAAGGGTGTTGGACAAGATGACATCCAGAGGTCTCTTCCAACATCAACCATCCGGGATTCTGTGATTCTGTACCAGTTTTTCATACAGCTAATATTTAAAAATCTTTGTATGTTATTGTAGTTACCTTTAGAGCTAAGATTTTATTGAGGCTGGAAAGTAGGGAGGAAAACATTAAATAATCAAAATAGCTACAGTAAAAATGTACTCTAGGACTCTTAACTCTGGAGCATGATCGCTCCATTTTGTATTTTATAATGGGAAGACATTAAGAAAGAATGCAGTTCCATCTGGATGAACAGTACATAACTTTTTTCAAGGGCAAAGGACTAGTTCGAAGGGTACGTATCACAGAAGTTCCCAGTCAACGCATCAGCTTTGAGGATTTCCTAAACAGGGTCAGGTTTCTCTATGAACCTTGACTTGGATTGTGACACAACTTCTGAAGCAACTCTGAGAGAGGTATTATCTAGACCCCAACACTATCAGTTAGGACTCTGCTAAAATCAGTCCTGTGCCCAATATTGTCCAGCATTTTTCATTCTAGAATTGGTCAGTTTTTCTAGGGACTTAAACATTGCCAAGTCTTCTGCCTCTTTATATGTAATTTGACATTTAGTATCAGCCTGACCACAAATAAGTCTGGGATGCTTTTCAAGGCTTTAATTTGAATAAATTTGAATGCATCTGTTACTCCTTGGTAGCCAGGGAAAATGACATATAACTGGTTTCTTATCAGATCACAAGAGTGAGTTACATCTTCTGAAGCTATTATAAACTCTGGATCAAGTTGAAGAGAAGCAGACCAAAAAAAAAAAAAAAAAAAAAAAAAATCAGTGTCACCTGGCAATCTAGATACAAATCAGCACAGTCTTGTGAAATTACTTACATTGTTTTCTTGATTCCTGTTATTTTGAAGAAGTGTGATGACACAATTGTGGATAAAGAAGGCAAGTGTCAGAACCCCTGTGAGCTGAGGGAACTGAATTCTGAACTCTAAGGAAGGAAAAGAAGTGTTAATAACTTACTACTTCGAAATAATGTCAAAATGCAGAGGACATACAATGCTGTGGAGTCTTCTGGCAGAAACATGAACTTCCATGTTGAAATGGGACAACCTATCTTATCTTTGACCATAGCCAACAGAGATATTTAATCAGGAAGTACAAAATGCATGAACACAGTGGTTACTATACAACACACTCTCCAGCAAAGTTTCTGGAGAGTCACCCAACCATGACAGTTTATTAGGTTAACCTAGAATTTACACATCCAAGTTTTTCTGCTTCTCAGCAGCTTAACTGGAATGCATTTTCAAGGCAAGAATTGATCGCAGTGAGGCTGTACGTTAGTCCCTGAACAGGGAGATAGGGGGAAGGAATAACTTGTGCTGTGAGCATCTTTTGTTGTTAAGAAGTCACTCATGCTACCAGAGGAAAAATTATATCTATAGATGTTTAAGAGGTTCTACTTACAAACTGGGGCATAAAGAAAGGCAGAGCAACCTCCTGTCTTGTCATACACCTTATAGCATCTATGAAAAATGTGTATGCTTGTCTCTATAGGAATAGCATTGTTCTGCTACTTTTAATACTTGAAGTATTATGTTCACAAGATTGCGTTTCCGGCAGGGCTGCAACTAATCTTGGAATTCACCAACGTGTAACATCATTAAAACAACATCTTTGTTGGCATTATATAAGGGTACATGTACTCTTTAGGGTGTTAACAGCAATTAAGAGATCCCTGAGTTAGCTCAGCTTCTGGAAAGCAACCAGCAATACAGTAAAATACTCATCAGAGGCTCACAAACCCTTACAGATCAAACTACAGACAATTCCATGCAAACATATGTACATCAGATTTCTCTAAAGTGCTATGAATTCAGCAAGGTAAACACACCCCAGGCAATGAATGAGGGGCTCATACAGGCTAGGAGAATATGCCTTCCCTAGGGCTGGATTCACTCCATCTTCAACAACTAACTAGGATGATGCGCTACTGATAGAACTGATCAAATGACTTCTGGGCTTGTTTTCCATCCAGTACTTTAATGTGAAAAATAACGAGCAAACTGACAGATTCAGAATCTCTTTCAGCACTGCATTTCCACCATCACTATAACAATCTGTACTAGTTGGATTTATATGCATTAACTACATGGTTTGTCTGTCTCCTAGAAGTACTAGTCACATTGCCAAAGTAATCAAACTACTGGGTGCTCTACTTCTTAGTGATCTACGGCACAAGTGTCATGCTATAAGTCATTTTACATTAGGACTGCTTAAAAGATGTTGGACTTGAACTTCAGGATGCTTAAGACCTGATTAAAACTTGGATTTCTTTGACTTAGGCTGCTTTCTAATTTACATGGGTTTGTTAGTGAACCATGGTTTGGGCAAATTTTCTCCTGTACGCTCAGAAAGAATCTGTAGTTATGAGGCCATGTGAGCATTTGAAGACTGTCTGCTAGGGCAGTTCAGGTTAAAACCATGTTTCCGTACTCACAATGGAGCAAGACCAAACATTGTGGTCTACCTACTGAGTGAGCAGCACATGCTAGAGTATCATTTCTACTTACAGACAGCATTAAGACTAATGCCATACAAAATAAATCAGGTCATTAACACAGATGCTAATCATGCAATGCTTTGAAATACCAATTTTTACATTGTAGACAAAAGTAATTTGTCCAAAAATTCTGCCTAAAAGTAAATGTACTGATGGAGGAAAATAGCATAGATAGCACTGTTGCAGAACTACCTACATCCGTCTATGAGTTCGTAATTATGCTACAGTAGTCAGGAGGATTCTTAGGGAGCTAAGATAAAAACCTGGTTCATTCTCAAAAAATCTGCTTTGGTCGTGCACACAGTCAGACTCAGTAAAAATTGCCTGGCTTTGGAGTCTCAGCCAGAAATGACAATAATTTTATTTTCTTGGTGACATGACCAGGATGCAGAAACTCTTTACATAGCCTTTCACTTGCCTCTTGTCATCCAGATCTTGAAATAGGGTTCTGAATGCCTGGCTGAGATGAGGAAAGAATGATCTTCGGCAGTTAAGGAAAAATGAACAAACATATTTGATGATAGCTAGGGGCTGGGGGGCAGAGAAGGGGAATACTGGGGTTTGAGCAGACCTCTTTGCCAAACATACATGGATTACACTAGTTAAGCAGTTTATTCTGCTTACTATTGTGCCAGATAAACTTAAGTTGAACTAGAGCGCTGAATGAACTCAAAGGGAGTGGTAGAAGAAAACAAAGTATAAGTACTGCAAGACTAGTGCAACTGTGATGTCAAGACAAATCAGACAAATTTCACTATCAGTAACTTTATTCAACTTATCTACTATCTGTAGCTTTCTCACTGAGTTGGTGCTTTTGTTGCCAGAGTGCCTTACCATCATTCCATAAATTAGATCAGATTCTATCAGAAACATGCAACAACTCTGCTGTTTCTTTTTTTGATCTCTATCTTGCTACAGTAATTCAAAACTCATCCTTAGTTTTGAAGTTTTCCTTGTTTTCTTCTTCAATTCTACATTATTGGACCTAACAACAGTTTACAACCCATGTGTAAAACTGTTAGCACAGTGCTTACTGTGACTGGAAACTAAAAACGCAAAAACCCACCAAAAAACCCAAACAAACCCAAAAATCTAAGAAGGTGCATATCTCTGAATTTTGCCTTAAGTAAATAATAGTTTTTAAAGAAGGACAAAATACTTTTATTTCTAAGAATAGAAGGAGAGATACAATTCAGTACTACAGGACACAGCTCCTTGGAGCTAATTTGTCATACAATTTTGCCTGTTCTAAAGGATGGGGAAAACCACTCTTTATGACTGCACAGTAATTTGGAAAGAACAAAAAGCTACCATAATAACACTCAAGAAAGAAAAGAAACATACTGGAGACCTAATAGAGAAGGGTTAAAATTATGGACTAAACTTGAGACAGATTGGGAAGTACAGGAGACTTGTACTTGCAAGTTACAGTGAATGAACTATTTCATTTAAGCAATACAGTGTGTGGAGAACTTACAGCACCTTTACCAGTCAGTCTGTCTACAGGTTGTCAATTGTAACTGCTACTGAAATAGGCGTTATCTGAAATTGATGCAGCTAGAACTTACTATAATACAGGCAAAACAGGACTATGGCGAGCTCTCTGTTACATGCTATATGTTGGACATATCTTTGATAGGTACTTCTCCTAGTGTTGATACTGTCTCCTAATTAAGGAACATCACTGGAGAAGGGACTCCTTGTCACTTTGTCCCAAAGGATCCTTCCTGAGCCTCTACATGCAACATCAGAGAGCATTTCCTCACTTTATGTATGTCACAGAGGTGCTGAAAGGTCATTCACTAATTGCTTTAAAAAAAAAATCTTAAACCCATCATATATATGCTTCATTACTGCATTTTAACTACCTTACCTGGTACAAAAAATTCATTCTCTGTAAACCAGCTGTATTCTAAGTGGATTCCCAGATGAGCAGCCTTCACAGTAACCAGAAAAACTAAGTAGACAACTGAAACTGTACCTAGAAAAGAGCCAAACAAACACCATGAGGCAGCAGAAAGTATTTGGGCTGTGTTTGCTCCATTCAACTAGTTACCCCTAGCCCGAGCACTTAGGGTTGGTGTTCACTCTTAAAAATACAGGCTAGGTCTCAATTTTCTTTTTCTTCCTTTCTTTCATAGGTCAGAAAGAAAGAGTAATGCACTTGCACCCAGCGACGCTTTCAGCATGATTAATGTTCTCCAGACACTGCACTAGTGACAACGGAAGAAGTACCATTGCAAGGGAGTACCATTGTCTCTAGGCAGTAACAGACTGGTTCCACCTTCAGCTTACAACATCCGTTCAGTCACTGGCTTTTTGAACCAGATGACCCAACGAGATATGAATGTTTACTGCAATGTTTACACTGAGAGCTAGAAGCTGATGATGACATTTGATCACTACTGCTTTAAATCTTGTCTTGATCCCATCTCATTGGTTCAGAGGCATCCAGCAATACTCTGCACAGCTAGAGGACTACAGGTAAGAAAGAAACAGATGGTATAAATGCCTTGCTATGTCTGCATGTGGGATGGAAAGTGTATGATATTGGCTCCTGCCATTTGAAAGGGATTAACAACTACTTAAAAATTTAAGGGAACTGTGCAACAGTCATTAAGTCTACTGTGATGCAACCTCCTGACCAATAATACTGCTAGTCACCAGAGAACAGGCTATAACTAAGCAAAGACAAAGAAAAAGCATTTTTATAGTTTAGAATACAGATTCATATAAGACATCATTTCATTTTAGCAATATCTCCAAAGTTAAAAAATAGACTGAAGAAATTATCATTTGATTACACAAAGCATAGTCAAGGAATTAGAAAGAGAAAACATTCTGTGCTTGAGGATCAGCTTAACACCTAAAATACTCTGTAGTTTCCTAATGATGGATGTTTCTGGAGGTGTAAAGATAAGTAAAAGTGCTCTAAGATTCACACCAGCAACTCAAAAATTGCCTTCCATTTTTTCTTGTCCTATAAATGTCAAGGTTTACAAAAATTAAGGCAACTTTGAACAGCTTCTGAATGACATAATCTCCTGAAGTTAAAAGAAATTTCCTATTTTAATATTCAGGTTCTCAAACAAAAACATAGTTGCCCATGATAATGTGCTTATTTTAAAAACAGATATAGTTATGACTAGATCTCACTTGATAAAGTAATTCCTTTCACATCTGGTCTACAGAAAAACCTTACTTTTTACATAGAAGCACTATCATTTACCCAACTTTCTCTGCTGTATTTTGATTTAGTGGTTCCAGGAGCAGCAGATCCAAGCTCTAATTAAGTGCCACACAGGAACACAGAACAAACTAGATGCTCAATTCCCTGTCCTCTACCTCCTTTACAGTACATCTTCACTTTTTCCAACCTGTTCTGTGATCTCCATCTCCTCTTCCCTTTTACTTTATCATGGGCTCCAATGCTATCTATGCCCTCAGACCCCTTCTACTTTTGTAAACCATCACCAACCCCACCCATCATCAATGTGCTTTATCCAATTTACCAATCCCACCTGCCTTGTTCTTCTATCTCAAGACATGGAACCAACAAGCCACAATTTTTGTCCTTGTAGCACAGAATAGGCCAGGGTATTGGGAGCTGGGGCAAAGCACAGCAGCAGATTACAATGACTGACTGATGTTGTGATTAATTAATCAAACATTAAATAAAACTTTGATTGGTAGCAAATGACTTCAGACCAGAAGCAAAAGCAAAGACCAGAGGACAAAGGGCAACAAGTTCCTGCCCGACGCAGGGGGCGTGTTGCTCCAGCAAGGCCCCCACCTTCCCAGGTGCCCTTGAATAACAATTATGAGGCCCTGCAAGTGGAGCCAAACAATCACGAAACTGATGAATCACCAAGTGCAGAAGCATTACTGGAGCTAAGTCAACCCAAGCCCAGCATAAAAACTACCTCTATAAAGAAAAAGCAACGGGTCATTGTCATAGGTGACTCCCTTCTGAAGGGAACTGAAGGCCTGATATGCTGACCTGACCCACTTCATAGGGAAGTCTGCTTGAGGTCCAGATTAAAGATGTAGCAAGAAAGCTTCCCACCCTGGTGCAGCCCTCAGACTATTTGACCTTTCAGGTAGGTAGTGAGGAACTCCAAATGAGAAGCCTGAGGGGAGTCAAGAAAGACTGCAGTGCCCTAGGATGACTGGGCAAGGGATCAGGCGCACAAGTGGTGTTCTCCTCTATCCCTCAAGTTGCAGGGAATGATGAGGGGAAAAGCAGGAAGACCCACCAGACTCGAAGACTGGTGTCACTGGCAAGATTTTGGGTTTTTTGATCATGGGTTGGTCTACACAGCTTGCTGGCATCAGATGGGTCGCACCTGTCTCAAAGGGGGAAGAAAACTCTTGTGCAGGAGCTGTCAGGGCTCAGTGAAAGGGCTTTAAACTAGATTTGAAGGGGGAAAGGCATAAAATCAGGATCGCTGGAGTGAAGCCTAAGAGGGGCACATAAGTGTTAGTGGATCGGTGTGCTAACGAGCTCCTCGGGACTGCCACACCAGTAGGATTAGAGGGCACTGTGTCGTATGATAGCAGAGTCGCAAGGGATACTGGTGTGCTAGGAATCATGGCAGCTCCTGAGAATGGTCAGGCGGGAATTAGGCCTTCTCCCCACCCAAAAAAAGGAAATCGGATCAGTAGCTCAACTGAACTGTATGCACACCAATGCACGCAGCATGGACAACAAACAGGAGGAACTAGAAGCCATTGTGCAGCAAGAAAACTATGATACAGTTGCCATCACAGAAACATGGTGGGATGACATGCACAACTGGAGTCCTGCGTCGGATGGCTACAAACTCTAGAGAGGGACAGGCCAGGAAGAAGAGGTGGGGGAGTGCCCCTGTATGTCAGGGAGCATTTTAATTGTCTTGAGATCAACAGTGGTGATGAAAGGGTAGAGTGTTTATGGGTTAAAATCAGGGGGAAGGCCAACCCGGCAGACACCATGGTGTGAGTCTGCTATAGGCCACCCACTCAGGATAAAGAAGTAGATGAAATTTCTACAGGCACCTGGGAGAACTCTCACGAGCGGTGCCACTTGTTCTTGTGGGTGACTTCAGTTTACCAGATGTCTGCTGGAAATTCAATACAGCAGTGAGGAAACAGTCCAGGAGGTTCTTGGAGTGTGTGGAAGACAACTTCCTCACACAGTTGATGAGGGAACCAACCAGGGAAGGTTCCCTGCTGGACCTGTTGTTCACAAAGAAAGAAGGACTTGTGGCTGATGTGAAGGTTGGAGGCCATCTTGCCCACAGTGACCATGAGATTATAGAGTTTTCAATTCTTGATGCAGTAGGGAGAGAGGTCAGTGAAACTGCCACCTTGGACTTCTGGAAAACAGACTTTGACCTTTTCAGGAGACTGGTCGGTAGGGTCCCTTGGGAGTCTTAAATGGTAAGACCAGCTCACTGAGTGCTCAGCCTTGAACGCAGAAGGCAGAGGCAGGGAGCAGAATCAAGGCCCCATAATCCATGAGGAAACAGTAAATGAACTGCTGCACCAGTTAGATGTGCACAAGTCTATGGGAACAGATGGGATCCACCCAAGGCTTCTGAGGGAGCTGGCGGAAGCGCTCACCAAGCCACTTTCCACGATCTACCAACAGTCCTGGCTAACGGGGGAGCTACCAACCGACTGGAGGTTAGCCAATGTAACACCCATCTGCAAGAAGGGCCGGAAGGAGGACCCAGGGAACTACAGGCCTATCAGTCTGACCTCGGTGCTGTGGAAAGTCATGGAGCAGAACATCTTGAGTGCCATCACTCGGCAAGTACAAGACAACCAGGTGGTCAGGCCCAGTCAGCACGGGTTATGAAGGGCAGGTCCTGTTTGACCAACTTGATCTCCTTCTATGAGAAGGTGACCCGCTTAGTGGATGAGGGAAGAGCTGTGGATGTTGTCTACCTGGACTTTAGTAAGGCCTTTGACAGCGTTTCCCACAGCATTCTCCTGGAGAAACTGGCTGCCTATGGCTTGGATGAGTGTGCTCTCCACTGGATTAAAAAACTGGCAAGATGGCCAATCCCAGAGAATGGTGGTGAATGGAGTCAAATCCAGTTGGCAGCTGGTCACCAGTGGTGTCCCCCAGGGCTCAGTATTAGGGCCTTCCTCTTTAACATCTTTATCAATGATCTGGATGAGGGCATTGAGTGCACGCTCAGTAAGTTCGCAGATGACACCAAGTTGGGTGGTAGTGTTGATCCCCTTGAAGGTCAGGAGACTCTACAGAGGGATCTGGTCAGGCCAGATCGATGGGCTGAGGCCAACAGTATGAAGCTCAATAAGGCCAAGTGCCGAGTCCTGCACTTGGGCCACAACAACCCCCTGCAACGCTACAGGCTTGGGGAGGGGTGGCTGGAAAGCTGCCCAGCGGAAGAGGACCTGGGCATGTTAGTTGACAGTGGAATGAATATGAGCCAGCAGTGTGCCCAGGTGGCCAAGAAGGCCAACAGCATCCTGGCTCATATCAGAAATAGTGACCAGCAGGAGTAGGGAAGTGATTGTCCCCCTGTACTTGGCACTGGTGAGGCCACACCTTGAGTACTGTGTTGAGGTTTGGGCCCCTCACTACAAGCAGGACATTGAGGTGCTGGAGCGTGTCCAGAGAAGAGCAACGAAGCTGGCGAAGGGCCTAGAGAACAAGTCCTTTGAGAAGCAGCTGAGGGATCTGCAGTTGTGTAGCCTAAACAAAAGGAGGCTGAGGGGAGACCCTACCGCTTTCTACAACTATCTGAAAGCAGGTTGTGGCAAGGTCTCTTTTCCCAAGTAACAAGTGACAGGAGAAGAGAATACAGCCTCTTGTTGCGCCAAGGGAGGTTTAGATTGGACTTAAGGAAAAATTTCATCACCAATATCCGGTTGTGAAGCACCAGAACAGGCTGCCCATGGAAGTGCTGGAGTCACCATCTCTGGAGGTATTTAAAAGATGTGCAGGTGTGGTGCTGAGGGGCACAGTTTAGTGTCGGACTTGGCCGTGCTGGGTTGAAGGTTGGATCTGATGATCTTAAAGGTCTTTTCCAACCTAAACGATTCTATGATTCTACTCACTGGAGTAGCTTTTATTGTTTTCCATACATTTTAGCCACAATGAACCAATGTTTTAATAGTACTTGCTACTTACCGAGCACATTAAACTTTGCAAAGAAGGATGGAGACTTCAGATTTAGCAGGGGTAGAAGAACAGCAATCAAGTAAAATGGTACTGTTTGTGATTTGTTCCACCACTTCTGAAAGAGTTCAAAACCTGTATTGTTGCCAGAAGAGAACACTACACTCCTGTTCTGTGGTGGGTAACTGCTAGCAGCACTTGGACAAATGACTGGAAGAAAGAAAATAAAAATATCCCCAGATTAGAAGGTTTTTTACATGCACAGAATTTTCACAGCCAAGATCCCGTAATTTCTGGACTGTTCTACCTATAGGGAATAGGATCACTCAAAAGCAATGTTTGACAACTCAGGTCCTAACTTCCACTTTTTTATCAGGAGTTCAGTGCTAACATTTCACTGCTAAGCTCTGTGCACTCCAAGCTGACAAGTGCTACAGTTCTTTCAGCCAAGGACAACAAAGGTGCTAATTTGTCTGAAGCCTGAGCTGTGGCGTAGGTGTAACTAGGTGTGTTCAGTGCCTACATGCACCTGCTGGAATCAAGTTATAGCAACACACCTCTGCAACTGGCTCCATATTTAGCATTGTAATCTGTCCCTGCACACTTCAAGATGCAAGTGGATCTGTGTACAGAAAAGCCTGTATTACTGTATGATGCTCTGGGAATACACAAACTAAGGAGGACAAAAAACCTGCTGTAACAGTTGGCAGGTCTAAAACTCATGCACTGAACCAAAACACCCTGTCATCTTGGTGCCATGCCAGGCTCAAGTACGTCAATGCTAGCCAACAGAACAGAAGCAATTTAAGATACACACCCAATACACTGCCAAAAAGGTGCGTCACACTCCTGTTACATGATGGCTGATCAATGGCAGCACCTGAACACGTGATTGGAACAAAACCAACCAACCAAAAAGATCCTTTGACAAAAATGCGTTTATTTGATTTTTGCTAAAAATCAACATTTCTTTCTAACATACACCTACAAAGTTCTGTGGTGAAATACGAGCCTCTTTTATTGTTCTCATAATGTCTTTTTTAAAATTTTGGCACCCTACAACAGCTGATAGCCTCCCTCCCACATTGGCTGCATGCCTGTTCTGTTACAAAGGCAAAGGTGTAAAAAGTGTTCTGTCAAAGCCCTTGAGAGACCATTACGCTACTGTACTTCCAGCTTTCTCATTTGTTTTCTCTCCATTGGTTAAAAGAGGATTGATTCACAGACGTTGAAAAATGCTTTTTTTCCTCCTTGGTAGCCCTGAAGGCCCTGCCAAGAGTCATTCGTGCATCCGGCAGCCCTTAATTTCGTGAAGCAGTTGCCTTAAATCTTCCACTTGCTGTGGGATGCTGTGGAATATTGTTGTCTACTTTGTCTCAAGTTATAACCCCCACTGTGTAACTATGGGACAGAACAGCAGAAGCAGGAGAGAACACAAGAGAAAGAGGACTGCAGTAGCTATTGGTGCTTTGCTGGTAAGGACTGCAGGAGAAGCAGAATTGGCTCAAATGCAAATCAGCTCCTTTTCAGAATTATATCTCAAGTCCTTTGCCTGAGTCCAAACAGCTGCTCTCCAGAAAAATGGCTGTAGCTAGTCTGACACACAGCTGCCCATTTGGTACTGAAACGTTTCCCCATTCCCATAAGCACCCAAGATAGAGAAAATTTCCTGCTTCGTATCAAAGCACTACATGTTCAGTTACTACATGTACGCAGGCAGACCCGAAGCTGACAATGCCTAGCTCCTGCCTTCATTCTACATTATTCTGCTCACTTAAGAACTCCCAACAGACCTATCCACATACTTGACTGCAGATTCTTCCCTTTCTTTGCAAATGTCAGACTCTTCGCAAGCAGATGCTCATGTAGCCTGACACTTGTTCCTTTTTGGGCTCAGCATCATTAAAGCTGTTCTTATAGTATTTTTTAAAATAAGAATGTTGCAGAGGTGGTGAGGAGCAAAGATGCCCCAGCCAAGATTTTAAACAGTAAATAGATCTGATGTGCCTCAAATTTAGGCTGCAGAAGTTAAAATTCCTTAAGGCAATTCCTCATTGTGGAACTACTCTTATGAGGTCTAACAGTCATGGTTTTAAGGAGGATCTATCTGGTTATACAGAAACTCGTAATCTGCTTTTTAATCCTTATCCCCTCCCCCACTTACTTTTTTTTTTCCCCCCAATTATTAAGCTTTCCAATTGTGTGGTTATTTGTGGAAGCACAAACTTGACATAGGAAATTACAGATTTTTTTAAAAAAAGGGTAGTTAGAATTTATGATGTTCTCTTTATAACTGGAATGTGGTTAGGCCAGGAAACATGATGATTTGGCTTTAATTCCACCCCCACTCCCCCAAACCAGGTAACACAATACTAATAAGTGCTTCCTACCTTTGTTACTTCCATTCGTGCCAGGAACAATATCCGTTACATTAATGTCATGAACAAAGTCTGAAAATAACAAGCAAATCTTACTATCACTGTCCCAAACCTATTAGGCTTTTATCTGTTGACTTGATAAAAATTAAGTAAGGAAGTATTTTGAAAAATTACATCAGAAGTGTGACACACTTGCACTCCCCCCACCCCCAAATGGATATTTTAAAACTTTATTTTAGAAGTGTTTTAAAGTAGCCTTCCACTGCACTACTTTTTTCTCAGCAGCCCTGTCCATTTACAAAGTTCCCAAGTCTTCCCTCCCAGCTGCTCATTCCTGTTTCCCCAGCACAGCTCTGCTTGTCCCAGCTCCTCAGTCTGCAGTGTTGTACAGTTAGCGCATCTTAAAACCAGCCTCTTTTGGAACAGAAAAAAAAACCCATGCAACCATACCCTTAATCCAGATGGTATTACACAGAAAAAGCTTCCCCTACTTATTTTTCTGACCTTTTTTTCAGAAGATGCTCTGTGTGATGCTTTTTCCAGGTTGTATTTTAAAAAAAAAGTAATCTCTAGAAAAAGGTTTTAAGTCTCACTGTCTACAGTCCTCTCAGTACTCTCCTGTGGTACTTCACCACTCTGTCACACCAGACATTTTCAAGTCTCTCCAACTTCATCAGTTGGATAGCATTTTGCTTATATTTATGTATATATACACACCAAAAATGCCCATCTCCTTGGAAATTTAATTTGTGTGTCTCCAGCTAAAATTTGCTTCTGCTGCATGTGGTATGATGCACACAGAAAATCAACAGGGGCAGTAGGCCTGAGATTTTAAAAATTTAATTATTATCAGCTTGCTTCTCATAAAACAAAGAGTCTTGTGGGAAGAAAACTATTTGTTTCTTCATTTTGATTCATGACACCCTGAATCACAATCAAGTTTCCCATACTTACTGCTATCAGTTCAGTGTTGTGCTGGTTTTGGCTGGGATAGAGTTAAATTTCTTCATGGTAGCTGGTACAGGGCAATGTATGGGATTTGTGCTGAAAATGGTGTTGATAACACAGGCATGTTTCAGCTATTGCTGGGAACTGCTTACACAGCATCAAGGCCATTTCTGCTTCTCACCTCACCCCACCAGTGAGCAGGCTAGGGGACCACAAGAAGTTGGGAGGGGACACAGCTGGGATAGCTGACCCTAACTGACCAAAGGGATATTTCATATGCTATGACATCATCCTCAGCAATAAAACTAGGGAGAAGGAGGAGGAAGGGGGTATGTTTGGAATGATGGCATTTGTCTTCCAAAGTACCCGTTATGTGTGATGGAGCCCAGCTTTCCTGGAGATGGCTGAACATCTGGCTGCTGATGGGAAGTAGTGAAAGAATTCCTTGTTTTGCTTTGCTTGTGCATGTGGCTTTTGCTTTACCTGTTAAACTGTCTTTATCTCAACCCACGAGCTTTCTCACTTTTACCCTTCTGATTCTCTCCTCCATCCCACCAGGGAGGAGTGAGTGAGCGGCTGGGTGGTGCTTAGCAGCCAGCTGGGGTTAAAACATCGCAAATGTATATAACAGTCAAGAGATTTAATTAAAATCATTCCTCATCTCCTTACTTCACCACTGTTTTGTGTTGCTACTTAAAAAAAATGTACCTAGTGTGATGCCATCAAAAAAATTGATAGCTCTTACAGAATTAGAACACTTTAGGGTTAGTTACAGACAGACAGCAATCTTATGCTTCCTCTGTACTTAAAAAGTGTTTTAGGACTAGCAATTGCTATTTTATTGTTTATTTCTGTTTCATAAAACAAGAACAGAACAAAAGCATGGGACACCCTGTGAAAAAAACCAAAAAGACAGGTGTATCGGGCCTGGCTAGGATGGAGTTAGTTCTCCTCGCATACTGAAGCCCTTCTTCCCAGGAAGTGGCTGGACATTGTCTGCTAATTGGAAGTAGAAAATAAATCTTTTGTTTTCCTTCGGTTTCGCATGTGGCCTTTGCTTTTGCTTTATGAAACTGCCTTTATCTTGACCCAAGAGTTTTTTTCCATCTTATTTTCTCCCCTCCCTGTCCTAATGAGGGGAGTGATGCAGCAGCTCGGTGGCCCCCTGGTGTTCAGCCAAGGTCAACTCACAACGGGATATCATACTTGGCTTACAGTTCTTGCATTCTTTGCATACTACTAATTTCTAGATCACCTTCCCTTAGGAAATCAATTTGTTCCCATCTAAACTGTGTGTGCATGTTTTATCAAAAGTGATCTGAATGTACTAGAATTAAATACAGTAGGCTGCTTAGAATCACTTAGAAACGCATGGCTGCAAGATGCCTTTGTGTAAACCTACACCCTGTTACCCATTTCATAACTTGGTAATTAAGTAGCCATAATAAAAGTTAGGACAAGAATCCAATGACTAAAGCTATCACAAAGCAAACAACTAAATACAAAATCGCTTACAAATACAGGTCAGAGATAAAATAACATGCCAATCTCAGGGAAAAGCTAGAGGTTTTTCCTGGAAAAGGAACTGTTCTGATCATTCTGAAGTTTGCGCATTAGAATCTCAATTATTTGATTTAGAATAATTTAGGATTAAAGGGCTAATCTTATTTGAAAAAATGAAGTCTAAAATGAAATGGCCTTAACAACATATGAATTAGGTCAGCTGTAAAATACACCAGCCATTAACCAATAAAGTAAAGTATGTCCTTCAGGGATGGTCAGAATTCTAATTAAACATTGTTTAAGAAGTGTAAGTGTCTGTGCTGTTATGTGCCTTAGAGATTTGTTAATTACCTTCAAAACAGGAACTCTTAAATCTTAGTTGTGACATTCAACACTCTGAGTCAGATTTTCAAAGCCTTCGATTCCATCATTTATTCCCGCAACTCTACATACCTAATTGATTGTGTCCACAAAGGCTTATGTGTCTGTGCATGTACAAGGATGTAAATAACCAATATGTTTTCTTTTGTAGCAATGCCAGTCTAGAAATCATTCTTTCACTGTGCTACAGTTCATCGTTCCTTCAGGGATGTTTGCAGAAACTTTCTATATGGCAGCACTCTAAGTGTGTTTGCTGAAATCTAGAATGAAACTAGATTTTTTTTCCATTAACCTGGATCATTTCAATAGCCTAGCCTGTTACATGGCTGTTCAAACAGTTACACACCCAGGCAAACATGGAGGGAGTGAAAATACAAAGTGGAAACAAGAAACTAGGTTTGGGTTGTTTGAACTACACCAAGAAGCCTCATTACTGATATTAAAATCAGGTAATTGGTACTTTGTCTTTCATTAAAACAATGCTTGAAGTGAGATATTGAGAAATTGAGTTTGAAAAAACACGTGACTGTGCCCATAACATCCCCCCCCCCCAATTACTTAATTCTCATTTAACTTTTCATGCAATATGACAGAAAAATCAAAATTAAGTAAAATGGACAATCCTTTTTCAATATAAAGCAAAGTCTTGATCTGTCCACACGATAGCTGTAAGTTAACCAAAACTGTACACTTACTGTATATAAACTTTCCTGTGTTGAACAGAAAGTTCGACATAAGGACCCAATAAACAACCATGGCTCCAACAAGCGACACCATAGAAAATAAAAGGCTTGACCACTGACCAAAGGATCCAAAGTAATAGTTGCAAACATCTGGGAATTCCCAGTTTGAGGTATCTATTAAAGCTGAAGAAGATACAAAAATAGAAACATATCTGAACAAAATGTTGTATTTGTGTCAGTAGAACTCTTTAGGACAGTATGTGTTCTTGTTTCAGAATAGTCTGACACAAATTCACAGTGCTTCCAAAGGCTACTAAGAAGATCGCTGTTAACCTTAAAGTATAACACTTGTTAGGTGTTCGACTTAAGGAGCCTGAAGAAGTAGAGGCTTTTATTGCGGCCACACTGAGTACTTCCAGAAGCACTAGAATAAGACACGGTGGCAAAAACGCAGCCATGCATTTGCAGCTAAAGCCTTTTGCATGAGTTATGGCAAAATAGGCCAGACCATGGACTAGTACTCCACAATGTCCTGAAATGAGTTGCCACAAACTGGACATCTTAACTGCCTTTATCTGAGCAAGTGAGGGGTTAGTTTATGCATAAAAGCACCAACTAGAAGAGGTGCAAGATGAGTTTTGAACAGTAAAAGTACATTCTAAGTAGTACCGCTGTCAGTGAGGCAGTTATCCATAAATTGCTTCCAACACAAATGCACAAATATTTAGGTAGTAGAGGCATACAACACAAGTGGATGCAGCTACAGCCCGCACTGTTCCACTGCAGAACATGATCAGAAATACACGTAGAAAACTGGACGGTGTTTATGGAGAAGAATGGAAGTCTCTAACTCCCTAAGTTCCCAAACACTTAGTAAGTGAATGTCTGAAGCCTTTCTTTCTAAGAGTTTGTGCTTGGCTGTAATATTTAGGTCCCAAGGAACTGAAGGATAATTTAATAAGGGAAGACAGACATTTTAGCTTACAGAGCTTAGATCCAGACTACAAAAGTAGGAAGCCATCCAAAGGAACAGCTTCTACTTGCAGGTCACGTCTAACATATAGTAAAGATACAGACAAACTAAGAATCTGCTAGATATCTGTATTTCACACTTATTTGAAATATTTGTTTTATGAAGCTTTGTATCTCTTACGTATCATTTTCCGTGATTTCACAACTCTGTAGCAGCAATAAAGAGTCAAAATGCCCATCAGTAATATGAGAATGATTCCAGAAGTAAAGCCTGCCTGTTTAAAAGGGAGAAATACAATTTACTGTATACACTACAGTAAAATAAAGAGCAAGCCACATTGCCAAAAACATTCTCATACACATACATTTTTTATAGTTTTACCTGTTTTATTCCCCATGGGATACTTAATATAGATGTACCCATCATTGTATTCCATATCATAAATCTAGGAAGAAAGGAAAAAAAGCCAGTGAATGATTTAAGCAGCACTCTTACTTAATACTATCCTCTTAGCTACTGTTGTTATTCATACAATACAGAACATTCAATAATAATGCATTTTCTGGCTAATTTATGGCAAGGTGCTTAACATACATTGTCACTATACTGGAGTTTTTACCATAGCCATCTGTGCAACTGTCAACTTTAAAAGCAGTTCCTAATGGACTGTACACGTAGATTTCATCAGGGGCTGGAAGTACATGATCAGGAGCAATCTAATAAATGGATAAAAAACAAGACTTATTAGTAACACCAAAGAAACTGTTGTCCCAAATACAGCAAGCCAGCTGTTGTAAATCACAAATCTTTCCACGAAAAGTGCATTTAACAAAAAAGGAATAAGGTTGGACTACATTAATTTTCTCCCCCATGAAAAAAAACAATTGATAGGATTTTTAGCCAGATAGCAGAAAAACAGATTTTTCTTCTGAAAAATGTCTGCAACATACTATGCACTGGTCATGATAGTTCAATCATTGCAGCTGACTACTGCTGAAATCCTCTTACAGATGGGAGAAATGAGTACACACATCTGGGCAGCCTGGACTACTGTTACAAAATTCAAGCTGTTTGTATGCTTGCTTTGGATGGCGAAGGCATTGCAAAACAAGTCAATCACAACTTGTGATAACACAAGGCCTTGTTAAGGCACTTAGCTACTAGCTATTTACTCCAAAGCAAGCTGCTGAGCTATTTTCCCCCTACCTTTATTTATGCTTCTTTTATAAACCTAAGCTGGGGAAGACCCAACGTGCCAGAGATCACTCAGTTAATCAGTACCTGTCTTTGCCTTACCAATGCCCTGTCTGCAGGAGACGTGAGCCTGCTATAGTAATGAATCCGCTTATTCATCGCTGAAGCTTCATCAGTGACTCTTTGCATGTCATCGTTCACATTGACTATGTTTGTAGGCTCCACATGAAATGGTCTAAAGGAGGGAAAAAGAGAAAGTGACAGAGAACCTTTAAAACCCTAGAACACAAGAGCTAACTAACGTTCAACTCAGAGAACAGCTTAGCATTACTCAGAATGAGTTTGTCATTCACTGACACAAAGCAAATGCAAAAATATCATTGCCATGAGGGAAGCTATCACCCATTAAAGAACCACGTGTTTATATCATCCATATTAAAATGGCCTCTTGCCCAGATTCTGTGGGGCAACCTAACATCAATATTCAGTCCTAATATCCAGTCTATTAGTTCTCAACAATGAGTCACACCAGAACATGTTAATAAGCTTGCCCAAGCTTTTTAGTGCTTATAACCAGTGTTGCCAGAACTAATGATGAGGAAAAAAAGGTAGAAAGTGTGAGAATGCAGAAGCAGAAAGAAGACAGAGAAGAAGCGAGGAATGAGCAGTGGTAATGAGGACCACCTATGAAAAGGTTAGGAACTACCAATCTAGCCAAAAACACTGTTATGAAGTTGCGTTTAATGGGGAAGGAGACAAGACCAAATAGGTCCATGTGCTCATTCTGTTTTTAAGCCAAAGCAACAAGAAATGGAATTTGTGACAGAACATGGAACAACAGATGTCCATTTGCAATTCTGAACTACTTCCTGACTTCACTCCACCTTTAATTGGTGTAATCACAGGACTGTCAGCAACAGAAGTCCCAGATCTCTCACAAAGAGATGTATGGAATACAGGTGGTCTTCCTTCCCTCTCTTCCAGCTGAGTTGGACTGCAAGCATCATCACAGCCACTGAAGGAGAAAGCAGCCACACCACATGCCACTCATTTTCTCTGCACACAGGTAGGTGTGAGAGAGCAAGTGGAGCAAAAGCTGGTCCTGAAGTTACAACTCAACATAAATCTAGCTTCATGCAAGGGACTTCCCAGAGATATGTGACCTAATAAAGATACTGCAGACAATTTTTTTTTTTAAATCAAGAATAATTTACTTCCATATAGGCACACTATGCTATTGCCTAAATGCAACGTTCACTCCTAGCACTGACAGGCTAATTTCTCAAACAAGAGAGGGGATACTGGTGACCTGTAAGCCTTAATAAAGGGTTTTGGATTTTTTCCCCTTCACCAGTGCTTTTAATTTCTAAAGCAACCTTAACAACTTTCTGATCTTCTTCCAGGTTGATGTATAAAACACTCAGAAACAAGAACCACCCTAAAACCAGAACCCACAAGTACAGATCGCAACAGGTTTCAGGCTACCAAGAGCAGAAATTAGGTCAGCATTAAATCCACGCTATTTTTCCTGTAATATGAGCAAAGCCTATTTGAATTGACTGTTTTTCAATACCCATTTCTGGCTCAGACTACAAAGGAAATTGGTCGACTACTCCTGCCCCAGCTCCCAATACTGTGACAAAAGTCTCATTCTCTTTCATAGTGAATCTTTAAGGATTTGCAGCATGGTACCACCTTTTAGATGAAAGGAAGAAAAGGAATACAGCTCTGAAGCTGATTGTTACATATTTGCAAGAAACTAAGTCCTCACTCCTGTGTGCTTAAGGGGACACAGCAGGTAAGAGTATCTATGGGACTAATAGAAACTGACTGGCAGAAGTGGAAAACAGAAAAATAACTTCTTTTTCCCCAAATTCATTCTTTCCTTTGTCTCAGACTTCATTAATCCTTACACCTGCCTTCATCACGGAAAAAATGGCTTAGATTTGCTAAGCTGTTTTCCACTTAGTGAAATTAAAGTGAACACACGTTCAATTTTTAAAATATTCTCACCTGACTCTTTGTTTACCCCTGTATCTACAACACAAAGGGGAAAATCCCTGTTTTGTATGTGAGCTTCTGTGGTGTTCTTATAAACCATTAAAAGAGATACCGCAATTAAACAGGAATAAATTTTAAGCAGTAGCTTTATTACTGAAGTCAGAGGTACAGAGGGCTACCTAATTTCATAGGTATGTAACTTAGAAAAATACTCATGGACTGTCAGCTGTAAAGGACTTCACTTGTTTTAGCTTAAAATTTATTGGGCTGATCTGATCATTGGACATTGCTAAAAAATATTTCATTAGAAGGCTTGTAAAATAAAAACTGTAGTTATGAAACCAGGAAATGTAATATGTTTAAATGCCTCCCCACCACCAGTCAGCTCTCTGCTGTTTTCTTGTTGGATCACTGACAAACATTATCATGGCTTGGCTTCGCGGACGAAGATTTGGGAAGGGCTTTGCCCACGCTTATTGCAAGCGCGTTGATGGCTGAAAAGGCCAATGCGGGATAGCCAAGTCCGGTTGCAAAGAGCACAGTTTTCTTCAGCATGATGCTCCAAAGGGCCACGGCAGACCTCGACGAACAAGATGGCATTTATATCCGCTATCGTACCGATGGGAGCCTTTTCAACCTAAGGCGACTGAAGGCCCACACCAAGACCCTGAATCACCTTGTCCGTGAGCTGCTTTTTGCTGACGATGCCGCCCTTGTTGCCCACACAGAAGCAGCTCTGCAGCGCATAACATCCTGCTTTGCAGAGGCGGCTGAGCTTTTTGGGCTGGAAGTCAGCTTGAAGAAGACGGTAGTTCTCTACCAACCAGCACCACAAGATGATTCCCATCATCCCCACATCACCATTGGCGAGTCAGAGCTTCAGCCAGTCCAGCAGTTCAGCTATCTGGGTAGCATCATCTCCTCAGATGCCACGATCGACAAAGAGATAGACAACAGAATAGCAAAGGCAAACAGAGCTTTCGGAAAACTCCATAAAAGAGTCTGGTGCAATAAACACCTGAAGAAAAGTACAAAGATCAGTGTCTACAGAGCCGTGGTACTGCCTACTCTTCTGTACGGGTATGAATCATGGGTCATCTACCGCCACCATCTGCGACTCCTCGAACGCTTCCATCAGCGCTGCCTCCGCACAATCCTAAACATTCACTGGACTGACTACGTGACTAACGTTGCTGTCCTTGAACAGGCAGATGTCACCAGTATTGAGGCCATGTTGCTGAAAACGCAGCTGCGTTGGGCAGGGCACGTCTCCAGGATGGCGGATCACCGCCTCCCTAAGATCGTGTTCTATGGTGAACTTGCCACCGGCTGCCGCAAGAGAAGAGCTCCAAAGAGGAGATATAAGGACTCCCTGAAACAACACCTCAGCCTAGGCCATATTGACCACCATCAGTGGTCCACCCTGGCCTCCAATCGGGAGATTTGGAGACACACCATACATAACGCTGCTGTCTCCTTTGAGAGCACGCGTAGAATCAGTCTCGAGGAGAAAAGACAGCGCAGAAAGAACCGTGCCTTGACTATACCACCCAAGGAGACCCTCCGGTGTCTTTGCAAACATTATACTTAGAACATGAAAAGTATGTGTTTTGCTAATTATACTGCAGCAGCATAGTGTGAAGAGCTTCATAAGGACTACTTCTTTCCCCACCTCCAGTTAATATTTTTAGTACATCCTCATAAAATGCCATTGCTACTGTGGAAAAACTACACTGAGACAAAGTTTACATTTTGCTTCAAAGCAAGCAGATCTGCAGCCAAGACTTCGTTCAAAATGGTGTTCAACAACTGCTGACAAAGATATCAAAGAAAATTCTTCCAGACTGGAAGACAACTGGAGATTATTTTCAAAAATCAATTCAAGTCAAAGCCATGGTGATTTCAAAACTAAAATAACAGAAAACACGAATACAACATCCTATTTTATGGGGTTACTGTTGTTAGTCAATGACCAAACAAATAAAATTTAAAAAAAAATTCATGTGTAGTAAAAACATATCTGTCTGTAGGTAAGAAATTCTTTAGAGAAAGATATTTCATTTTCTTCATTCTCTGTTCATTCATCAATGAACAGAGTGTGAATTGAACAAGCAATTTATGGTTCAGCACAAAACAGAATGGCATGATCCAGAATCTAATCTATGGGTGAGGAAAAAAAAAATTAAACATCTCCAAGAAATTCTATATATCCACTGTTGCTGCTTCCTGCCTGGAGGAGTGCACATGTTTAAGGCTGCCAGTACTTGGGCTACTTCCCCTCTTGATCCCTTCTGGAATGCATGTGTTGAGAATGAAAACGTTCTAAAGCACCAATTAATTTTCCTTCTCTCAGGATTCCACTGCACCTGTAGCCTTACTGAGCAAGTGACTATGCTAAAATAGACTGTCCACCCATCAGTTTTATGGTTGTTATAGATCTCTTCGAAAACACCAGTCTGACTTGGAAGCTATGAGGGCAGGCTGGGATGCAACCTTCCTCCCTGATCTCGAGCAGGAGAGGGTAGCACCCCGTCTAGGATCAAGGTCATTTCCCAGTCCCCAGCTACACCCAGATCAAAGACTGGTTGTAGGGCATACTCAGACAGAAGACTAAGATGCTCCTCAAAACTCAAAGAAGTTATCAAAGATTGAGATTTTCAAAGCAAGTAGGATATAATCTGGGATGTATTTTGGAAAACTCTCTTTAGGGACCTTAAGTCTAGCACAGATGCACGCTGTACGTGCAAGCATCAGCAGCTGCCACAGATTCCTATAGAACTTTCTGACTTATACAGGCAATCATACTATATTTCTCAAGTGGCAAAGTGATTATGAAAAGGATGTGGGACAATGTGGTCTGGGGAAAGGGGAGAGGTTATGCAACTGGAGGATGTGATGATTAATGCAAAACAGTGCAGACAATTTCTATGCATTGAGATAGACCATAGCGACCAATGAATGTATTATAGCTATACTAAAAAACACAGTTATAATTTATATTTCAATAGCTAGCCTGAAAAACAATTTTTTTGGCTTTTCAGCATTTTTTCAACAATTTTTTGTTGAAAAAGAAATTGCTCTTTTTACCACAGCAAACACAACAGTAAAACACAGCTGTTTTCCACAGGACAGTAAGGACAAGACGCAGGATCTCAAGGAGGAGGTCCACACCTCCCATACGCTACACCTGCACGTGTACTTCAGCAACCAATTTCAGAAAGCCTGCAGCTACACTCATCTGCTAGTTATTTCACACTCACACAAAAGGACAAGTAATAAGAGTTCTAGTGCAGGTCCAGGAAAAGAGAGAAGAGAGCTTCTGCCCAAACTTGCTCACATTAAGAACTTCAGCAGCAATTTTAGCAAGCAAAGAAAACAAAGAGAGATCCCCAGGATCAAAATTGTTTCCAAATACCATGTGTGGCAAAGTTCAAATGTTGGATTTGGAGGGTTAGGGGGAACAGTACAAGAGGCAAGTTTGTTTGGCAAACTACACACAGTCTTGCAACTGCTAGCATCCATAAGGGTGCTACATCTTTCTTATGGATTTTCTCCAGCAATGTACTACATCTTGCAGAGCAATGAAGCAGTATGATGAATACCTATACTCCAGAAGTTTTAAACTAAAGAATACTGTTTTCCAGTACCTTTGCTGAAATATTTTTCAACAGAAAACAACAGGTTCAGTATATCTGATAAAAAGTAGAGTTCTGAGCTGCTACAATACATTATCACTTTTTGTGTCAGTGTGGCCTTTGGCTCTACATGATGGTATTAATGACTTCACACTAAATGAACTTTTAATAGTTAAATAAATAAATAAATAAAACCTTCTTTACAGGATGCTTAACCATTTCTTTCCTTTCCTCCAAAAAGACCACGAGGAGCCACTTTAGCTTGTTGCACAGATGTCTTTAATACCCCACTTCAGTTACTTTTCAGGGATGCAATAGGATTATTACACAGAAATAAAGCTAGTAAATATCTATGGCTTTATTGTTTTACAGAGTCACCAAATTATTTCAGCAATGTGGTATATGGCACAGGATAAACTAGGAGCAAAACTGATTCACTACCATGGAAATTAAGGTAAGGAGAAAAAGCAATAGGAAGACTCTACTCATAGGTTGCTATTTCTTAATTGGGAATGATTCTGTCTGGATAGGAATATCACAGATGTCAGTGCTCTGCTCTGAAGGAAGCCTGTTGCAAAGAATTCCATGACTGACTTGATTTTTACTTTCTAAGCTGTCTGAATTTACTTAAGCATTGCAAACAGTATGCTTACAGTTTATCCTCTAAGATCTTTATTGTCTTGCCAATACATTTTACTGCAACTTTTTCCATATTCATATCACCATTGTCCTCATGATTACAGAATGACCTCCCAAGTATCTTGTAATGCTGGATGCAAAACGAAAATAACCTTTCAGAGTACATTACTAAGCCACCTCTGTTGCTCACTGGATACAGATAAAGAATCACGGGCTTTACCATATCAAGCACTGATCCCTCTTCTGTGTCAAAGGCAAAGCTATTCTACTCTTCTCTTACAATGATGTATGAACGTCCTTAATTAAGAAGGTTCTAATTCCTTCCAGTTAGCAAGCTGTAATATTAGGAATTAGTAAAAATATTAGCAGCACAGAAAAATTGAAAGAAGGCAATGGAGTAAAAAGACCACATGGGTTTGGAGAGGTACAAGCATAACGAATGCAGCAAGTAGTTTTGCGCAGGTTAGTCCCAACCACTGTCTACCTTTTTGAAAGTTAAAAGAATAAAAGAAAAAACAAACAAAAGGGAACCAAGCACTTTTGCATGAAAAAGGCTTCTCTGACAGCCACCTACAGACACTGTTTAATTTATAACTGTTTAATTTTACCTACTGATCTCTCCTACATTGTGTGAGAACACTTCAGGACTTCAAAAAGAATAAAAAAAGAAAGAAGGCTTGATCTCCCTTTAGCAGGAGGCATTGTCAAGTTTTTTCACATGCAAAACAACCAACACAAAACATCATTTGTTTCTTTGAAGGTTCAAGTATTCCTGAGGACAACTGCACTATCTGTTGACAATAAAGAGATGTAAAGAGCAGTCAGAAGATAAAAACGAAACACCCTCGCTGGCATAAAATAATCACCAATAAGCCATTGCTGCAGTGACATTCTAGTTTTCAAAGGGACCTACAAAATGGGCAAAACACACCTAATACGATGTAATTTCAGTCATTGTGAAGAACAGTAGCATCCTCTTTAAGAGGATTAAAAGCGGCTTTATGTTGCCCCCACATTAGCAAAAGAATACTAGACAAAATAATTTACAACTCTAAAAGACAATTAGCTTATTGTTCTAATGTAAACACTGAAAAGCCCGCCTTTCAAAAATCCCAAATCCCCCAAGCTGTTAAGAAAACCAAATACCTCTGTAAATGCCGACAACGCTCAAACCAACCAACAAAAGAATAGAACAGCACCAAGAAAGACAAACAGTGATTATAAGCAAATCACACAAAACACTTCAAGAGCTACCTCAATCAACTCAAAATTATCAGGTTTCTGAAGAGCAAACTAAAAAAACTGGAGCAAACTAAGCAGAGCAAATTATGTACTACTTCACTTCCACTTTTTGAAACTTTTATGCATGATAAACCTCTGTCCCTGGAGTTGCTACCTCCTAAAGCTCTAATGAGGAAGCCCTTCAAAACAGCTACTGCTCTGACCACAACTTCTCTGACCATTCCTTCTAAAGAATGCAGCTGCCACTTCTAACATGCAGAGATTGAGTTCAACCTGGTTTGGCCCCACTATGATTTCCAGGCCTTCCTGATATTGCAGGGCTCATGCCCTTCTTCTTTGTGCCTCTGCATGCCTGTATGGCAAAAGACGGTACAATGAACTCAAGGGAGGAACAATAAGGTCAAAGTGGATGGATCTGCAAAACTGGAGGTTGTGGAGGTGGGAACAAGACACAAGTACATGCTTCTGCTTTTGGGGAGGGAACCAAATGCTACATGCTATGATTTTTTTATGAAGCTGAGTCTCCAAACTTAAGAGATCACTAGAAAAAAAATGCACAATAAGGAAACAATACCTAATCTCACTTTTGAAAAGTGGATCTTGGAATTTCGATTCATCACAAAGATGTAACTTCTCTTGCTGCTACTGCATCACCACACTACCTGAAACCCATTGTTCCTCAAACAGGACTTCCTCCAACACAAGGAGCTCCCAAAAGCCACAGTCGTTATGCCAGGAGGACCATGACAGTCTCAGACACTCCTCAGAAAGAAGCAAGAATTCGTTTTGCACATTTCCTTTTTCCACCTCTACAGTTTCCTAACCTTTATATATACAATTCTGTACGCTCCTACACCTGTGCTCCATTTGGTCCCCTGGACTCACTCAGACCCCTACCCTCCCTCCTTTGCTCACAGAGAGAAGTGAGATTGTTTAGCCCCTGGCTAAGGTGTAAGTAGGCTCTCAGGGCTTTCCAAACCTGCAGGCTGAGACAGCAGCAAAACACTCAAGATAAAGAACTCATTTTTTGCTGAAGTGGGCCCACAGGAAGAGGATTTTGTATGCAACAGTGCCATCTTCAGTTCCTTCAGGAAATCTGCTCTACTGAAATACGAAGCGGGATGCAAAGGGGAAAAAAAAAAGACCCATGAACACGGTTCAAGAGGTAGCACGGGGCTATTCCTTTGTCTAAAAAACAGAGCTGGTCCCTCCAGCTAGCATCAGAAGGTTAATTCCCACTTTGACCTCAGTTTTGGTTCCAGGACCAGCTCACAGAAATCTTAACTGCAACAGCAGAGGCAGTCTCCCACTTCGACCTCCTTTAGGGAACAGAGCTGTTCAACTCGTAAGAAAACACGCAAAATAACCACTTAGCTATATATGTATTCTTTTCATAGCCATGGAAAAAAGGCTGGGCTGCCGAATTCTTCTTACTTGCTCTATCCCAAAAATCCCTGTAGTTGTTTTTTAGTTTTCTTAAGAAAGTAGAGATCGGTCAATTCCCTCAGTACTAGCAAACAATTTATTTTTCCAGCATCACCTGCAGAATGCATACAGAGCCGTTTACCCATACTGACAGCCACTTACCCACACCATATGGCAAGCTCTCTTGCATAGTGTCTCAACATTTCAGTTTGTTGTGCTAAATAAAACCATCATGCTTCAGTATACACAGGTGATATTCAGTGTTTGAAGAGCATTTTAAAAGCCACATGCCAAGTTCTTATTGGACCACTCTCTCTGAAGTGATGTCAGTAGAAAAGTCTTATCCTTACAAACAAAACATGGTATGAACATCAGTTCACCTGGTGCTTGAAAATAGTATCATACAAAGTAGGAACTCTCTGTACTCAGCTCATGGTTTCCAAAAGTTAGTCTTCTACCTTTGTAGGATTCTGTTGCTAAAAGCAAAGATTCAACAACTCATTGCTATATAATCATTCTGTAGGTTCAGCCTTCCTCATACCTTTTGCACTTCAAATCTTCCGGATTGAACTGTATATTCATGATTCCATAATTGCTTTCATCACCTCCCACAGGAACCAAGAGAGGTTTGGTATCCTCTTCCATATTTGGTAAATGTACCTCCTTCTAGATTCTGTCAGTTATTCTGACCTAAAAATAAAATGAAACAAGACAACTGCAGTTAAGCAAAACTGTGTCCCCGCTACAAATTTAACAGTGGCAGAGTCCCACGGCTTCAGAAGCTCCTGGAGTAAAATCCCTTCAACTTGCCACTTGAGAACTCTCACTCTATAACACAAACGTGACGGAACAAGTACAGTGGGGATAGTACTTTTTACAAGACGCTATCCACTCAAGTGGTCAATGTACAGTTGTGCTCTGAATCACTTTTAGCACCACAACAGGCAATATAAATTAAAGGAATACGATGGATGCTGTTTGCCTGTATTGGGACTGAAACAGTTTGGTAAGCAGTGGGGCTTGGAAATCTGAATTTCCTTTGAGCTAACACAGCTAAGAATCCAGTTCACCATGTACAACTTAATGTTACGCATATTCACACGCAGGTCTCATCTTCCTGCTTTCAAAGCTTGGGACTCCTTTTCTTACTGTTCCAATGTAAGACCAGTGTGATTTTTAAAGGAGCTCTATTTCCAATTTCTAACAGTACAGCTCAGAACAATTTATCACAGTTATTAGAGACTATTGTTTCACCATATTACTTCAAACTTTGCAGCAGATACATATGCAGATTTCCAGTGTATTTTCTAAAATAAAGATCAGATTATCACAGCCTACAATGTTCAGGCTCTTTGAACCAAAGGCAATTAATAGTTTAATAATACATTAATAAAAACAACATATTATACTTATTCAGAGCACTCCTGGTCAGACAATGGTGAGCAAATCACTTTTAAGCTAATGGGATTCTACTTACACTGAATTACAGTCCTCACATGGGACTTGCTGTGGTATTGTGCGCAGCTGCACAAATGTAATGGCTTTAACAGCTCTCATCCCTGCTACCCCCTGAAAATTCCTCAGCCAGGACTCCTTATTCAAACAAAAACAGTAAAAGTGTCTGCTCTTTCAGGGGGACTATTTCCTGATGCCTTAGAATGTTAGACAGGAAAGACAGATGAGAACCAGAGCAGGCACAAGATAAGGAAGGATGCTTGAAACCTGGGGTGGCAATGGAGTAAGATAATACAGAAAGAATGAGGTGTGCACCATCATTCTGCATCCTCATGGAAATACATCGTAAAGCTCCAAACCCAGAAATTACATCAATTTATGTTAAGAACTGACGTGGTTCTATCCCCTCCTAACTGCATGCTGCTAATCCTCTTGTGTTAGCTCATCCTGTTAATGCCTTCAGAAAAAACCCCAAAGAATCTGAAGGAGAAGATGAAAAAGGCAGGCAAATTAGCAGTTTTCAGCCATGTCCACTCCCTGAGGTTCAAACAATTGCTAAAGCAGGAGTGGGAAAACACTGAAGAAGTGCACAGTGGGGACTACAGAACCACTAAGACTGGCTCAGCCTGCGGAGAAAGTGCGGTTTAGAGGACAGACACCTGCTCCCCTCTCCCTCCCTGCCTCCAGTGTGCTGTATGGCTCCCTGCTCTCAAAGGGAGGTAACCACTGGAGTCTGCAGTTCATGGAAACGCTACTGAAAGCGTTAACTGCTCATGGCTTGGATGGGTGTAATATTCACTGGATAAAAAACTGGCAGGATGACCAATCCCAGAGAATGGTGGTGAATGGAGTCAAATCCAGTTGGCGGCTGGTCACCAGTGGTGTCCCCCAGGGCTCAGTATTAGGGCCTTCCTCTTTAACATCTTTATCAATGATCTGGATGAGGGCATTGAGTGCACCCTCAGTAAGTTCGCAGATGACACCAAGTTGGGTGGTAGTGTTGATCCCCTTGAAGGTCAGGAGGCTCTACAGAAGGATCTGGTCAGGCCAGATCGATGGGCTGAGGCCAACAGTATGAAGCTCAATAAGGCCAAGTGCCGAGTCCTGCACTTGGGCCACAACAACCCCCTGCAACGCTACAGGCTTGGGGAGGGGTGGCTGGAAAGCTGCCCAGCGGAAGAGGACCTGGGCATGTTAGTTGACAGTGGAATGAATATGAGCCAGCAGTGTGCCCAGGTGGCCAAGAAGGCCAACAGCATCCTGGCTCATATCAGAAATAGTGACCAGCAGGAGTAGGGAAGTGATTGTCCCCCTGTACTTGGCACTGGTGAGGCCACACCTTGAATACTGTGTCCAGGTTTGGGCCCCTCACTACAAGCAGGACATTGAGGTGCTGGAGCGTGTCCAGAGAAGAGCAACGAAGCTGGCGAAGGGCCTAGAGAACAAGTCCTTTGAGAAGCAGCTGAGGGATCTGCAGTTGTGTAGCCTAAACAAAAGGAGGCTGAGGGGAGACCCTACCGCTTTCTACAACTATCTGAAAGCAGGTTGTGGCAAGGTCTCTTTTCCCAAGTAACAAGTGACAGGAGAAGAGAATACAGCCTCCTGTTGTGCCAAGGGAGGTTTAGATGGACTTAAGGAAAAATTTCATCACCAATATCTGGTTGTCAAGCACCAGAACAGGCTGCCCATGGAAGTGCTGGAGTCACCATCTCTGGAGGTATTTAAAAGATGTGCAGGTGTGGTGCTGAGGGGCACAGTTTAGTGTCGGACTTGGCTGTGCTGGGTTGAAGGTTGGATCTGATGATCTTAAAGGTCTTTTCCAACCTAAATGATTCTACGATTCTACTCATTGAAGTAGTTTTTATTGTTTTTCATACATTTTAGCCACACTGGAATAGGTTGCCCAGCAAAGTGGTTGAGTCGCCATCCCTGCAGGTATTTAACCAAAACAATTCTGTGATTCTGCGAGTCCTGCCCTTGACACCTCAAGGAATTTGTGTGATCCCACACTAAACTGGACTGGGAAGACTGATCCAAATGAAAATTAACCATTCTTTCTCTCGCTTTAAACCCAAACCAGCATTAAGCTTGGGGCTTGATTGGCTGCACACACTTGCATGTTTGTGCAAAGGAGGGGTTAGTGCATGGGTGATGTCATTTATTCTGGCAGTGCTGTCAGCTTCCTCCTAGTTTCAGCATCCATGACAAGAGATTTGAACAAAGTTACTAAGTTAAAGGCATGATTTTAAGTTTAAAGGCATGATTTTCTCTTGTTCATTTCAGCTTTTTAAAAGGAGATGGTATCAGTGATAATAATCCAGGCAATCTTAAGGGCCTTATTTGCACTCCCTGATAGCATCCTCTTTCTCTTGCACTTCATTTTTGCTGACTCTCTAAAGTTTTGTTCTCCTCTTTCCAGAGCCTTTATAAGACAAGGTAGTGCTTGTTCTCTTCTGCCACTCTAACCTTTAGACAAATCATCAGTTCAGATTCTTCATCCTAAACTCCTTCTTTTCCATATCATCACTGCTGGTTCTTTTGCCTCAACTGAACACGTTACATTTTCTCAATCTTCTCAGCATCTCACGTGATGCTCAGCTTATGAATTCCTGCACCTCATTTCCCTGTGTTTTGTATTTCTCCTACACAGTGTCAAAATGGCTTTCCAAACCTGCCTTTACTAAGCACTGTTTACAAAGAGATTTGTTAGTTCACAGCAGTATTTTTATTTCCTTTCATGTGGCACTCTGTTCCTTTCCAAACCCTACCTATAGCTACTCTCTTGTTCATTTCTTTCCTGTTGATTTCCCTTATTTTTCTACAGCTCTAGGTCACCTCTCTCCTCCCTACTGATTCCCTACACCCTCCCACTGTTAAGTTCACGCCACAGCACATCAGCTTCCTCCAGCAGCTAAACACTTCTGAAAGAAAAACACAGGCCCCAGAGATTTCATGCACTGCTACAGATACCCACATACTCCTCTGCCATTCCCATTACAGAACACTTTTGGCATCCCTCTGACCACACCTGAAGACAGCAGTCTTCATGAACTTTTATATTTTGCTTTTAATTGTCATCTCTAGAGTCTACAGCCTCTTTCTAAGACCTCACCAGTGGTGTCAAGTAGAAGACTGATAAAGTGGTACTATATTCTTTTACTCTATTCTTTTCTCTTTTTCACCTTAACATCCTACATGCTTTTTCTGAACGAATACAGCTAGGACTCCAAAACAGATCCCTCACTCGTCCTGCATTTTGCAACTCTCTCCAAGTTGAAATCACACTTGGGATCTAGCGATAAAAATGCAAATGAAAATTTAAATTCCTAATGGCTGAACTGAAATTCGAAATAAATTCAGATCCCTAAGTGCTGAGAATTGGTTTTAGCCAGCATTTCCCAGACGACTGCGGTACAGAGATCCCCTCCTTCCACAGGCCCTAGTTCATGGTGCAGATTAAGCAGACAGCAAATGTTACTTTAAGATACTGCTTTGAATACATACCTTCCTTAAAACCTCTCGTAAGTGATGTTTTTGTGCTTTACAATTTAAACAGTCAAATGCAGACATTGATCACCACTTTAATTTTCTCTGCACTACGGCTATAAACAAAGAACATAGAATATTTTATAGTATTCCAAAGAGAAAAACAAACTTTCCAAAACATAATATACATTAAGCATTGCTTGACAGTGCTATTTGGGGCAGAGGGAGCTGTTGCTTAGGGACTCTTTAGAGTCCACTTAAAAGGTGGATTGGCAAAGACAGTTTATTTTTGGAGCGTTTATTGCTGAGAACAGGTAGGCAAAGTTTATGACCAGTAAATTCATTACTTTACAGATGTAGCCACCACATATTTAAAGGCTGCAGCTGAAGCCAGGACAGCCTAAAAGACAACTGTAAGCAGAAGAGCAAAGTAATGAATAATGAACCTGATTAACCTCTCTTTTATCTGATTTCTACCCCTTTTGGCAGAATTGCACTCTCAAGAAACATTTTTAATACATAGGATGGAGCCAGTTGTGCTATCTGAACTTACTGCCTGACAGTTTCCATTACAATAACCTCTTCTCAGCTGCTTACTTTCCTATTGCCCTAGATATCTAAAGATTTTTGCATATTGGGTATCTGATCTATGTTGACCTCATTTAAAAGAAATCTCTAGAGGTTTCTTTTAAAAAACCTGTGATATGACATGGAATATTCTTTATATGGTCTTAAAAGCCTATAATCAGGACTGGGATGTCAAACACCAAGAATTCACGTCAAAAACCAAAGTTGTTTGACGAACTTCATACAGTTAGTGTATTTTATGATACACGGTGGTTAGCTTCCATGACGCCACTGCTGTCTTCAGAGAATTACCATGGATCTCTGACAATTAATGTATGGCTGCTTGGCAAAGGCTCTTTTAAGGACACTTGACTCATTTATTGTCAAACTTGGATTTTCCTGCAACTGGGAAAGAGGTTCCTGCTAGCTGTAGCTTACCTGGAGTGGGTGATATGAATTCATGGTACTCTGTCTTCAGCAGTGCTGAGTTAAAAGCACCGCTGTTCCCTGCTGCTCATTCTGAGTCTTTTCTCCCCCTATTTGTGGTGGCACAGCTATTTGTCTTCTTTCTTGGTTGAATAAACAGGACTGGGGACTAGATCTAGCTATCTGAAGGAGGAAGATAATTGTTGTGGGCCTGGTTTGGTGCTGTCTGGGTTGTGATACTGCAGAACCAGCAGCTTCACTGTCCAGCTGCAGAGACATGGGTATGGTTTGTGGAAGAAAGAAGGCAATTCTGGTAGAAGCATAAAACCACAGCCTGAGGGACCACCTACCTCTGACAGTATGTTCCCTGGTTTTTTTCTTCTGCTTAGAACCTAGTTCATGTAATGCTGCAGAACAAAAGAGCATTTGTACTGTGCAATACTGGACGATGTTAAATATTTTGAAAACAACCAAGTAACTTTCAAATGGAGCATTCAAAATTAGTGGATTTCTTCCTGTGCTTTATTCCCTACCCTTAGAATAATGCCAATTATTCTTGCCTTAGAAAAATGCCAATATTTGCCTTAGCTCATAGAAACATTTTGAAAAGAAACTGTTATGTAAAACTTAGCTGTGATTCATACTAAGCACTGCAAAAAACATCCAAGAGGAACAGTTATGGTTTGTTGCGTGGCAAATAAGGTAGATCGGCCTCATGCAAAAGTGAACTGAACAGTATCACTTTGCTGCTCTAACAAAACATTCCCTATTCTGAAAACTGTCCTGCTTGAGAAAAAGTCATGACCTGACAACTATTTTTAATTGATATCATAATTCATGTGTACCAAGATGACTAAGATTGCCTAAGCAATTTTAATTTCCATTAAACTTAGCTAAGTTTAATATTCCAACCTTTGAATAATTCAACTTCGCAACCTCTACCCTTTTAAATACTGCATGTGTTTAATTATCTGTGCACAGATCCCGCGTTTGCTTTGTAACATATCTGGTAATGAATGAGAGGGATTTTCTCCTCAACATATTGCACCCTATATTCTTCTCTAAAAATACTTTTTGTCTCTCCAGGTCCTCTGCCATTTGCTTGTCACCACTGTATTGTTCTGCAAGTTCTCTTTTTTCATCTGCAGGGACCTGCTTTCTGTTGTCCTCTGCCACAAGCATCATATCTCTCCTTTCTTTAACTTGCACTCGTGACAGCAGAGATGAATATCAGAGAAAGCACTAACTGCATTCTCCTACCACTAAATTCTTATTGATAAGACTGGAGCAAAGGAAAAAATTTTATGTTTTCCCCTGCAGCACATCATATTGCTGCTGAGGGGAAAAGGCTGTAAAAATATCTTCTCTGCACTCATATTTCTTTTCCTTACCAACTCAGTTTTGTCACGAAAGTGGTTTTGCTTGTGAAACTCCTCACCTACCATATAACAGACACCTGCTGCTTAATCTTCCAAGCATTTGACTCTGGGAGGAAATACTCTGGCTTTGCTACCCCCACGGAAGTCAGCATAAGTGCTGTTGAAAATGCCTCCCTAAACTTTAATGGCTATTACCTAGCAGAGTTATTAAGATAAAAATGTAGATCAGAACCGCTATTATAAAGGAAATACATTCTTGACACACTTTTGTATTACTAAAGACCCCACAAATTTAGAACAATGTTGACACTACCATCTTTTAAGAACTGCTGTATACTGCCTTAAAGCATATTCAGTTGTCCTCCTTTCACTTACAAAGGAATGGCTACATTCAGAAGGAAAATTTGAAATAAGTCTTCCAAATAAAAAAAAATCTGTTCCAACTGTTAGTATGCTAAAATAAGCTTCGTATTGTTTTCTGGCTAAGGGCTTAAAACAGCAACACAGTACTAACTATCGTTAACATCTAATCACCTATTCAAACACCATTAATGTCAAGGTACCTTTCAACGGTCAAAAGTCTGCATAGACTTAGAATCCTACCGTGTCTTCTCTTTCCAGGATATAATTTCACCCATTGCCTGTGGCAAAGCTGACTGAGTATGCCCTCCTGCTCTATTTACAATTCTCCCACAGACATCTGAAGCACTACATCAGAAGGGCAGCAACAGGGAACAAGCAGATCAGAACTTAATAATCCAGGTTTTCTGCTGCTGGTCATAAACTGTGAAGCAATACCTAGGGGTACCCCAGTTACTTTTCTCAGTCCCACACCAGGCTACGCTCCACAGTAGTGATCTAAACAGGGTTAGACCTTCATTAATACTCATTGGCTTGTCCCTACTTTCACTGCTTTGTCCTGCTTTCACTGCCTTCAGGTTCTCTCTCTCCTGGTTAGAAAGACCGAAAAGCTTCAAGGAGTGAAGACTGAGGCCCAGCAGTTTTAGAAACCTAATTTTAGCCTGGTGGCTGTGCTGTGATCTGTTCTTCTTTGGATGACAAAACCATACTACAGTGTGCTTGCACTATGAATCTAACAATGGTAGTTTATGGCTCATCTACAGCTGTGTCAATGCTTCAGGATGAGGACAACTGACAGATCATTCAGAGTTACAGCCCACATCATGCAAGAGGGTTAACAAACAGGTTTACCCCATGGCAGGAACAAAACTGTGTTCAGTTAGTCAGTCACCCTAGTCATCCCACGCGCACAGACAGTGCTTAGCTGGTTTGTATGACTGCTATTTACCAGAGAACCTTCCATAGAGGGCAGGGGGAGGAAAGCAGAGAGGGGCACTACCACCACAGCCTCTACCATGCCGTCATGATTACCAGTGCATTTGGACATGGTGCTGGAAAAACAGCTGCTGGAGCTCTGAGAGCTGTTTATGCTCCATGTTACCAAACCCAAAGTTGCTGCACAGATGCTAGCAGCAGTTCTGTAACAGTCTCCCAGGATAGCAGACCCTGTGAACCAGCTGTCCGACATGAAGACAGAACTCTTTAATTTGGAAGTCAGGCACCTTAAAATAAGTGATCACAAAACTCAGTCACCTATAACTTGTTATTTTTCAAACTGTTTAGTTTTAACTGCAGTCTTAAATTATCCTGGTAGGAATTTTGCCACCAAAAGCTGTTCTTGTGTTTATATGCAGCAGCACTTTTCTTGGGTTTGAGATTTCTTCTGGTTCTTAAAAATGATAGCTCCCAGTCAATTAGGTAACACAAATAAAACCATGACAAAATAACACAAATAAAACCATTTATACTGTGGACATTACTTCTAAAATCTCACCTAATACTCATGGTTTTAAGTACAATAATCCACTAATGGAATTATTTAGTTCTAATATGGAAAATTTTTAAAAGTGCTACTTGGTGTCACCTGGTCTTCTCTTAAATTTTGAGCAGATGAATATACGAATACAGGTCAAGACATAAGTCTCAAGTCACCTGCAGGCTATGCACATATGAATGGTAATAAGTAAGCAAAAGAAAGTGATCAAAAGAAAGGAAAAACTTGAAAGCGGGATATCAAGTATACTTGTTTCCTCTTTTGGGCATAGCAAGTCCTCCATCAGAAGGGACTGGAGAAGGCTACAGTGCTCCTAAGAGTAGCAGTATACATCCAGGGCTCTTTAAAACTGGGACAGCTTGCCAGCAGTTAAGTTGTCCATACTCTCCTACAACTGCATTGGTTGAAAATTATTAAAACTGTATCAGCAATATACATTAGTAACTTTTGGGGAAGAAAAAAGACTCTTGAACATACAAGCTGAACCACTGCTGAGTTTCTGTGCACCTCAGACTGAATCAATGGGTATGCGGTCACTAAAATGATGAATCTGTGTAAAATTAAGAAGACATGGAACACTGATTTGTCTTCGACAGATAAAGTATCTATTATTTGTATATAGAGGGTTTTTTTTGTGTGTGGATGCTGTAATGAAATACAGAAGCATAAAGTTACCACGTTAGGGATTTTTAACACCTTTTTTTTTTTTTAGGTTAATGGGCCCACAGGCCTGTTAAAGTCGATGTAAGCTTTTCCCTGACATATGGATCGTCCGAAAAGCTTTCGTGACGGTTCTGCACATAAGACAACGCTCTGATGTCTGGTTCGTTTCCCCCCGTGACACTGGAACCAGACAAGGCGTCGCCCGTCAGTCTCTGCGGCCCAAGCCGCTCCCATCCCGGCGCCCTCCTCTCCCTGGACCAGCGCCCTCGGCGGCAAGCAGGGAGCCTCGGGGCCCACCCCTGCGGCAGAGCGGAGCGCCGCGGCGCAGAGGGGCCCGCCCGAAGGGAGCGCCCTTCGCAGGCTGACGGGCCGGGCTGCAGGCGGCGCTGCGGCCAGAGCGAGTGAGGCGGCGTTGGAGCCCCCTCTTCCCCCGAGACTCGGAGACACCGCGTTGGGGTCCCGCTGATCCCCTCCCCACCGCGCGGCCGGCCGGCCCCCAGGGCCCTGCCAGCTGGCGCCACATAAACAGACGTGACTCCACTACCTGTGACAGCGGGGGCAGCACCGTCTCGCTCCGCTCCGACAGCCCCGTGCGGCAACAGGAAGCACCCCGGGCCGGCGGTAGAAGGCTCTGAGCGGCCCCGACGGCGGGCGTGGCGGGCCCCGTAGTCCCCGAGGGCGGCTCTGCTGAGGCAGCCGCGCGGGCGCTCCCGGGGGCAGGACTACGCTTCCCGAGGAGCCGTGCGCGGCGCGAGGCCGGCGGGGCGGGGCCGCCGCCCCACTGCAGGCGGGACTGACGGCGACGGGCAGCTCCCGCGCTGGGCTTGGGGCGGGGCGGGGCCCTGAGGCGGTGAGCACCCGTGTAAGCCAGACCCAACCCGGTAGATGCGGCTCTGAGGGGCCTGTCGATTGGGTTAGGGGCAGGAGGTGGCATGGGTGTTCTCCTGCGCCCCTCGGCTGCCCGTTTTCGTCTTTCAGCAGCCTCCAGTTGGGCAGTCGAGTGCATCGCTGTTCGTGCGGGCGCCGGGCTCGCTGCCGTGAGCTGCAACGGAACGTGCTCTGTGCCTGAGCCGAGTTCTCAGTTGAGGTCGTTATGGTACGGACAGGCATTTACTATAGAGCCGTGAAGAGAAAGTTTGCATTTGCTGGTGATGGTTGATAAGCTGCTTCTGTTAAAAAAAAAAAAAGACGGGCAGCACACGCATTATGTTGACAGTCATCCTTGCCAAAGGACACCACGGTGGTCTGCACGTGACTGGCTAAGCACCTTGGGGCGGGGGGGGGGAACGTGTGCCTGACCTGCTGGGCCACTCACTCGCTGAGCAGGGTAGCAGGGTAGCAGAGTAGACAAGAGGGACAATCAGCCAGCCAATACATTTTAGAAATTGACTATTTTTAATGCTAGGTTTTTTTTGGTCCTAGATAAATCAAGTTGGGAACATGTCCTTTTCAAAGCTGAAGTCAAATTCTATTATATTTATAGCTCATGCTTGGGAAAACTGCTGAATTGCATGTAAGGATAGCTTCCCCATGTGAGAACAGCATTACAAAACATGCTAGACACAATTGCTAATGGGTACTTTTCGTTCAAGTGCAGCTGAGACCAGATTGTGCAGCTAGCAGCAGGACTGCTCCTCCGAAAGATGAGAAAACTGCTATGTAGTTGAATTTCAGACTCAAGTTTTGATTAGGCAAAATGTTTTATTATAAGAACTGCAAGTGATCCAAACACAAGTGTAGAGAGATTCCTCCTGCTTTCTCATGAAAACTGCTGACCACAGCTGACTTCACAAAAGGGTATGCAGTCACTGTCCTGCAGTATTTGTGTTGTGGCTTTCTATTCTGATGACACATTACTTCCTGGGCAAATGTGTCTCTTCCTACATGCCTGGGTGGTGTTTAGAAAAATGAGAGCCTATATTCGTTTAGGACCTCTTGGTGAATCTGTAAGACAAAGAGGGTATTAAATGCAGCTTTTCAAAAAATTTCCACCTCACACTAAGTTGAATCGTCTTTTGGTTTAGTCTTAAGGCATACTTTGCTCTGTACTTGCAGGTATAAGACAATTGTAATATGCACAAATTAATACAATTGAGGCATTATGGAACTTTATAGTGGGTGAACAAATAACTTCCCCACCATTGCAAACAGAGGCTTACAAACTTGGTGGGTTTTGCATGTCGTTAGACATTACTCCAGATTTCTTTCTCAAAAATACTGGTAATACATCAGGATAGCATTTCAGATGTAGAAACTGGGTTACACTCAAAATCTTGTTTGTGGGCAAAGAGAAAGCACACCTTATATATAAATAAAGCCAAGAATTTGTTGTTAGGGTAACTGAAATGCTAAGATTTTAATCATTATTAGTCTTGCTTTAATTGTTACACAAAGATAAGACCATTTTTTATGCATGCACTTACTTTCTACCCCTTTCCCTGGTGTTTATGCCCACCCTTCTACAGCTGCTCTAAGTCCTGAGGTTTGTGGTTGCATTCTTGGGCGGTGGTGAGAGGAGGGGATATTATGGCAAGTTGTCAGCATCTGGAGTCTTTCTCTTGGAGCAATATGATGTTTACATTGCTGGTTTCTTCTTACTCACTCAAGGGGGTTACACTCACACTTGGGGTTATTTTTATAAGTTTTTGTAATATACTTTAATATGTTTTTCTGGTGATGTGCAGCTCCATGTTTCATCTGAATGTACTATATAAGATACCATTTATATATGTTGGATACCATTTTGTTCTCTTTTGGCTCTAGGTGACTGTGCTTGAGTGGGGCTTGTTGGACAAAACGACCTCAAGAGTAGTCAGTAAACATCTTATGCAACTAGTGCCCTGCCACCATGGTTTACATTGAATTGTTAACAGCCTTAGGAAAAACAAAGAAAAAATAAAAAAAACCCTTCCTGCTTCCTGAAGAATCTTCTGAGTTGAACAAATTAGTTACATTTACCATGTAATTTCTTTGCATTCACAAAATTTCATCGTACATGGCTTCTCCTGAAGTAGAAGGATGAAATGTGGAGGCAGTAGGTAGTGTCCTGCAATGAGCAGAATCAAGGGAATAGAGGAAAAAAATAAGAACTCTCCCAAGTCTATCTGCTAGTCAGAGGTAGTGACATCTAATTCTATCTAAAATGAACTAAGAGATCACCCACCAGTGATTACAGATCTGCCACCATGACTGCACTCAAGGTTGCTCCCTATGTCTACCATTAAAAGTATTAACCTAAGCGGTATCTCCTTGAGCGAGTTAAGGAGAGCTGAATATGAAGTTATGCTGCCAAAGCTCAGGGAGTGGTAACCTATTTGATGGAAAGGATGAACAATTTGAACAATCAGTTTGGCTTGCATGTAGTAGAGAAACATGTCTGCCATTAACAATAAATTTCTCAGGAGTACAGACATACTGCTCTTTTCCTTTACGTATGCCTAGAATAGAGCTTCAGTGCAATGAAAACAAGCAGTTTCGGCTCATGAATCAGCCTACTCTTTTCTTGTTGAGGCAAGAAGTAAAATGGTGTGTTATATGGGGTTAGCACAGTGGGTAAAATCAAGCTCACGAGCCTCCCTACTAGTTCCAGGTGCTGCTTCAGGAACTTGTAAATACCTTTACACACTTCTCACAGAGATGCTCCCACTGCAAGATCTTCATCTTTGGACATAGTGTATCTTTCTGATTGCTAATAGCTCCAAGCACAGCCTCACATATATAATCTAGTAGCACAGTTTTAAGCTCACTGTGAGATAAAGAAGCTGGTTCTTACGTTTCTTAGCTGCTTTGCATTCTAAGTTCAGAGCAACCTGTGTCCTGTCCTGATGTTCCTGAAAAATGACCAGCTATAAAGGGTAGGGCTTAACTCACCATGAGTAAGGTGAAAATAACCAGCGCATTGGTTCAGAGACCACTCTCCAGTAACCCGCATCTCTTGCAGGTGTTTGCCTTGTTGTTGTCCAAAGCCCCTGCTGGACATTCAGATGTTCCCTGCAGAATTACAAATCTGGTTTTGCCTCTCTGCAATAGAAGACATTAAAGTTCCCAAACAGGCACTCAGTTTTTCAAATAGCTTTTCTGAAGAGGAAAATCTGTTGAACATGGTGGAGCAGGTTAACAAGTGTTTATCACATTTATGGAATGATACATGGTTCTGTTACAATTTTAAGAACAAGCATTGCTGCATTATTTCACAGCATGAAAAGAGGTACAGAGAAGACACCCTGCACCAGCAGCTCAGAAACACAAGCAGATGTGTCAGCCACTAATTTTAACATATGCATTGAACTGATAAAAATCCTGTGTTCTCCTGCACATCAACATAAATAAAGCTCCCCACACAGGAATTTAGCCTTCTTTTCCCTACCAAGTCTGGTATAACAAAATCTGTGGGAAGGGGATGTTCTTGGTTTTTTAGAGTAAATACAGAGCCTGTTTAACCTAATTAAACCATGTTTTTTTAATTATTCTAGCAAGGGGGATGTTCATTAGCTGGTCTGCTAATGATTGAACATCGGTTGCCATAGAATGATTAACATACTAGTTGCAGTTCTGCCAAACAGCAGATTTCACTTTCACTAGATGCTTGTGCATGAAGAAATTAAGAATTATCCAGATGCCCAGAAAGCCGCGCAGGATCATCACCAAAGCACAGAAGCACCCAGATACTCTGAACCGGCGTTTTCCTGAGCTCCCTTCAACTTCCACACGCACCTTGACGACCCCGACGCCACCACGCTGCCCACAGCGGTACCGACACCCCATGCACCGCCTCCCCCCTTTCGCGCCCACGGAGCCGGACGGCCCTGCCCCAACTACCCTCAGCTGCGCCGCAGCGCCCCCGCGCCTCCTCCCGCCCTCCCCCACGCCGAGAGCGGAACTGCCCGAGCGCTGCAGCCCCAGCTACAGGCACCGGCACACGCGCTCTGCTAGCCAGCCGCGCTCCTATTGGCTGGCGGGCAGGCCATCTGACGAGCTAGCAGCTGCACGTGCCGGTGGCGTTATAGGGACATCCGCAATAGCGGACATTTTCTTTCACTGCGGAGCTTCGGTGGCGGCGGAAAGGAGGTAGGAGCGAGGGGGGCGCCTCTCTCACGGAAGCGGGAGGCTTCCGCCCCACCCCGCCTCCCCGGGAGGACACCACCACTCTCTGCTTCCTCCCCGCCCCCCCTCCACACCCACCCTCCCACCCCCGACGGAGCGGGGATGGCGATGAGGACAGTGAGTTCTGGAGCAGGCAGGCCCGATGGTGTGAGCTGCAGACCTGCTGGGACAGGTGGGGAATGTCCCTAATGTTTTGTCTCCTGAAAGCAGACCGGGCAGGGCACAGCATGTTCCAAGAGGATTGGAATGCAGAGATCGGGGATGAGGCTCTGCCAGTGCTCCCATCCCTTGAGCAGGTATGGAGTTGCAGCCCTTGGGCTGTTTGCTTTTCTCCCTTTTCTTCCTCCACCCTGAGACTTAGATGGTTGGTGGTCCCTTGTTCCTGTGATTCCTTGAAGCATCTGGAGGAACTTGCTCTTAACTTGTGTGTTGGAAAGACTGAAAGCAATTTCAGTCTCTCAAAATGTTGAGGTGACTTGCCTCCCTCGAGGCTCCTGGGGCATGGTCATTGTTGTCATTTAGTGTTGTTCTTCCAGCTGTTTAATGTTGCTTCCTTACGATGGTGTCACGGGTGTCAACGTGGTTGTGATAAGGCAGCAATCTTTAAGATTTATTAATGGTGAGGAGTAGATGAAATTTTTTTTTTTTAGCAGCACTTAAATCACGAACCTGTTTAAAATGAACAAGGTGATTCAGTCAAATATGGTACAATCCAATAGCGACTTAGTTACAGATTCAGTGATGACAAGATTCACACTAACTTACTGCAGGATATCCTTTTTATATATATGTGCATATATACTCGCATAAATGTGCGTGTACATAGACACCACCACAAAACACAGACAAACATACACCCATTCACGCTCATGTTAGAGAGGTGACCAAAAGAGAGGCCAGCCTGTAGTTAAAATTCCCTTCCTGAGTTTAGAGCAAATACTCAAAATGCTCCAGCAATCTCAACAGACAAAAATTGAGTCTTGAGAAACCTGGCCTTGTCCTGGCCTTTCATGCAGTTTGTACCTGAGAAGTGTCCTGTCTCAGGGGAGATGCTGGACCCAGTTTGCTCTGATCCAGGAGAGTTCAAAGGGTCTCGCTTTAGGATCACTGTCTATAGAGCCTGAGATGATTGACTTTCATCAGATATTTTCCCACTCTGGCCCATCTCTGATGTCAAAATGTTCTGGTATTTTCTGCCAGTTGCGCAGCCCCAGAACTTGTTGATATCTGATGTTTGGTATGGCTCCCCTGTTGGCCTCGACCCAATTGCAGATGTACCAGGCTATCATGATCCAAGTACAGATATATCAGAGTATCTGGTTGTAACTGTCTCCCTAGTGGTAGGGAGAACAGTGCAAGGCTGGGAAAGCTGACCCAGCACACCAAGGAGACACCTTAGTGTTCTGTTTTGTCATCTTTACCAATCCACGCCTGACTGACCCTGGGCTGGTTTGTAGTATAAGGAGCAGAGGTGGGCAGAGAAATTGCCTTAGGTCTCAAGTAGACTTTGAGTGACAGGGAGATCATACCACCACAACTGGATTGTGGGAGGATGTATCCATCTTGGAAAAGTAAGTGGCATCAAAGTGACACATACTAGTGACTCTTGTATCTTATGATACATGGCCTAGGAATTGAGTACCTGTGTGGATAGGCTAGTAGGCTGGCAGAGGCTGGAAGGGAAGCAGCATAAACTGAGGTAGGGTTGGAGCTTATAATTACAGATCAGTTGTGGTAAGGGGTATTCAAGTGAAGTTTTGTAGCTACTGAGAGGGATTTCTGTTGCCTGCTCTTTTTTACCTTCTGTGCGTCAGAGTTAGTGTTTCTGAAGTTGTAAGATAAACTGAGAACAGGTAACTTTTTTGCGTGTTAGTAACAGCCATTTCTCATGCAAATCTATTGGTTCGATGATCCTTTTTACTGTCTGTTGAATAGTGAAAGGGCAGTGATGGAACTGCATTACTGGGGACTAGCAGAACTATGTCTTTTGGTGGTAGTTCTTGGCTGTAGGTTAGATGTGAACTGTAACTTCTGCCTCTGAGCCGTTGATGTCCTTTTAGCTATTTTATTTGCTTTCTCTTTCTGCTGGCAGTCGCTGAGTTGCTATTTTTTTTTGCCATAACAACAAATAGAACATGGGTGAGCAGATTGCCATTGTTCAATTCATACTGCAGTTTGTGTTGTTACCAAACTTTATGGCCTTAAATATGTAGCTACCCTAGGAAGGGTGAGGAGTGCACCCGTTTGAGGATTGTAGGTAGGACTTTTAATATCATTTTTAGTATGTTTTTGCAAATGTGGTGGCCTGCTACAGGAGTTCGCTCTTACTGTTACTGAGAGAGGAGGTTTCCTCCCCATCAAGCCATTTTCTTGTTCAAGTAACAGTGCTCATTGTATAGTTTTGAGAGCTCTTACTTTTCTAACATGAAGACTACTCCTCAGTGATGGAGAAACAGCTTAGATTGCCTTGACCTCCAAAGCTGGTAAAGAGAAAATAAACGGAACCTCACCTTTTCTTGATAGCAGTGAGTTGTTACATGAACTTACTTACCTGGAAAACTGCAGTGTTAGAAAATGGGAATCTGACTTTTTAAGCAGGCTTAAATGTGTATAGAAATCAAGTTGACTTCATTGCATCTGTAGTTCCATAGTTGTAAGTGGATCTTACAATGATTGTGAACTAAGGTAAGTTCTGTGTTCTATAAAGGGATTCAGTCTTTCTACAGTGTATTTCCAAAGTCAAAGCATACAGTTTCAGAGTAGTAAGTTGGGTTTAATTTCCTTATAGTGCTTCCTAGTGACATCGAGAAATGTGAAAGTTGTAGTAATATCTAAAAAGCACAGTCCTGAAGTAAAACATTTAGTAGTTACTTGATGTTCCTTTAGTCAGCTGGTATTTTGGCTTACTTGTACATGTCTGGCTTGCATTAAACAGGAGAAAGTTAAACATGGCCTCTGCTGGAAAGAAAACTGACCATAAAAGCGAAATGTGAAAATTAGGTGCTATTCTGAATTGTTTCAAATGGAGTATCCCAAGTGTTTAAATAAATGAACAAGGGTCTGACATATTTCAGCTATTTCCTTTTAAGATAATCCGAAAGCATCATCTAGGAGAACCTTAGAAGTGCAGTTACAAAACTGATGTAAAGAAGTTTTTATTCACAAAACAGTCTGAAAGATTGGATAAGGAAAATACTTCAAAATATATTAGTATTGTTTTGAACAATGTCTCGTATATTCGAGGCTTAAAATGTTTGCTGGCAAGGTGACAAAGATTATGCCTCCATACATTAGTGACAGAAGACAAGAGAAACTTGCCTAAGTCCACATGTCAGCTGTATGCACTGTGGTTTTGGTGACACTCAAATGCAAACAGTATGCCATTTAGTATACTGAAGTGAACAGAAGAGTCCAAGAGACTACATTTTGGAAGGTGCAGAAGGCAACTTCTTTCAAGTGCAAGACTTAGTAACTGCATTTGTGTTTATGTACTTTGCTTGGTCTGGGGTTAATGTGATGTTGTGTCCCTCTTCTTTTTATAGGCCAGCTTCTCTGAGAGACCAAATGGCCCCTCATCTGACTCCGGTCCCACTGTAGGTTCATGTGGTATGTGAAAGGCACTTCTGGTTTTACTGACATTTGAGGGAGGTGGTGCCTTTAACAGTTTAGGAAAGTTTCAGAAAACCATAGTATTATCATTGTGATATTTTCATTTGGCCCTGTGGAGTAAGCAATGTCAGATTATATAGGTAACATAAGAAGCATGTTAATGCTTTCCACCCTTCTTTATTTGCTACAGTTACATGTTGAATACAGCAGATAAATTCTAATGAGAGTCAATAGGTACTACTTTACAAGCATTTCTAAAACAGGTTGTGCTAAACATGAACAGTATTAAAAATAAATGTTATGTGCAAGGTTGAGCAGATAGAAGGATATATATACTTGAGAAGAATTTTTAGATGCAGAAGTTAGAAGAAGTTTAGATATAGATGATAGAAGTTTTAAATATGCCAAGCCAGGGTTGCTGCTGAAGGTATTTTGGACCAGGCTTTCCTATGTGTGAATCTTACAACAGTAAGATAAGGAAAGAGGTTTTGCATATAACTGTGGGTTAAGGTAATCAGTTCAGAGACTACAGTGAGAACACCCTTAGGAATGGTCTTTAAGACTGCTTGAGGATATTTTAACTTTAGTGAAATTTAAGTCTGAGGTAAAAATTTTGAGCTTATATAATGTAATTAATCCAACTGTGGAAGAACAAGCTAAACTTCTAACAAAACCTAAATTTTAACATTGTGATTAGCACAAATTATGTTGATACCATAGAATCAAAGAACAGCCCAGGTTGGAAGGGACCTTGAAAGGTCATCTTGTCCAACTTTTCATGGTAAGAGAAGCCTAGGTGAGATTATCTAGCACCTTGTCCAATCCCATCTTGAAAATCTCCAGTGGCGGGAACTCCACCATGTCACTGGGGAGATTGTTCCAGTGAGTGATTGTTCTCACTGTAAAAAATTTATTTCTTTTATCGAGATGAAACCTCTCCCACCGCAACTTGTACCTGTTGCCCTTTGCCTTCACCTTGTGACTCTTTGTGAAGAGAGAGTCCCTGTCATCTTTATAGTGTCCCTTCAAAAGAACTGTAATACTGTGATTAGGTCCTTCCTGTGCCTTCTCTTCACAAGGGAGAAAAGACCTTATAGGGCAACATGTTTATTGCTCATGTATCTCTCCCCTGCCTTCTAGCGTATAGCTGAAAAGCAGGCTTTCTCCAGTTCCTTGTCCCCAAAGATCCTGGGAAATTAGGAAGGGCAGGAACAAGTCACCACTTGTGCTACTTGAATTGCTCTGAATTTTAACAGTTACAGGAAGTAGGAAATTTGGAGGACAGAAGTAGAAAATTTGAAGAGCAGCAGAAATGTTTCAAGAGGTTTCCACATTGCCAACTTCAGTAATGGTTTGACATAGGACAAATAGGAAAGGCTATGCTTGTGAAGAGAACTTGAATTGCAAGTTAGGTTGAAGCAAATCTTGGAGCTCATGTTTTGTTTGTTCCAACTCTCTGACTAGCTGTCAGCCCTGCCTGCTATCTTTTCCATTACATATCACAAAAATAACTTAAGTATTCCCTGATTTATGCTTTTTGTACTGAACTCATGGCAGGGAAGGATTTTCCTGCTGAAGGTTTTGCTTTCACTGTCATCGTTAACTATTTTTTCCTTTCTTGAGCTAGGTATATTGTGCTATTTTAGATCAGTGTGAATAATTTCTAAGTGTCTGCTTTGACTTAACACAATCTTTCTGGTTCTCATTAGTTTGTAGGGAACTTTGCCAGTGTCTTCAAGCATAGGTAATAATACTGAGATTGGTTACTAAGAACAAACCTTTTGCTGTTTAAATAAGGACTTGAACTAGAGCTCTTTGTGAAGTCCAGAGGTGGGGCTCTCTGTTGATAAGATTATGCATCTTGTCTTGACCTTTTTTAAAAGGGTGCATCAGTATTAGGGATTCTTTCCCTACAGCATCCTTTAAAAAAAGATGCATGGACCTTATTTCTTTTCCACTTACAGAACTTCTCATTTATGAACAGACTGTGCTTCAGCTAAGCTTTAAATTAAGATGGTCTCTTATATGCAATGCCTTCTTGTCTCTGTGTAGATTATATTGTTAGTGATATAGCTTACTTGTTTGACATGATGTAGCATGAGTAAATGTGTGCAGGTTAAACTTTAATTTTTTTTTTCCTTGAAACATAGTAGTAATATTCCTGTGTAAATCCTTACAATGAGGATAAGCAGAAGTACTTGCCATTTTTTTAGAAAGCTTTACTTTGACTTAAACAAGTGAATTTGGTTTTTGTGTTGCTTCTTCATGAAATCAAAACTTTCTTTACAAGCTATCTGTTTTTAATTTTCAATTCTAAAAGAACTTTCTTCTTTCCTGTTTCATGTTCCTTTTGTACTTAAAAAAAAAAAAAAAAACCCGCACAAAAACCATCCACAAAAAACCCCAAACAAAAAACAGAATTAAGTTTCTTGCTGAAATGACAGTTTGTTTAGTATGCACAGGATTTGGGAGTGGATATCTCTGGAATGGATCAAAAGCAGGATTTTAAATCCCCATGTAGAGTAGAAAAATGTAAGTGAATGCATCTGATGAGGAAATGGGTGGATCTAACAGCTGTTGTTTAGGGATGTGCCGATGCAATGCTAGATTTTAATTCCACTGAATTAGAAACAAGGGTTCATTCTAGTCCTCTCAGTCTATTAAATCTTGCTTGAAAATTAGTGAATTTAGAGTGGTAAACGGTAAGCAATGAATTATACACTAGCATTCGGTGCTTCTAGACTCCCTGTTAGGTAGAGCCTTCTTGTTTCCAGGCATAGCAGTTCCAGCTCTCAGCCTCTCTGTTTGACAAATGCACCAGTCTTTTCTCTCTTTGTGATCCTTCCCTGGACTCACTCCAGTGTCTGTTCTGTACTGAACAGCCTAGGACTGGATGCAGCACTATAAATATGGCATCATCAGTGGGGAAGGACCACCTGTCCCCACCTGCTGGCAGCATTCTTCCTAATGTAGCCCCGAAGGCTGTTGGCCTTTACTGCAGTGGCACATTGTTGGCTTGTGTTCAATTTACTATCCACCACAGCCCTCAGGTTTTTCTCTGCAGAGATACTTTCCAGCTGATTTGCCCCAGTGTGTACTGGTGCCTGGAAGTATGCCTCCCCACAGGCAGGATTTTGCATTTCTCTTTGTTGAACTTTGAGATTCTTGCCTGCCCATGTCTCTAGCATGTTTTGAGCTTCCACTGAATGAAACACAGCCCTGTGTTATGTCTGGGCTTTGTATGTCTGCAAACTTGCCGAGGCCCGTTCTGTCCTACAGCTGGATCATGAAGAATAAAGATGATAAACAGCATTTGCCCCAGTATCGAATCAGTGGGGTACTGTGTTAGTGGTTGGTCTCCAGCTGGAGTTCATGCTGCTGATCACGACTCTTGAAGCCCGGTGGTTCAGCCCAGTTTCAGTACTCCTCACTGTCCCATTACGTAGGCTGTACTTCATTCGTTTGTATATGAGGATGTTATGGGAGACAGCATCAAAAGCCTTACTTTCTTGTTTTCCTTTTCCAGGTGCTGTTGAAAGAGCTAACAGAAGTCAGCATATGCAGGATCGTTTTCGAGGGTATTCTAGGGGTAGAGGTAGGATTGCATGGTTAAAATTTGTAGTTTTGGGGGTGATTAAGCCTTGCTTCTGGACAAAACATTTAGAATGGAGGACCTTGCAACTGGTAGTTGATTAGCTTCTGGAAACTCAAGTTTTACTATGTTGGTAGCAGTATGCTTTCTGAGTGGTGCTATTCCTTATGGAAAACAGTCCTCAGCTTTCCAATTTTAAGTAATTTGATTTGTCTTTTAAAAGAACACCTTCATCACATGGTGTTATTTTTTTTGTGGGAGGTAGACTACAGGCCTGAGGAACCTTTCAGTTTCTGTAATTTTACTGTCAAGTTAAAAAAAAAACTGAAACAACAAAAACAAACACATCCCAAAACAAAAATCTACTTTGAAGTCAAATACAGCTTTGAATGTTAAGTCTTGATTCTTTTTTCTAGTTGTAGATACTGATGAATGTCTGAACGCACAGTGTCAGCCAGTGAGAAGACCTGGTAACGGAAGTAGTTTTGGAAATAGAGGTAACTTTCTGGTGTGTTTGTAGTTCTAATGACTAGTTCATATTTGATACATTAAATTTTTCCTATTCAGGTACTTAGTTTTGTTATATCAGAGTCAGGGTAATACCAGTATTATTTTTGCATAATGTAGGCACTCAGTATCACCCTCTAGTTTTGACTGCACAACATAAAACGCTCCACCAAATTTGCCAGAAGGCAGGACTCCATGTTTAAAATCAATGTTTAGTTTACCTCTTGTTTTGGTTCTGTTCTGGGATATTTTTCTGATAATTTTTTTGAGTCATGATGTAGTATAAAAGGCAGCTGAGTATTGGTGTTCATGTATATGCCATGTGAGGGATTATACCAGTGCTCTTCTTGTGGAAGACCTGAAAGCTTGCTTGCTTTAGTATCCACAAAGCAATATTTATTCCCTGTCCTCTTCCTGTTTACAATGGTGACTACCACTCTTATATGCAATACACATGGAAGAGGTTGGTAACTGGCAGTTTGGCAATACCGCTGCATACTATCTAAATAGTTCTATGGCTTTAGTGGGGACTGGTCATGAAACAAGGAAGATGGAAACTCTAGTGTGGATTTACGTGTGTTTAGCAAAAGTTCTGACCTGCAGGACAGCTGTGGAGCCACTTGAAGTTGTTAGGTTTTTCTTTCAAAAAATGCAACACCATCTTCTAGACTTGTTTGAGTAATCAGGCAGCAGCACTTCGGTAGTGTGGAACGATGACAAACAGTTCTGCTGTAGACTTTCTTACAGTTACGAACTAACTCACAAGCTGTAGTGTTTAAGGTCTGTAATATTTATGGATGTTTATATGTAGGCTGTCTTTTGCATATGAGCCTTTAAGATGTGATCTTTTTTTAGTTAATTTTCTAAAACTCAAATTACATAAACTGGATGCACCAAGCATTGTGCAGAAGGAGTTATAGATGCTGTGATAGGAGAACTTCTTGGACTCATTTAGCAGAAGATGCTCTTTGTCATTACAAGATGATAAAACAGGTGTTCATTTGGAAGAATAAAGGCTAAGGAGCAAATGACAGTAGAAGTTGAGTGCTGGGTTCTTAGACAACATCTAAAACTGTCCAATATAAAAATGAGTAATGCCTTGTTTATGCATGTGGCTGTTTACTTTCTCTCCCTCCCTATCAGAAGGGTCACTAGGGAAAGACTTTAGAAATAAAAATATACTAAATACACTTGGCACTGCCTGTTCCAAGCAACTGATTAAGCAATTCTGAGTAATAAAAAAAAAAAATAGAAATTATTAGATCTGAAAGGCAGGTTTTCAAATCCCCACTCTGTAGGAGTCAGCAGTTGCAGTACTACCTCACTCTGCAGAGCTGTTTGTGAAAATGCTGTCAGTTGTCCTGTGACTGAACCAGGGGACTGAACTGATCTGCATCGTAACTGTAGAGTTGGAAGTTGGTAGTTTATATAGCATATATGCGTGTGAAGTCAAATACTTCAAGACTTAATGTTTAATGTACTTCTTGAAGAAAGCAATACTAGAGGAGGGCAGTAGACTCTTCCTTCTCATGATACTCTTTGGCAAAAAATATTTCTTCATTTTTCATATGTTTAGGAGAATAATTTAATTTTGCTGACTTTTTATCTGAATTCATAAAATAAGAACTGTGAAGAATAATTGCCAAATTAAAGGCAGTTGATCTGCTCATGCAAAATGAGGTAAATTAACTGGGTAAATTAAGTTGTTGTGTGATGTGGTCTCCTGCAGGTTTTCAAGAAAGAAACATTACAGAAGATCCTAGTACACAAAATAGAGGTTCTCAAGGATTTCATAGTGGCTTTGGACAAAGTCAGAGTAAGGGATTTTTTTTTTATATATTTATGTTGACTGATTTGTGTCACAACAACATACATTTGGTCTCTCTGTGGGTTTGCTTGCTCCCTAAGAACTGCAAGAATAAAGGTTAAAGCTATGAAATAGCTCTGTTCTTCAGCTGTGTTGTGGAATATGGATGGAGTCTTTGAAAATAGTATCATTGGGAATAATATAGCATAGGTTGGAGTTACAGAGAAATCTGTTTGGGCCATTGCGCTGTACTTTTTGGACTAAATAGTCTTAGCTTTAAGCCTACTATTTCATTATACTAATTCTAGACACTATATCCACTACTCTGTGTGTTACTTACAGATATTAAAGATGAGCAAAGCAGCAGACCTCAGTCTGGCACTTTTCTTGGCTCTGGAGGAAGAGGGGCATTTGGAGGTCATGCAGGTGAGACTTTTTAGAAGGGTGGTGAACCTTTCATATTTCCTCATTGCTGATTTGTGGCAATGCAATGCCTTCTTAGCTTTGATAACTACTATCACTGTGATTGTTCTCTGTGTCTGAATTAAGAACCTACTGCAAATGTTAGATAGCTTACTTGCATGCCCACACAAGACATGTTTGTAACTTGGATAAATTTTAGTAATTAGATTTTCAAAGCTCTTGTCTCCGTATTTATTGTTTTCTTGGTCTTACTGGAATTGGGTTGGTTAATACACAGTGAAGCAGAGGTGCTAATGCCAGAATTCAAAACAGGTCTTTAAGAACTTGCTCAGTTTTGAAATAGTCACTCTAGACTTCCACCACTCTCAATAAAGGGAGGTACTGTTTTAGGTTATCCAAGCTCACAAGTAAGGTTTGTAGCTCTAAGAAGCCAGCTCTTACTTATGACTTTATTCTAATGTTGGAGTTTTTTAGCTTTCTGCAAAGGATTTTCCCCTCATGGTTCTCTTTTCTTTTGCTTTCCTGATGCTACTGTAACTTGTAAACTATGTGTTGTGCTACCTAGAGATCACAGTAATCTATCACTCACAAAAGTCCCATCATTCAAATTAGAAATACCATTAAACTAGTGTAATGGGTGGTAGATGGCTGATACACCTAATCTAAGAACATTTTATGTGATACTGGTGAAAGAATTTTTCACTGTAGAAAAGATGGATTAAAATGCATTTTCAGAATTTGCCTCTATTTGACTTAAATCATTTTTTTCAGATTTTAAGTTCAAAGAATGTTTAGAAACTGAAGTGTTCATAGAGGCAACATGCCAATACTGATAGAGGTCATAATTATGTGCTTAATGCAGGATAGTAATGCTTTACTTTTTTTCGTGACCATTGTATAAAGTATTACTACTGTCATGGGTATTGGTAGGCAATAGTTGCACTAGTCTCTGTAGAGGCTCATGTGGAAAGATAATTCTTCATAAAGAACAGTTTGTTGCATGGGAAGTATGTCCTTTTATAATCAGAGACTGTGTCTGGATCTAGTGAAGAAACACAGAAAGGACTATGCTGTTGTACTACCTCCATGTCTGATTAGCAGTCACATCACTCTGATAAGAGTTTGTGGAGGTAAGGAAGGTAGGGCTGTGCTGGTGTTTCCTTAAACAGTTATGCTTTTTGCAGTTAGAGATACTGTGTCAGCATATTATATCTTCTGATGGCAAATAAGTATTGAAGAGGTTACAGGCACTGAATGTTTCATCTTCACTTGGATTCTCATTACCATCTTGATGGAGCTGTGGTTTTACAGAATTGCTTAAGAATATTGCTGCTGAGCAGGGCATTCTTGATCCAAGTAACAGCACTGGCTGCCTCTTCAGAACTGATATTTATGTTTAGAGTTTATAGTTCAGTCTTGTTGAGAATGAGCAGTTGGATTTATATGCTGCCCTGATGCAATTCTTTTGTGCTTACATTTGCTGCAGTGAGGAAGAATGCAGATGAGGAAGGACAAAGGAGGTATTGCAGGGTCACTGTCCTTCTGTGGTACCGATCTTAAGAGTGTCAGTCTCGTGGTATGATTTCTATGAATGGCTTGAGCTGCCCATTTGAGTAGAAAACCTGTTAACAGCTTTTGTGGTTGTCTTTCCTCTTTACCCAGTCTTGTGTCCCTTATCTACATTTCTAGCCTCCTTTTTTTTCCAGAGGGGCCTTAATGTTAGTCTTTTTTTTTTTTTTTTCCAACCTTCTTTGACATCAGCAACACTGCTTTGTGCACAGAGGAGATAGAGGCTACCAGTTAGGTTTAAGGCTTTTTCTAATTTGTGTAAAGGACTTAAAATGGATTCCAGAAATGCTGCTATTAACGGCTCAGTCTTAATACAGTTTTCACATACGTAAAATGTGTGATACTTCCTTGTTCTTAAGAATAAATCTTTTTTGTTTTTGAAGTGATAATGAAAGCAACACAGACACACAATAGATGGATGTCAAGGTCAGAACTTCCATGGAGTGAATATTATAAATGTGTGGCTGTTGAAATAACAGGATAGTTTTCTCTTCTAATTTAAATTCTCTCCTAACTCTTGAAAAACTACTGTCATGACACTGCAGTTTATGGCTATGGTTCTTTAGTTATTTAGAAGTTGGTTATGTAGCATAAAAAAAGTGTCTCCTGATTTTATGGAAAAGTTGAATAGTTCTTAAAATTAAGATTCTGTAGCTGTAAGCATATGTGAATTTCTTGCTACTCAAAATATTTATCGGTTTTAGGGGAACAACCTCACTTAGGAGATAACAAAACAAGGTTATAAAACTTCTATTTCTGTGGCAGTTATTTCTTGTTATAAATGCTTTCTTTGCTCATGATTCATCTCAAGTAAATATAGACAACTTTTATCTCCTCTTGCAAAGCATATGCTGGATGTAGGAGGGATCATTCCTCTTGGTTGTCTTTAAATCCAGCTTGCTGTATCTAGGTATCTTGTGATGGCCATCTTATAATCTGGGATGATTGCATTTGATGATAAGGCACTTGGTGTAAGTCAAGTAAGGACCAGATCTGGTCTGTGAAGTCCTTCAGCAAACTGCTGGGTTTAATTCCTTCATGTTGTTACCGTGAGGTCCTGCTAAGCTCAATGTTCTGACAGGTCTCCTTCTGCTCTTTAAAAGACAAATATGGGGCCTTTGTCTTCTGCCTTTTTGTAAATACTTTAATTGCTTACATAAGTATGTCCACTCATTCTACCAACCATATCAGGACCCACTGTTGAGTTTTCTAGGAGTTTTTGATTGACGTTCTTATTTAAATTTTCTCTCAAATGAGATTTTATTCCTGAAAGCAATTAACTTTAGACTGCTTTCTTTAACAGCACCTTACAAAGAGCACGCTGAAGAAATAGGTTTGGAAAGAGGTAAGTAGCTTTTTCACAAAGTAGCATGCCAGTTTTAATTTTCTTTTAATTTAAGGAACATTCTCTTAGAGTTGCTGGAAGTAATCGGGTAAAAAAGAAGGTAGTGATGTGGGTAAATGCATAACCATCTCAAAACTCTTCATGTAACATAAGTTACCAAGCAAGTAACCAAGTCACTTTATTTTAACCAATAAAGTTTAACCATACTGTTAAACTCAGTATGTTTAAACTTTATTCATCTTTAACTGTGGGCAACACAGTGGTTGTTTTCACCTAAATAAAGACCAACTTCTTGGAATGGAGTGCTGTAGAATTACTCTGTTGCTGGCTGTTTCTTCTTTCCAATGCTAAAGCTTACCTACTTGAGACACAAGTGTTAGAGAACTTAATTCGCAATAGTGTAGGCAATAGTAATGATAGTTGTGAAAATGAACCATGAAGGAACAGTAGATTTTCAGTTTCAGATGCTGTGGCATCTGGGATGCTGTTTCTGGAAAACAGGCTTCAATATGTTTTATTGACTTCAAGTCAGTAAATACAATTTCATGCTTTGTATGTGCAGGAGATCAGGTTAAAATGTATGATGAATGATGACTTTCTGACATGTATTCAAAGTGTCAGTGGGACATTATTAGAATGTTTACTTATCTGGGTTTTTTGCAAGTGACTTTAGCCTTGCTTTGCCTTTCTCTTAATCCTGAAATATAAAAAGACAAATAATGAACTCCTGACTTTTGCATGAATAATTTTGATTCCTGATCCTTCCTCACTTGAGGTCCCAGTGAAATGGCTTCTACTGCTAACTAACCTTTTAGTGAGCATCACATAATTAGTTTTATACCTCTGAGTTTATTAGCTTGAAAAATACCTTAAGTAATACAGAACTATAAATGTACTGCAATGAACAGATTGATTTTATCGTTGTATTAATAAATGCATTGTTATTGAACAGGATAATTTATAGCAGAATGAGTTTTTGTGGTAAAATTGGGTTTTGCATGGTAGTGAAGTAGAACCTAATTTAATTTTTGAGACTAGCTTTTCAGAGTAGGGTCCTTGAGCAAATGTGAGACAAGAATGCTTTACAGAAGTCAGACTCTAGTTGTGAGTTTTAGGTCCAGTATAAAATAAAGTTCTAACAATTCATTTATAAAATTTCTTGCCTTCCTGGAAGGTAGAGAGAAGTCTAAGTGACATCCCACTGAACTTATTTTCAATAGCTCCATACTTAAAAATAGTTTCAGTTTTCTTTATATTGTTCATAAACTTGAGTGATTGTATTCTTAAGGTCCAAAGGTGACTTATGTGCCCCCTCCTCCACCTGATGATGAACAAGCCATCTTTGTGCGTTATCAGACAGGAATTAATTTTGACAAGTATGATGAAAACATTGTCGAAGTGTCAGGACTTGACCCTCCAGGACCATTACTGGTTAGTGAGCTCATTAATCTCATGGTTTATGTTGAGTGTGATTCTGTACAGATGTATACTGAGTCTAATATTCACTGCTAATGGAAATACTGATAGAGATTTTGAATCTTGCAGACAGTACCATGTTGGAAGGAGGTGCTGCCCATTTTGAAGACATAAATTTGAATTCAGAATGACATAGACAAACTAGAGAAATGTTCAGAGAAAGTAATGCTGCTTGGACAGAAAGCATAGTCCTTAAAAGGCAGAAAAACGCCAGTTCCGATCGTGTAGAAAAGACGTCTTTGGCAGCAGTTTCTGGGAAGGCTGGTAGAGGCATCTTGTTGAAGTCTTAACAATGAAAATTAACACCTGTTGGAATAATTTTCATTTGGACAGAGAGGTGTTTTAGAAAAAATTTTCTAATTTCCTGATTTCTGTGGCTGCTGCTTGTTGTTTAAAAGTAAGGTATATCCATGCTTCTAATCCGTACTATGTACCTATTCTTTAAAAAAAAAAAAACCAACCAGTTCTTTTTAGGAAGAAGAATGAGGAAGAAGGAAAGAAGGGTAGTAGTACCTGTGTTGAAAGAGAAGATGCAGAGATTTTTTCTCCATCCATCTTCTGAAAGGTTTTCTCCCTCAAATTAAACTGATTTTGTCATGTATGATGCTTTTTAGTCATGGATAGGGATGTTGCTTTAGCTCCTCTTACACACTTAGTCTCTGTGCTGAAACCAGTATCTCCTACACAAAATGAAAATGAAGAGTTTTAGTTTGTTTTCATAGCATGCCATGATGTGACTTTACTTGCTTGAATACAAATGCATGGCTTCCATGTGGCTGAGCAATTTTTATCTTCAAGCTAGTAAGACCAGGCTTCACTGTCTTACAAACAACTTTACTTGAATGGCATGAGCAGGTTGAAGAAAAGGGGCTTTTACCTATTGGCAATCTAGAAGATGCCTTCAAAAGTTAATACTTTTTAATTTGGGTGTCTGTATCCTATGGTAAGCATCTCAGTTTTTAAACTTCTGTGGCTATGTACTGTTAATAATTTTTCCTCTTCCAGGCTTTTGAAGAAGCTAACCTTTGTCAGACTTTAAAAAGAAACATTGCTAAAGCTGGATACTCTAAACTTACTCCAGTGCAGAAGTACAGCATTCCTATTATACTGACCAGACGGGATTTAATGGCATGTGCCCAGACAGGATCGGGCAAAACAGTAAGACTTTTGTATAGCATTCATACTACTGGAAGTGTGTGACTTTGAGCTTTTAGGTGGATGCCTCAGTCTTCCACACACAAGGTGCTTCACAGCTTGTCTAATGCTTTGACTTGCAGTGCAGTGGCAGGCATAATAATAAGCACATATATGAATGATGGGTGAGTTGACACAATTTTGGGCTGAATTTCTTTTTAATTTCAGTGAACTGGTGCCTTGATATAGCAGGTCAGTCTTCAGGGCTACAAATTCAGATTAAGAAATAAAGGCATAGAAACTGCTGATGAGAAAAACCTTAGCTGTTGAAAGTTGCTGTGTTGTGTGGTTTTTTTGTTGGGTGTGTTTTATTTTGTGTGTTTTTGTAGTTTTAGGTGGTGGCATTTTCTGTTTGGTGGGTTGGGTTTTTTTTATTTATTAAATTTATGCCAGATTGCAACAGTGTGGTGTGCTGGTTTATCATCCTTGTTTTGATCAAGTCTGATCTGCACTGGACTTAGGTTTAGATGATTTGATATTAATTATGGAACAGTGTTGAGAGTTGATATTGAGTTGTCTCAGTTGGATAAAACAGTCATGTACCCAAATCTAACCACTGACCGCTCTGTATGAGAACATTTGGATATTAAGTATAGCTTTCTGTCGTTCAGTGTAGTGTGGAACTCTAGGTTCCCTGTGAGCTTATTAGTTAACTTGTTTTGAAAAAACTCTTCTGTTTGCAGAGGGGAAAATGTCCATAGCTTATGCTATAAATACGCTGAATGCTTTTGGGACTGCTGTACAGATAAGTAATGTGCAGATGCAGCTGTGTTGCAAACTGATCTGCTATTACAGTAGTCTAGAGAGCGGTGATAGATGGTTGCCTGACAAATCTATCAATGATAATGTAAAGCTTGTAAGTAAATGTTAGACAGGGGTTTTGATCCTGGGATACATAATTATCAATGTTTGACAACCTGATGTGTGCAACTGCCTGAAGAACCCAGAAGTTGGCTATTGCTTGACTTTGTTCCTGCATTAGACACTTAAGGACCAGAGAGGTATTTTCATACTTCTTAAACAAGGAGAAATAAGCTTGAATGTTCTGTAGTACATTCAGGACAATCCTTTCACGGTCTGATTTCCTTCAGTTGATAGTGTGCTGTAGTGTTTTATGCTGTAGTGTTTTAGCTTTAAGATTGATACTCAGCTTTTAGTGTGACTGATGAAAGCTTTAAGACTAAACAGCATAAATACTGCTGCTTTTTTTTTTTTTAGGCAGCTTTTCTTATACCAGTGGTGGCCCTCATGATGAGAGATGGCGTGACTGCCAGTAGCTTTAAAGAGCAGCAAGAACCGGAATGTATTATTGTTGCCCCAACTAGAGAACTGATAAATCAGATCTTCCTAGAAACAAGGAAATTTGTGTATGGGTAAGATTTTGCACTGTTGTCTGGTATTGATTATTACTTCATCTGAATCAGAAGTGCTTTAATTTTTTCATTCATACTTCCAAAAACTTTTCTGTGCCAATTGAATGACTACAAATACTTGAATTTAGATGGCAGTGGCTAGCAGGGTTCTTACTATATGGCTATAGTATCCTAATCTTCTGCATATTGGAACGGGTGAGGGGGGGCAGTGTGGGGAGAGGCTTTCTCCAGCCTGAAAAGGAGGTAACCACTAAACTTGTTACATCATCTTTACTGATGAGAAAAAAAAATAATGTCTTAAATGGAGTAACTTAAATTTAGTTTGCCTTATGTACTTTATACTTGCTTTTATTTTCGTCTTCACAAAAATAGAGGTATGTGTTAGGAGGTTTTAGTTAATTTTCAGTGATAGTTTCTAATAACTCTGTACTTTCCAATGTTTCTGGGCTTGGACAGAAATTCCACAGCTCAAGCTAGCTCTTCTAGCTCTTCAAAACAGAACAAAAGGTCATTGAGCCCTTGAATGTTGTGTGCCAGTACCTCTGAACTAGCTTTCCAGTGATCTTTCTGCTGCTGAGTGATAGGTTTCGCAAGTGCATGGGAAGAGAATTAAATCTGTTGTGTGTAATGACTCGTTACTGTTAAGGAGGTGGAATGGAGAACATCATCAGTACAAAATCTGGTGGGCTAAATTAGACTTGCCCTTGCTTGTTCAAGCAAACTGATGCTTGGGGACTGTCTGCTTTTGGGAAATATCATCATGTTTGCATACCTACTTACTAGGGAGGTTACTAAGAATAGCTTCTTAATCTCTAAAATTATTCTAACTATATAGCTAGTTCTATCAATTATGGTATTTTGAAATAGGTACAGATGCTTTCACAATAAAATAGCTTTTGAATTTAGTAAGTTTCTGCTACAGCTGCCTTGCAGTAAAAGCAAGATAACACACATTTGGGGGCCAGTTAAACAATATCAGAGTGTGAATCTGTTGCCTATAAAGAATTGCATGCATACTGCTCAGTTCAGATTAACAATATTATTAAGATCCTTGGTTTAGTTCACGACTAGAAATATGAAATATGTATATTATTTGATAGCGGATAAACATTGAAATGTTAGTGTCCATCCTGTTTCTGAAAAGTTCCAGTTAAACGTAGTAAAAATTTACCAGGTTTCTCTGCTACACTGTTGTTGCAAATGAAGCTGAATTAGTATCTTCAAGAACGGAGAGTTTGAATTTGAGTGTGAAAATACTCACTGCATGCATGTAAAATCCTTAGCAGGAGGTTATAATGATAAGCTTGTAAACTTGCTCTTCAGCTGTGTAAGGTAATTCTTGCTCATAGAGGTAGTTTTCTACAGGAGGAAAATATGTGATGTAGCTCTACTGGGTAGATCTAACAAAAAACTTAAGTAGAAAGAGCATGAAGTAGTTTAGTGTTTTGAATGGGTTTGCCACCTAATGCTTAAGTGGCACACTGGATCTACCTGTGTAATTTTTTTTTTTTTGCACCATCCTTTCAAGGTGTGGAAAAACTACTTCTGAAGCTCTAAAGGCATATATATGGTGGTTCTGTTTTTTCTAAGTATGCTGTGTAAAAGGGAACAATGTCTAGCACTATTTTGGCTCTTACTGCCAGTAACTCTCAGCTGAAGAGAGAGGGGAGAATACAGCTAAAATGAAGTGTTCCTTCCAAGTAAACGACCTGTGCAGCCTCTATTATATAGTGTGAATGGGCAGTTTAAACTTAGGGTGAGTGAGTTTCTGGTCTTGGATCCTGCTTTTGGTTATAAGGTGTGCTGTATAGTGAAGGAATTGAACCACTCTAAGCTGGTTTATGGTAGATCTGATGATTTTTTATATATTTTCATGAAAAAATACTCTTTGCATTCTTTTAAATTAATTCACGTTTGTTTTTCTTTTCTATGTAATAGAACTTGTATAAGGCCTGTTGTGATCTATGGAGGTACACAAATAGGCCATTCAATTCGTCAGGTAATGCAAGGCTGTAGTATACTATGTGCCACTCCAGGAAGGCTTCTAGACATTATAGGAAGAGAGAAGGTAAGATCTTTAAACTTAAGTCTTAGCTTTTTACATACTGGTTTTCATTCTTCAAATCTGATAGAAGCAAAGCTAGAGCTTGAAAACTAGTCAGTATGCTGCCTTTTTACAGGCGCTTAAAATACAAGTGAGATTTTCATGGAATATCTAAATACCCTGATGTTTTTCAACAAGTAGCATGAGTGCAGATCTCTTCAGTCCTTTTCAGGGCCCACTGGAATATATCAGTCTAAATCAAACTGGCTGCAGTGTTCTTGGCAATTGAATTTTATAGCTTAAATACATGGAATGCCTTTAGTTCCTGAGGAAAACTCCATAGCAGACTTCCATTTGATGTCCTGTTTGGTTTGCTGTAATAGCTTTTATCTGTTTGAAATTATGCTAATACTAATTATTTGAGTATTTTAGTAGTGATTTTATTACAAATCCTTTCCAGCCATTATAAGTTCAAATCAAAATTTCTAGATATTATAATGGTGGCTCAGGGATGTTGCACTGGGCAAATGAAGTTTGGAGAAATGCTTCTTGGTAATAAACTAGAGAGTGTCTTTCTGCAGTCGTCAGGCTCCTAGTCAAAATGACAGTCTTGGTCAGCAATAGTGAAGTCGTAATGTCCTTAATACTGCTTTCTGACATAAATTTTTTCAGAACAAAATGCTTTTTGAGCACATGTGAGAGTTACATGAGAGAACCTGGCTAAAACTCAGAGCAATCTCAAAATAGTTATGCTGAATAATAGTCACTCTGTAGGCCCTATGTGGATTATGTTGCTGAACTAAGTTTTGAAGCATCTCAGTGCACACATACTATTAGAATTAGTGTAGATTAAAAAGTTAGGGGTTGAGATAATGCACATAGACTTTTATTTGTGAATAACTCACTTCTACTAGAAAGAAATAAGTAAAAGGTGGATTTTGGCAATTAGGAGATTCTGTAAGTGTGTACTGTCAAGGAACCAATACATTTTTTTCTTTCACTGAAATACGTGCAGATTGGTTTACATAATGTGAAGTATTTGGTGCTAGATGAAGCAGACCGCATGCTTGATATGGGTTTTGGGCTGGATATGAAGAAGCTGATTTCTTACCCAAGCATGCCACCAAAACACAAACGTCAAACACTAATGTTTAGTGCTACTTTTCCTGAAGAAGTTCAGAGGTGAGTAAAGTAAAAATTGAAATATATCTGAAGATATACTTGAATAGAGCTAAATGTCTGAAGAGTTGTTAAGAGCAATCCTTATGTTTAAAAGCTTAAATTTTGCTAGAATTCTAGATACTGAAAAGCTATGCTGTTAACACTCCTTGCTGAAGAATTACCTTCTTTTAGGTAACAGAACTAGGAACCTGCATAGATTAACTGCTTAATTTAGGTGGAGACTCTAAAGCAACTTATGAAGGTTGTCTATCTGAAGGCTTTTAGATTCCATTTCTGCAGAAGTCCACATACTGTCCCTGTTTGTTTCTTGTCCCTCCACCACTACATTTCTACAAGCTCAAAAAAGTCCCCTTGCTGTTTCACAAGCAGCAACTGGTAGCGCTGTCTTTGGCACCAGGTTGTAATATAAACAGACATCCCAAATAATGCTCAACTCACAAGCCTTACTGATACACAATTCTTATTAATAAGTCGTGTTTGTTTTCAGTAGTTTTAAAGCTTCCTCAAATGGGTTTAAGATATATCTTACAGCTCCACTACTCACTATCCTTAAAGTTCCACTTTACAGACTGAGAGAAGGGACAGTCTTCAACAGATGGTAGTGGGGTTGCTGAGCCTGGGAGTAACAGAACAAAATACCCCATTCCCTGTAGGTGGATGGAAATTGTTCAGTATTTCCACTTTTGAAGAGACAGGCATCTGAATACTCATTCTGAAATTGGAGGATTCCAAACTTCAGTTTGAGCAGTTGACATAATTTTGATGGCTTTTGTGGTAGGGATACTGCTGTGACAGTAGCACTAAAAAATACCAGTAAGCACATTACCGTTTGAGAGCATGTAAACTGATCAGACTGTTGCAGCAAAGTACATTGGTACTTCAGTGAGTCAAATCCTGACAACTTTATTCCAGCCTTCAAAAAGCCTGAAAGATCTTTTTGGAGGTGGAGAGAAAACGTATTCAGTAGTTAGCTGTCCAGAACGCAAGAGGTGAATGGACTGCTTTCCCCGTTCAGTTGGTTAATACTGACAGCTGTTGGGGAGATGAATTGCTTTTCATTAAGGAGTATTGAATTCACTTTAAGCTTAGACTTTAGTTGTGTGTTATGGCTTAGGTTCCTCAGTCAAGACTTTTCTCGTAATACCTTTTTGTGTTGCTTTGTATGCACTGGACATGAAGCACACTTGTTTATCAATAAGTTATTACAATTTAGTAAAATTCTTATGTATTATGAGTCATGCCAAGGAATTACCTGTTTTGGTGAGTTTTATCTCTCAGATAAGATAGCCGTGTAAGGGATAACTGAAGAGAAACGCTGTCTAAACAAAAGTTGGTAACCATGGTAAATGTGGTAAATAAATGCCATGCAGTAAACTGTGTTTTTTAAGCAGTGCTTTTGTTGAGCAGTCAGGATAATGATGTCTCTTAGAGGCCTGATTTGAATTCTGGCCAGTGTAGAATTCTCCTCTGTCCCTCCAGCTAGTGATGAAATAGCGCCACCAGAACGGTTCTGTGAGCATATAAGTCAGTAAACCATTTTATTACAAGTACATACGTGGAACTCTGTGAGATGGCTAGAAAATGCAGTGTTGGTACTATGAAAAGCTACCGGGTCCTAATCAGTTTGTGCACATTCTTGTTGATTAGGTTTTTTTGCCAGCTCTCTGGAAAACAATGCAGACTGTCTTAGCTTTTTAAAAAATGCACGTATGACTCCTTATATTCTCTGCCTTGAGGAATGAGACAAGTGTTTGTTGTGAGGGTTGCTTAAACATAAATGAGGTTCCTTGATCTCGAAGCAAAAATAAGCTACATAATAGACTTCATGTTGTTTTTGTTTCTTCTCAAGGCTGGCCAGGGAATTCTTGAAAACTGATTATTTATTTGTTGTTGTTGGATGTATGGGTGGAGCTTGCAGAGATGTTCAGCAAAATATTCTTCAGGTTTCTGAGTATTCCAAGAGAGATAAACTGATGGAAATTCTACAAAGCATAGGTAACCTTCGTTATTGCTAATTGTCTTCCAAGGAAGACAAAATTGCTTGGTTTTTAAACCTGTGCTCTTGCTGCTGACTGGTTCATGATTCCATTCTATTAGTTTCAAGCTTTACAAGACTACTGACTGAAACTGGAAGCAGACCTTGAAGTTCTAGGTTTTTAGGCATAGTTGTGTTACAGGTATTTGTCAAGGTCTTATCTCTATTGAGTACTAGCAGACAAGCTTCCCAGATGGTTAGTTTCTGTATATGGTCAATTATGGTATTTTGGCATCTGGGGGTATTACCTCCAGATTGTATGTGTATTAATGTGAACATTTGGGCCTCTGTGTTAACAGTAGAGATTCTTCCATTTTTGCTCTGAATTTATCTTAAGTTTGAATGCTGAAAACTGGAAAGGAGTTTGGAATTAAAAACAGTCTTTGTACCTTGTTGTTCAGTGCTTAGAATGGCGTGCTACTTATAGCCACATGCTACAGAAAGGGAGTGCATGCTTACCACAGAACAACATTTGTTTCCTCCCTTTGTTGAGGAGAAAAATACAATGCGCTTGTCTTCAGCTAGGTTTCTGTTTTGATTTAGAAATTGATGGATTGAATTTAATTAGTTCACCACAGGCAAGAAATTACAATCATAACTTAAAGAGTTCACTCAAAACTCGTTCTGTTATTCGGTGTTTATATAATTGCCACTGTGAATAGTGAAAATGCATCAGTTTTCAAACTGCAGAGGATCTGAACTCTTGTTTAACATAGGTCATGAGCGAACCGTAGTGTTTGTGGACAAAAAGAAAAAAGCAGACTACATTGCAGCCTTTCTTTGTCAAGAAAAAATATCAGCCACTAGCATCCATGGGTAAGTATTTTAAGTGAAAATCAGGTGATAGTGTTAAGTCACTTAATACTGTATCTTATGAGAAGCTTTTATGAGAAGTTTTCATGTTTGGCTCTATCTGTGACTTAGCTTGCCTTGTTTCAGATAACCCTGTGATCTTTGGCAGCTCTACCCAGTTGAGAATATAGTGTTTCTGAAGGCCAGTTCTCACAGTGTTGCTGAGTATACATCTTTCTGGTTAACCACGCTTCAGATGTTGTATAAGATCTGGAGATATGCCTACTGCTAAAAAAAAGTTATGTAATAAACTCAGAGTCAGCTGTTGTTTATGTGTAGTTTTTGTCATCATTTGTGTGACCAAAACCAGACGTTTTGGTTTTACTGGTGAGATGATGGTCATAAGTTCAAGTGGCAGTTGTGGATCTTCCACTCTGTCTTACAGGCTTCTTCAAAGTGATAAGTCATGTAGTATCCAGTTTTCTGATGCCTCCTTGGTGTGTTCATGGACATAGAATTTGTATGGTGATAGACCTAAAGAGAAGATGCTTCTAACTTGTGTTTGTTGTCTACTCAGCAGTGTTGCATACATGAACAAATGTTGAGAAACAAGTTGAAACTTAAGCTGCTAATTCCAGCTGTAAATCCACCTAGAAGGATGGCCTGTCTTTCATGTAATGAGCTGGAACATAGTTCTGTGGTGATTGTTTTATGACAAAATGTAGGACAAACTGAATCTTCATATTCCCAGTGAACTGTAGCATATCAAAAATATAGTTTTGCAACATTTTTCATGTTGTACTAAGATGAAGGGACTTGAATTCTTGACAGTAAAGTCATGTTTTGGGCAGTGTTCTGACAGATATCAGAATGTTGAGGTTGTAGATGGGTTAAAATTAACTTAATACACAAATACATGATGTTTGTGTGTATCCTGTGCCCTGTCAGTTTTACAGGGTCATTTTAAGAAGTTCTGGTCTTCTATTCTTGGCTAACCTGAATTGCTATCCCACAACATGTCTTGTGTGAGAGGAGGTTCTTTACACACTTCTGTAGAATTACTATACTGAGTTAAGGTATACTTAAAAAGAGAATAACTGGTTCTGTGGAAGCTGCTAAACTGTCACAAATGTTACTGTTCTCTTACTCACTTGAGATTTTGAAGTTGAAGTTAGTTAGGATAGATGCTCTTCCCCAGAATAGTGGTCATACCAGACTTCACTAAATGTGCCATGTTAGATGCAAAAGACCACTGGGTTTTAGCTTTTTAATTTGTTCTGTCATTTGGACCAGAAAGATCATGAGTTAAACTCTGAGCTACTGTACTTAAGTACTGGATAATCTGTAAATATTCTTTTAAAATGCAAACCTCAAAGCAAATCTAGTTTTCTTCTGATGATAAACAAAAGGCAAGTTCTGTACTGTTGGCTAGCCACACTTCCTAGTGTCTCTGAAAAATGGCCTATTCAGAGTCTAGGCAGAATTCATCTTTGCTACAAAGATCCCTGCTACAAAGAAGTAGGAACTATGGAATGAAGAAACAACCAGTTAAACAAGTGGATCTTCTTAGGGAGGCAGTGAGTTCAATACATGACTATCTTTGATTCTTTTAAAAAATTTATTTTCACTAGAGACTTAGGTTAAAATAGTTGCTGTGTCTTACTGCTAATCAGTTAAAAATTCAAAAAGGCAAAACTGGGAGTGTGTGGGCTGGGTGGGGTTTTTTTTTGTTTGTTTACTTGCTTTTTTTTCCCCGAGAACTACTTCTGTCCATGAATCATGTTACAAGTGAAAAGGACTTGAAATTTTGATTTGAAAAATCTTGATTTTTTTTTTTTTTTTGAGACATTCATTCTAACCACTGTTGTCTTTGCAGAGATCGAGAACAGAGGGAGAGAGAATTAGCTCTTCAGGATTTTCGTTCTGGAAAATGTCCAGTTCTTGTGGCAACTTCAGTTGCAGCAAGAGGACTGGATATTGAAAAAGTTCAGCACGTAATTAATTTTGATCTTCCTTCCACCATTGAAGAGTATGTACACCGAATTGGACGAACTGGTCGTTGTGGAAATACAGGCAAAGCAGTTTGCTTCTTTGATAATGTTTCCGATGGCCATCTTGCACGATCTCTAGTTAAAGTGCTTTCAGATGTAAGTTTCAAATCTTTGTGCTCAACTTTTTGTATTCTTTAGGATTTCACTGTAATTTACTCAGCAACTATTACTTCTTTGGTACAGTTATGGAATTCTTAGTATGAATTGGTAAAACAGTCAAAGGCTCTAAATTCACTTTTCTAATTATGCAGGCCCAGCAGGAAGTTCCTGTTTGGTTGGAAGATATTGCTTTAGGTTTTCAAGGAGAGGGAGCCTTCACATCAGTCAATAACCAAAAGGTAAGTCTGGAAATGAACTGGAAGTTGTGCCTTTTTAGAACTTTATCTCAGTATAAAAGTGTGCTTAGCAGTGTATATCCGGAGTAATGCCACTGGAATTGTTTGGACTGTAACCATGTCCCTTAACTTAGTTGTACATCTGTGAAGTACTGAAAGTAATTTTGGATAACTTGCTTAGCTTAGACTCTTACAAATGTGGCGTTAACAGCTGTGTTAGTCTTGGTTTGTAGTGTCAAGAATAAATGGGAGGAAGAGGTTTGTGCAAACATACACAAAGGCTGTAGTTCCAGAAGTTTCCCTACTGCACATGTAGGGTAGGAGCAAATAGTTCCTAGTTATACAGTCACTTCTTGTTATGAATCGCTCAATCAAGTAACTAACTTGACTAAAAACTTCAGGTAATTATAGTTACAGTTAGATAAATGTCCCAATCTGATCCATGTCAAATTTGTTCCTAATGTCTGTGATGAAGAGGAGCCCTCTGATCTCTTACTGTTCCTGATAATCCATATTTTAAAATACAGCTGGAGTACATGAGACAGCCTGGGTGGCATAGCTCTCAAATCACTCTGCAGTTACTAGTTTAGGATTTAAATTCTGTGTCTGCTCCTACTTTGAATTATTTTTTTTCCCATCTGATGTTTGATACTTCTTGATTTTATCTACTTAGATTTTAATGCCTTCATCAAAAGCCTTGCCTTGATCTTTTGCTTCCATAAGAAATTATCACATCTTAGTTGCATTCCAAATGCTAATACTCTCTTAGAGACCCCAGGAGAAATAATTACTCTCTCTACTTACACAATCTCTGAAGCTTCAATGAGTTTAAGCTCAGACCTTCCTTTCTTTAATTACCTTTTCCCATACCATAATTATTGAAAGTATTGAGTGTTTTAGGTGTATTTACTTGACTGACTAGATCACTAATCATTCCTGAATCTTTTTTCTTTGGGTCTTCGTGGGACCTCAGTTACATGCTTAAACTTGTGGTTCCTTCTCGTGCTTGCAGCCACAGTGAATCTTTCTTCCATGTTCCTGTTCAAGGATAGTTTTTTAATTTGTATAGATTGCTTTCAAAGGTGGATCTCATCAACCTTTGAGTCTAGATTGCTTCCTAATACACATCTCTGACTTTTTTTGTGGTGTCTCCCATAGTATCATGATATCTGTCATTTCTAGATCCAAGTCTGTCCTTCATGTCCTTTACAACCTCTGAGTTACCAAAACTGACTGTGGCCTGTCCACATATTTGTGAATAGAATAGTTTCAGGGGAAACCTGTCTGTTTGCCTTGGGAGTAACACCCTCTTAATCACATCTATGCAGTGCACCAACTCTTTAAGTTGCAAGATAATTGGGTTCTAATTCCTTTCTTATAAGACCTTCTGATGTCAGTGATTCTGACAGAAACTGTGCATTTGTAACCGTCCCTCTTTTTTTCTTCAAAATTAAAGTTGGTTTTTTTGCTTGTTTACTATTGAAAGAGGAGCTTGTATCATGTAATGTTCAGTAAGGATCCTGATGCCTTTTCTTCTCGGCTAGAAAGGTAACATCTTATTTGTGTTTTTACAATATTTACTTTCAAAGGAAATGCATGAAAGGGCCATTTGATACTAAAAGATTAATTTGAAAGAGAAATATTTTGGAGGCTCTTCCCTACTGTTTTGGGACAATCTTACATAAGACCGGGCTTCATCCTTTTTCCAAAGGAGAAGGCTTTTGCTGGGAAAGTAATGGAGTCATTTAAGAGTGACTTAAACAACAAATTTGGAAGGAAGTTTTTCCCCAAAGTTTTGTGAATCAATTCGTGCTGGGTAAGAGAAGAAGTTGGGGTTTGAACTTCAGGAAGGATTATTCCCATGCCTGATAAAATCTGAGGTTGATTAAACTGCATTGATTTCACACTGGGATCTAAAAACCTTACATATAAGACCTGAGAATCATAGAATCTTCTGGGTTGGAAGGGACCTTCAAAGGTCATCCAGTCCAACCACACTGCAGTGTGCAGGGACATCTTCAACTAGATCAGGTTGCTCAGAGCCCCGTCCAACCTGACCTTGAATGTTTCCAGAGATGCAGCATCTATCACCTCTCTGGGCAACCTGTTCCAGTGTTTCACCACCCTCATAGTAAAAAATTCCTTCCTTGTATTTAGACTAAAACTCCCCGCTTTTAGTTTAAAACCATCACCACTTGTCCTGTCGCAACAGGCCCTGCTCAAAAAGACTGTCCTCATCTTATAAGCCTCCTGTAAGTACTGGAAAGCTGCAGTAAGGTCTCCTGGAGCCTTCTCTTTTCCAGGCTGAACAACCCAACTCTCTCAGCCTGTCCTCAAAGTAGAGGTGCTCCAGCCCTCTGATCATTTTTGTGGCCCTCCTCTGGACCTGCTCCAACAGGTCTGTGTCCTCCTTGTGCTGAGGTCTCCAGAGCTGGACACGGTACTCTGGAAGAGGTCCCACTAGAGCGGGGCAGAGTGGCAGAATCACCTCCCTCAACCTGCTGGCCACACTGCTTTTGATGCAGCCCAGGATATGGTTGGCTTTCTCGGCTGTGAGCACACATGGTCGGCTCATGTCCAGCCTTTTATCCACAAGTACTTCCAAGACCTCTGCAGGGCTGCTCTGAATTCCTTCATCCCCCAGCCTGTAATGATACCAGAGACTGCCCCCACCCAGGTGCAGGACCTTGCACTTGGCCTTGTTGAACCTCCTGAGGTTCACACGGGTCCCCTTCTCCAGCTTGTCCAGGTCCCTCTGGATGGCGACCTGTGTTTCTGGCATGTCAGCTGCACCACGCAGCTTGGTGTCATCTACAAACTTGCTGAGACTGCACTCGATCCCACTGTCTATGTCATTGATGAAGATACTGAGCTCTGGTCCCAGTACAGACCCCTGAGGGACACCACTTGTCACCAATCTCCATGCTTTCTTTGACCTTCCTTTTCTGATTGACGTACCTGTAGAAGCCCTTCTTAGTATTCTTTGCAGCCCTTGCCAAGTTCAGCTCCAGCCATACATACCTTGGCCTTCCTGACCTTATCCCTACACAACTAGGCAGTGTCCTTCCCAGGATACCTGTCCCTGCTCTCACTGCCTGTGCTGTTCCTTCTTGCCCTTTAGTTTGACCAGCAGGCCTCGATTCAGCCACGCTGGTCTCTTCCCTTCCTTGCCTGATTTCTTATACCTGGGGAATCAAGAGCTCTTGCACTCTATGGAAAGACGCCTTAAAGATCTGCCAGCACTGTTCTGCTCCCTTGTCCCTGAGGGATGTTTCCCAGGGGATCCTATTGACTAATTCTTTGAAGAGCTGGAAGTTCGCTTTCCTAAAATTCAGGGTCCTGACTTTACTCTTGGCCTGACCCCTATCCCTTAGGATGTGAAATCCACCAGTGCGTGATCACTGCAGTACAGGCTGCCTCCAATCCTGACATCAGCAATGAGCTCGCTTGCATTGGTGACCATCAGGACCAGTATTGCATCCCCTCTGGTGGGGCTGTCTATTACCTGACTTAAGTTATCCTCAAGGCACTCCACTAGTCTCCTGGATGGCCTATAGTTTGCTGTGCTACCTTTCCAGCAAATGTTGGGGTGGCTGAAGTCTCATAGCAGGACAAGAGCCTGCGAGCACCGTGCCTTTTGTAGGCGGAGGAAGAAGTCTTTGTCAACAGGCCCCCCTTGATCAGGCAGCCTGTAGCAGACACAAACCACAAGGTTCCCTGTCTTGCCTTGGTTTCCAGTTCTTACTCATAAGCTTTTGACCTGCTTGTGGCTACTTTTCAGAGACAGCTCTTGACATTCTATGCATTTCTTGCCATAGAGGGCAATGCCTCTGCCCCTCCTTCCTTGCCTATCCATTCTGAACAGCCTGTAGCCATCAAGAAATTAATGCCATCAGAAGTTCAGTGATGAACGAGCCTCTCTATTTAAAAAATATGATGTTCAAATTACATTGAGACGTGTGCATAAAGCTGAAATTGTTAGTAGTGACTTTGACCATTAAGTGATTGAAAGTGTAAATGATTCTAAACTAGTATCTGTTCCGTTTCCTAGAATTACAGAGGTAGAGGCAACATGAACCCAGGAGGAGTGGAGATACCGTGTTCTGCAAGTGCATCTGAGTCATGGGATTAAAACTACTTTAGTACAAACTAGATTGTATTCTATTATGCTTTAAGTGAACTGTTGCACTCAATGTTTCTTACTGTTGAGCTTATGGAACAGTTAATGTTAAAAGAGTAGCTTGTATCATATGCTAAAGCTTTCAGTAATGTATACGTACTCTGTTATGATGAACCCCATGATGATTATCACTTAACGTAGGAAGTCAAAAACAATTTTTAGGAAACCCTTCTGGTGTTAAGCGTTAAAACTTTCAGTAAGTGTTTGATGCTTTGTAGCTGCTATGTTGCTGTAAAAAGATGGAGTTTGCAAGTGGAAAGTAGTAGATCCCTTGAACTTACTACTTTGTTATCAAAATTTTGCATGGGAAGATACTCCTGTGAAGATGTAGTCTGGGAAAGCAGCATGTAAAGGGCTCATCTAAACTTAATGTTTGGTCCTTTTTGTAACAGGTCAGTTACAAAATTTGAATCTAGTGATGACTTAATCTGTTCAACGTTTGTAAACAGTTACTTAAATATTCACTCCTTAAACTTTTATTATGGTTTCTTCTGCATCAGATATACTGCAGTGACATATGCCTTTCCGTATAACTGGTATTATTTCAACAAGCATGGAATGTGCATCTCCATATGGAGCTAAAGGTCAGTGGCTACATCCACAATTTAGCTGAAATCCATGTTTTACAGAGCTGTCTTCAGAGAAGGATGGAGCTCTGTGTTGCTTCTATAATGTTTTTGCCTTTGACATAGTACTCTTCTGTTAACTCTTGTGGCAAAGCTTGCTTTAGCACAAGCTTGATGGCTCTCTACATCTAGCCTGTGTCCAGGGCTAAACCATAGCAGCTTCTCTACTGCCCTGTGGCCCCTCCTCAACAGACAAGGGGAAATGGGAAAAGGAGAGGAGACCCGTGGGTTGAAATGAAAACCGATTTAATGAAACAGCAAAACTAATACCAATGCCAATGTAAAGTATACAAAGTTGTACTCAGCCCAGTGAATGTTTGGCAGTCACAATAAACAGGAAAGCGGTCCTCTGGGGCAGCATGGTAAGAAAGTCCTCCAGGGTTAGGAAGAAGCAGGAGGAGCAGGATCAGGAGGAGCCCCTGTCCTCAGCAAACTTGCCCCTTTAATAATGAGCGTGTTAATGGTGTGGGACACATTGGTGAGCCAGCACGGGTCTGTGGCCCTGGGCTTTTTCCCCTCCCAGTTTAAGCTGCTGGGTGACTCAAAACTGTTAATGGCCTGCAGACCATGGGTGGCCTGTGATTCTATCTGAGCAAAACCAGAGGAGTGGGTCATGTGCAAAAGAGTTTCCCAGTCTTGTAGAAGCTGTAGAGGGTAAATAGCCATTAACAGTTCAAGCAGATTTCCTTAAAGTTGCTTTTTCTTTTAAAATATTTTATTTACCAGTGCAGCATGCTACAAAGGTGTATATCATTGTGTGCCAAAGGAAAATGGCGAAGTAACTATAATTTGTAATGTCTTGCGTTGTGGAACAAGCTTACAGGCTTCTCATTTTCTCTGGTATTTAGCATGCAATGCTGAGCAATATTTCTTGTAGTCTTCCCACTTAGTACAGGGAAATAATACTTTTAAGCTCTGCTTGTAAGACTGAAGGTTTAATGGCCAAGCTTGTAAGAATCTGCACCATGGAATGTGTTGTTGTGGAAAAGCAGGCTGTCATTCTTATTTTTTGTATGAGTATCTTTTCAAAAGTGTTTATTTACTTAACAGTATTTTTGTAAATAGATATTTGTTTTAGAAAACTGTAGTTTTACTGCTAAATAATGTGCAAAAATGTAAAATAAGTCTTACTTGTGTACTTAGAAGTGAACTGAAAAGATGGTACACCCAAAGTGCAACCTATAAGCAACGGATGTATTTAAACTTGAAGTCCATAATTCAGAGTACAGTACCCTCAGCAGCAGAACTTCTTTTCCTGACAAGTCTCCTTGAGGATTTTTGCATCCATTCTGAATTTCAGGGAGGAAACTGAAGGTGGTTTTGGTTGCCAGCTGCAACAAATGCAAGTGAACTGTAATTTACTAGAGGAAGCTCTACAGCTGATGAAGCCTTCAATTTCTGTGAAGAGAAACCAATGGAAATACAGTCATGCACCACTTGTGGCCTAGAATAAAGCTATGAGACCCTTGCTTAGATTTGTTCAAAGGACCACTTCAATCACTGGGTGTTTTTTGCTTTGCCTCCCATTTTATGCCTTTTGTTGGAGGAGCGAGGGAGGACAGCAGGTGGCAGCAGAGGGAGTTCTGTAACTGTCTAAAGAGCTGTTTCAGCCCTGTTGTTCTTAATCACTTGCACTGAAAACTAGATTTTAACAAAATGGAAAAATGCTGTTCTTGCTTAGAGCTACTCTAGTGCTGTGTCACATTTTGCTGCTGGGAACTGTTAAGTGCTCAAATTGTTCATCTTGCTTTAGAAACACTGCATGAAAAACTAAACATGGTTGAATTTAATCTTTAGAGGAGCTGAAGGTACAACTTGCAATACCTGACTAAAGGCCGTAAAATCTGGTGGTTGGAAGTTAAAGCTGCAGCAGTTTCATTGCATTTTATTTGTAGCTTAGAAAGTAATGATTAGAATAGCTTGTTAGTACCTGTTACAGTTTATCAAATATAGCATCTCAAATTACTCTTACAAGAATTAAGAGTGTGTGGGTGTATATGGATGTTTAACAGAGCACATGGGCTTTCCTTAAATATTTTGAGAAAAGAGTATTCATCTTTGTGTAATTTGGGATGGGCGAGAAGAGGGTTGATAATCAGTCTAGTTTTCTGAATAAACCTTTATCTGGTTAAAAGTAAATCTGAGAAGTGAGTATGTGTGCACATTTGCAGTATGTTTGACTGCTGACTCAGTTTCATTTATAGATTCTTCTTGCGTCTTGTCTTTCCGTGCAGGGGCTTGCTTGATTTATTTCCTCAAGTTTCTAGGTAAAAAGAGATTGCACAGTACTTCTACATGAACTTGCCAGCATGCAGTCCTGAAGTATAGTATCTCTTTGTTTTGAAAGTTAGTGGCATTATGCACTGAACTACATTCATTCTTTTTTTTTTTTCCTCTGCTTCAGCTAGGTGTAAATGTGCCATAAGGTATCAAATCTATCAAAAATACTAACCAAAATTGTTTATTTAAGACAAAAAAAGCAATAACCAGCTAACTTCACCAATGTAATAATTGGTAGTGCATTAGATAATGCATGCATGAATCTGGAACCCATGTTAAAGTCTCCCTGGAACATTTGGTGCCACAATGTTTGCGTTTGTACTTGAAGTTTCCTTTTACAACAGTCAGTAAATAAAACATAGCACTGCTCAATGCACACCACACTACTCTGGGCAAGGCAGATTTTTTTGCATTTCCTTTACATGGAAATGTTTATTTCTACAACTTCTCTGTGTTTTTTCTGCATGTTCAGAACTGCCCTTTTCCTCAGGGAATAAAATTGGCCTTTTTTTCATTTAAATAATTTCTGAAGGCGGTGAGAGTTGCCACAAGCAAATGTTTTTGTATTGTTATTTTTTTTTCTGCTACATCATAAACCAAAACCAACCCAACCAAACACCAACAAACATAAACTAGGATGGTATTGAAATAATTTTAAGAGGGAAAACGAGTCACATTTACTACTTGCTATGAGAGGGTGGGAAATTGAAATATCAAGTCTGATGTAAGATACTTTTGTCTAAGCAGAAGAATAGAATGCCCATTGTAAAGGGAGAGAGGGAAGATTAGGAAATGGAAATGGAGGGGAAATAGAAAACTTCAGGAATAATATTAGTAGAAAACTACAGTTCCTTCTTGAACATTCAGTTTTGTTTTAAACCTCTTGTGACTCTTTAAATACATGTTTAATCTGCAGGAAAATGTTTCAATCTTACTCTCAGCTGAAGGAAAACATTGGCAACGGAAGTTGGGGTGGGGAATGAACTTCACTGTCATCTGCCTCTCTGTTACTTTCATTCCTGCACCAGGTAGTTTTATTATTATATGGAGAATGTGTTGAAAATCTTACTGGGAAATACTGCATAAATACCTTTTTCACTCAAAATAGTCCCTTTGTCCTGCAGGTGGCAGTCAGGATGAACGTTCTTAAAAGGTTCCACTGAACTGACTGAAACCTGAGAACAACTTACCTGTCATTCCATTCAGATGCATCTACTGCCTACAGTGTGCTTGAATGCTTTTTCCTGTCTTCCATATTTATATAAAAAAAATCCTGTTTGTAATAGAGCGTAGTTCAGGATTAAGCTGGGCATTCTTGACAAGCTAGTGTTGCAAAATGCTATTAAGCCTTCTTTCCTTCAACTGCTTTTAATTTCTGTCACATTGTGATAGTAACATGGTTTGTGCAGTGCCTGAACTTTTCTTCCTCATGAGCTGAGTTTCTCCTCAGAGTCTGAGAGGTCTGCAGTCATGAGGGTGAAAGGGAAGGAAAGTCTGTAGTGACTTGTGACAACTGTGCTTTGAGTGTGGGTCCTGATCAGAGCAGCAGTTCTAGGAGTAGCGAAGAGTAAGTGAAGTCAAGGGTTTCTTTGTATAGCTGAAAAACACAGGAGAAAGACCAGAGAGAACCTAGCTTTGATAAACAGACTTTTTCTGAAACAAGCTCTGCTTCCATTTACTAGCATAAATATCAGTGGTTTAGGTTTGGTGGTTTTGTTTGGTTTTTTAAGCATTTGGAGGCCTTAGACAGTAGGGAGCGGGGATGCTGGATATTCTGTGAACAAAACTCTGTGCCCCTAGAATGGAAATGTGCTGGAATAGATGTCTGTTTGGGTCCTGTAAACCAAGTAAGGTTTGTGTGTATGGCTGGTTTTTTGTTACTGGTCATTTTGTGATCATTGGTGTGATTATGTGGTTTTCTGAACACATGGCTGAATTCCTTTAGCACTTGTTTTTTCATTGCTTCTTTTCTGGGATGCCTGAAATGTTTCTCTAAAATTGTTTGATATATTTGAATATATATATATAAAAAAAATATATAGATAACAACAGTACAAAACAGATGACCCTATACACACTGATCATCCTAGTGCATCCCATTGCATTGCTACAGGAACAACATGAGTTGTTTTTAATAACCTTCACTTTGTGGGACTCGCATCAACTGATAAACACATATGGTTTGGGATTCCATCTCTTGGATTTCCACCCCAGCTATGTTTGAGTGCTGTACTGATACAGAGTTCTTGATTCTTCTTTTCACAGTTACCTAGGCTGTACTGTGATGCAACACTGGCGTATGGAACTCACAATGGCTGTGTTTGGAGACAGTACCATCCTTGTGCTCCATGAATGTTCTGTTACTGCTCTAATTAAACTACATTCTCCTGAATACTCAGTAATATGGATACAGATTTACAAAGTCAGGCAGGCATGGTATCTTAAAAGTAAGTGGCCACAATCTCTTTGGAAATAATGATCATGACTCAAATACTCTGAGGCACTTAAGTTCTTAGAGATAAAAATTACTGGTAAATTAGTACAGAGGAAGGCTAAGAAATTGCACAAAAGACTGAATATTATTAATGAGTAAAAATGAAAGGGACTTATTAAAACATTTTTGAAGTTTCAAACCTATAGCTGTTGAACAGGATCATCTCCAGACTTCCCACCCAAACTTAAAACATTCTGCGATTCTGATTGTGTGAGAATAAATCAAATCACCAGACAAAGAAAGTTGAGAAGCTGGGAGTTCTGGCACATCACAGGATGCCTGTGAACTGCTAGTTTTAAGCAGCTAGGAAAAAAATATCCTAGGATGCATCAGGATCAAGAGGACATAAGGGAGCACTTACTTCTCAGTCCAGCAGGTAATATATACCATGCCAAGGGGAGACACCAGCAGGTGTGTTCAAGAACAGGCCTGCCATCCAGAGCGACCTAGGCAGGGTGGAGGAACAGGTCCTGTGCAGTGCAGCTTGGACAAATGCCAAGGTCTAATAAGATTTAAAACGATACCTTAAGAGAGTCTGAGTGCCTTTCTTACTGGCATCATAATGGACTGTCTGGTGCAGAACACCATCCTTGGTAATTTTCCAGACCAGACAGGATAAAGCCCTGAGCCCCATGCTCCAGTCTCTTCGCTGATGCTATGAGCAAGAGCTTAGACTGAAGATGTCTTACCCTCCCTGCTATTTCAGGTAGCAATAGGAGTGAAGAAAGCTGGGGAGAGTCTCTACTGAATTCAGAGTGTGACTGTAGTCATCAGACTGCAAGATGAGTTGAATTAGTAGTGCATCCACCAAGGATTTCTGGGGTAGTCAGAGAAAACAGAGCAGACAACAGTAGTCCAGAGAAGTGTTGTTGGGTATTTCTTAAGGTGAGATTTGGGTTTTTTTATGGGACATATTTGCTGTCAATGTTGTTTTACATGTTCTGGTTTTGATACTAGTTTGAGTACAAATGACGTACAAATCTTGTCACTGAAGGCAAATGTAAATTAGTGGTTTGCAGTCTTGATTCATGGGATATGGACTAGTTCTAAGGGATCTGCAGGTAGTAGTTGAGAAGAGCAAGCATTCTGACATTGTGTTTAAATTTTCTGATTAAGGTCTGCATCTCCACTCAAAAATTAAGGCTGTAGGAATTGAAGGTTGTAAACAAGAGTTCAGACCAACAGAAAGATACAATAGTGTGTCCTCAAAACTATTTAATAGCAGATTGATTTAAGTTCTTCACAATGTTTTGGCAGATAGGAAAGCAAATGGTAGTGAATTCTATAAATAGCCTGTTCTGAAAATGTCTTTTTAATTGTTGGTAACATTTGTTGGAATTTGCATTCTCCTGCAATTTAGCTTAAAAAAATACAAGGGCATGGATCTATTTCTCCTTACTGATCTTAGTTGGGGCAGGAAGTAGAAAGCGAGCTCTCTGGACATTGCCAGTGTGTCAGCTGACTTTATACAAAATCTACATTCTTCTTTTATTTAAGACAAATGGTAAACCTACAATGCTAGGTCATTGTAAGTGCAGTTTTCCCCTGCATTAGCCAGCTCAGTAATACAAGTGTGCTGTTTAGGGGTTCCAGGGAATTCCCTGGTGACACAAGAGAAGGATATTGTGACATCTGTGGCAACTTTGTCCTCAGTAACACCATATATGGATGGGTCTTGGTCAGATGTGGATGTCTCTACATGGTCCTGCACATTGGGGGTTGTTGAAGATGAACTTACTGTTTAGTTCTATCACTGCAGATTTTACTTTCTGTGGCTATTATTGTGTGTTCAGTTTCAGTCTTTGCCAATGACATTTCTTATAAACCCTCTGTTATCTAAGAGTTTTATGGTTGGTTTGTTGCCAATAAGCAACAGTAGAAGAAATCATATGCCTATGGAATATAGACCAAGCAGTGTTACATTTAAGTGCATTCTCTTCAAATTTATCTGATCTTTGTATTTTTTCTAATTAACTTAAGGAAAATGGTGGAATCCAGTGGGACAGAAATTCTAGGCTATAGTCCAGTAGTGCTTGAAATATAAATATTAAATGTTTTTCATGTCATGCTGTTTATTTTCTTCAGCGTAACTGTACAGAACAGTCTTCAACACCTCTGAGTGTAATGAGTTTGGCTTTTGTTTCTTTTTATTAAAGAGAAGTGAACGTATTATGATGAGGAAGGATTTTTAGAGGAACTACTTTGTGTGCAAGACTCTTTGTTTGGAGTTGACTGGATAAATTATTTGAGAGCCAAACACTACTGAAAATACCTGACTTCCTCTTTATAAATAGTTGTAGAAATCTGGCTGATCTGTTAAGAGTCCATATATAAATGAAGAATAATATTTTCTTTTGAACTCACCATAAGCATGTCTGCTGCCTGCTGGCATTGTCTGAGAATACTATGGACAGTGGCTGTAGTTAACTGATTTTAGTTTACTAGCTTGTCATCACTACTGCAGTGTGTTGTTATCAAGCAGGATTTCCTTGCACTATTGTTGTTTCCCTCCTTTTTTAACTGAGTCAGCTAAAATAGGTTTGAATATCTAATCTTTGCTAAATAGCTCCAAACTTTAAAGAATGCTATGTTTTGCTCTCCCTCTATTCAAAGTGAAATACAGATGTAGTCACAGGAGATGGGATAGTTGCTTACAAAGAATTTTTTTTTCTGTAAAGTTGAATGAGGTTTGAACTGAAGGAACTTGACTCAAATTTTGGCCTTTTGGTGCACTTCCCTTCTATCACTAGTAGCAGAGAGGTGAAAACAGGCAGGTGACTTACCAATAATTCTTTGTCTTGATTAAAAAAAAAAAATCCAAACAGTCACCCTCCTCCTCCACTTCCCCCCCACTTCAAAATGCTGTTTTTCTCCTTTTAAGACCATTATCATGTATCAGTTGAAACTGTGAAACTACCCCTGCAGCTCTACTCCTTGGACTTCTCAGTCTAAACATGCCAGTCATATGATAAGCTAAATTACATTAAAGGAGAGTCATGGTTTTCCTTAGGAGACTCTGTATTTTTGCGGTCACATGCAGCATATGCACACATACCAAGTAAAATGTGTTACTCTTCACCAGAACGAATAAATTACTGAGCAGGCACTATAAGCTTTTTTGTAGCATTTGAACTGCTCAAACTGTAGAGATCACTTCTGGAACTGAACACAGGTATTTTACTAGTACGTTTACTGTCTAGACCGGTGAACAATGTAACCCACCCTGACTGAACAACTTTTCTTTGGGAATTTTTCTTACGCACAAAGACTGTAAGTACAATATATACAACTTAAGAATAGAAAGCAATGATATTGTTGGAAGGTATAGATAACTGGTAGTGTGTTAGTCCTAGCTAAATGTTAATATGCTCTTCATAAGACATGTAGAAAGTCAAGAGGAAGGACGTGACCTCAGACCACAGCAAAAAAAAAAAAGGCACTCTCGCAGTAAAGACTTGCTCTTCAAATTCCTTGGAAGGTACAGTTATGCATATCCAGAGAGGGAGGAAGAAGGACTCCTTCTATGAGTACTTCATGAGAATTTCAGAGAGTTGGAAATAAGTAATTTATCAGGGACATTTCCTAAATTGTTTGTCCTGTTGCAGAAATGTGACTTAGCAAGTACCTACACAATGTCAAATTCAAGTTGGTCATGCTTCTCTAACTCCATCTCTCTAAGTTATGGATGTTTGTTTTTATAAAGACCATAAAGAGCAATTTTACTTCCGTATTGTATTCTTCAGTCACCAAAATTTGTCTCAGATCTGCAGGGTTAGAGATTGATTAGTGAGGTGGTTTACCTCTTAATGTTTTCCCACTCTGAAGTTTCACAATACATTCTTAACAATGCCAGCATACTTCAGTAGAAAGCATGTTCATTGCTGCTACAGTAGCTGGTTTCAAGCTCTGTCAGCTGGAAACTAACAGTCTACAGTTCCTCTGGTGGTTCTAGGTAGAACCCTCAGCGAACTAAAATGTCACCAGCAGTGGATGGAGTTCATAGCACTCACAATCAGCTGTTAATGACAACGGATGCTAAATTCAGCATGTGTTTGGGGCTGCCAAGCAAAAGGGTAGTACCTTTTGCTGCTCTGGGTGAGATGCCAGAGTTCTTGCTGAAATTCTTGGTGGGCTGCTGCTTGATTGCACCAGTTTACCCTTCGCTTTCTTTCAGTATGAGGGGGTCAGAGCTGAAACTCCCATGAGTTTTTCTGTACAGACAAGGTGGTTTCAGCAAAGCTTCATGTCCAAATTGCCCTCACTTCTGGTGGCACATGTCATCCAGCTGATTTGTGAGGCAGCAGAAAGTAGAATATATATATAGAAATGGGGTGCATTGGCCCAGGCTAACAGCCAGCTCCTGCCCACTCACTCACTGCCCGCTGCTCCACCCCAGCGGGTGAGAATAAGGAGGAACAGGAACAAGAAAGCTTCTCAAGATAAAGACAGATTGTTCACCAGTTACCATTGCAGGCAAAACAGATTTGACTTGGGGAAAATTAACTTTATTGCCAATTAAAAAATATATATCTTTAATTACTCTCTTTCATGGGCACCCCCTTGCCGTGGGGAAAGAGCTTGCGTGCCCTTGCGAAGTTGAGAGCTATGCTGGTGGTGGCATATGCCTCCGGTAGGGTCTCCCAAGCCAGACAGGTCTCAACTGAAGGGTCAGACAAAGTGTGTCCACGGGCAGGATGGGCTCACTAGCCTTCGGGCAACCATCCTAGGAGAAGGACAACTCTAACTCCAAACCTGGGCAGATGGAGCTCGTTTAGCCCTGTAAGGCCATCCATCTAAGAGAAGGATACTCTAACCAAACCTACGACCTGAGGACTTCGCTGTCACCGTCCAAGCTCGCTAGGCCCTGGCAGATGAACCTCAGGTGTAAAGGGTGGGGCCAGTCTCGCGCACGCTGCGCCTCACCTAAAAAATCCACCGCGCAGGCTTGAAGGGTGTACTCACGTTTGCAAAGCCCTGTAGCGACAGGCAAGGGACGAAACGGCAGGTGGAAAGATGTCACTGGAAGCCGCAGACCCAACCCTGCATGCAGGCGGTTCAGGACATTGGTCGCTTGAGACTGACCCAGGAGACGACAGTCTCGTTCGGCAGCATCCTGAATGACCAAGCAGCCTTTTTCAAGGAGAGCACTGCTTGCTCCACATGGAGAGGGGCCTAGAAAAGGTGGCCTAACCAAAGCTCATCTCCCCTCCCAATCCGGTTGGCTAGCCGCGGCCAACAGGCATCTTCTGTTGCGGTCAACCAAAGACAAAGAGACAAAGGCATACACCTGCCTCCAAAGGTGTGTCCAGATTGACACTCGCATGTTGGAACATCAGAACCATGCTCGATACAGCAGACAGTGGGCGTCCTGAACGCCGTTCTGCTATAATTGCTCACGAACTGTCACGACTCAACATCGACATTGCTGCTCTCAGTGAAGTTCGCCTTCATGAGGAAGGCAGCCTTCAAGAACATGGTGCCGGCTACACACTGTATTGGTCAGGCAAACCCAAAACCGAAAGTCATCATTCCGGAGTTGGCTTCATGATTAAAAACTCCATCGCCTCTAAACTTGAAAATTTGCCAACAGGTCATTCCGATCGCATTATCTCCTTACGCCTCCCGCTACACAACAAGCAACATGTTGTTCTCTTCAGCATATATGCCCCAACTCTCCAAGCTGACCCTACAGAAAAAGACAAATTCTACACCGATCTGCGCCGCCTTACTCAAAAGGTTCCTGCAGATGATAAGATCATAATCCTTGGTGACTTCAACACCCAAGTAGGTAAGAGCTCTGAAGCCTGGAAAGGAGTACTAGGCAAGCATGGAGTTGGAAACTGCAATGACAACGGTCGCCTCTTGCTAGAGTTTTGTGCTGAGCAGCAGCTTACCATCACCAACACTATCTTCCAGCAGAAAGACAGCCTGAAGACAACCTGGATGCATCCTCGATCTAAACACTGGCACCTCATTGACTATATCTTAGTGCGCCAGAGAAACGTTCGCGATGTCTGTCACACCCGAGTGATGCCTAGTGCAGAATGTCAAACAGACCACCGCCTTGTGCGCTGCAAACTTAACCTCCACTTTAAGCCCAAACCTAAGAGAGGCGGCATTCTGAGGAGGAGGCTCAAAATTAACAATCTTCAGACAGCTGCAGTGAGAGACAGCTTCCAGGCAAACCTTCAAACTAGGCTTGAAGACCGTCCCATAGACTCTTCTCCTGAAGTGCTTTGGCAACATATTAAAAATAGCATCCTGCAGTCCTCCGAAGAATCCTTAGGGTTCTCCACAAAGAAAAACAAAGACTGGTTTGATGAAAACAATCCAGAGATCCAGGAATTGCTGGCAAAGAAGAGATCTGCTCACCAAGCACACCTCGCTCAGCCCTCTTGCCATGTAAGAAAAGCAGCCTTTCGTCTTGCATGCAGTAAACTCCAACAGAAACTTCGAGACATCCAGAACAAGTGGTGGCTCAACCTAGCAGAAAAGACTCAACTATGCGCAGATTTGGGTGACCACAGAGGATTCTATGAGGCTCTGAAAGCAGTGTATGGACCCACACACCAAGTTCAAAGCCCCTGACTCAGCGCAGATGGCCAAACGCTTCTCACAGATAAAACCTCCATCCTGAATCGATGGTCTGAACACTTTCAAACTCTCTTCAGTGCCAACCATGTAGTCCAAGACTCAGGAATCCAGCTCCTCCCAAAACAAACGGTGAAAAATGAATTGGATATAGCCCCTACTATGGGAGAGACCCTTAAGGCCATACAGCAGATGAAAATCGGCAAGGCAGCTGGGGTCGGCGGAATCCCGCCTGAAATCTGGAAACATGGAGGCCAAACGCTCCATGCTAAATTTCACGAGCTAGTTGTGCGCTGTTGGGAACAAGGCGAACTACCACCAGATCTCCGTGATGCAATCATCATCACCCTGTACAAGAAAAAAGGAGTAAAGTCAGACTGCTCAAACTACCGAGGCATAACTCTGCTCTCCATTGCTGGAAAAATCCTCGCAAGAATACTACTGAACAGATTGGTACCCGCTATCGCAGAAGAACTTCCACCTGAAAGTCAGTGTGGTTTCAGAGCCAACAGAAGTACCACAGACATGGTATTCGTTCTCAGACAACTGCAAGAGAAGTGTAGGGAACAGAACAGGGGTCTCTATGTAACTTTCGTTGATCTCACCAAAGCCTTTGACACTGTGAGCAGAAAAGGTCTGTGGCAGATCTTGGAACGATTAGGATGTCCCCCCAAGTTCCTCAAAATGATAATCCTGTTACATGAGGGGCAGCGCGGCCAAGTCAGATATGGCGATGCACTCTCTGAGCCCTTCCCAATAGCCAATGGTGTGAAACAAGGTTGCGTTCTCGCACCCACTTTATTCACAGTTTTCTTCAGCATGATGCTCCAAAGGGCCACGGCAGATCTCGACGAACAAGACGGCATTTATATCCGCTATCGTACCGATGGGAGCCTTTTCAACCTAAGGCAACTGAAGGCCCACACCAAGACCCTGAATCACCTTGTCCGCGAGCTGCTTTTGGCTGACGATGCCGCCCTTGTTGCCCACACAGAAGCAGCTCTGCAGCGCTTAACATCCTGCTTTGCAGAGGCGGCTGAGCTTTTTGGGCTGGAAGTCAGCTTGAAGGAGACAGTAGTTCTCTACCAACCAGCACCACAAGATGATTCCCATCATCCCCACATCACCATTGGCGAGTCAGAGCTTCAGCCAGTCCAGCAGTTCAGCTATCTGGGTAGCATCATCTCCTCAGATGCCACGATCGACAGAGATAGACAACAGAATAGCAAAGGCAAACAGAGCTTTCGGAAAACTCCATAAAAGAGTCTGGTGCAATAAACACCTGAAGAAAAGTACAAAGATCAGTGTCTGCAGAGCCGTGGTACTGTCTACTCTTCTGTACGGGTCTGAATCATGGGTCATCTACCGCCACCATCTGCGACTCCTCGAACGCTTCCATCAGCGCTGCCTCCGCACAATCCTAAACATCCACTGGACTGACTACGTGACTAACGTTGCTGTCCTTGAACAGGCAGACGTCACCAGTATTGAGGCCATGTTGCTGAAAACGCAGCTGCGTTGGGCAGGGCACGTCTCCAGGATGGCAGATCACTGCCTCCCTAAGATCGTGTTCTATGGTGAACTTGCCACCGGCTGCCGCAAGAGAAGAGCTCCAAAGAGGAGATATAAGGACTCCCTGAAACAACACTTCAGCCTAGGCCATATTGACCACCATCAGTGGTCCACCCTGGCCTCCAATCGGGAGATTTGGAGACACACCATACATAACGCTGCTGTCTCCTTTGAGAGCACACGTAGAATCAGTCTCGAGGAGAAAAGACAGCGCAGAAAGAACCGTGCCTCGACTATACCACCCAAAGAGACCCTCTGGTGTGCTCTTTGCAACCGGTCTTGCCTATCCCGCATTGGCCTTTTCAGCCATCAACGCGCTTGCAATAAGCGTGGGCAAAGCCCTTCCCAAATCTTCGTCCACAAAGCCAAGCCATGATGATGATGATGATCTTTAATTACTGGTTCAGGTATTGGGAACCAAAAAGTCAAACATTGAAACAGAGGGAAAATACCTGTTGTCCTCCTTTTCTGAGCTCAGCTTTACTCGAGGGTCTTCTCTCTGCCCATATGTTATAGCCACAGGTTACACTCAGTCCCTTTCCAGTGGCAACGAGAAGTGTGGGGAGGATTGGTGGGGGAGGGTTGTGGTCAGTACATAGGGGTTTCACTCTGCAACTTCCTTCTCCCAGCTTTCCTTTGCTGTGGCCTAGGTCCTCCACAGGCTGCAGATGCTATCTGCTCTGGTGTGGATCTTCAATGGGCTGCAGGAAATGGCTGCTCTGCCTTGAAGCTACTCATCCTCTGGTGCTGGTGTTCCCTCTGCTGCTTCTTGCTCATTTTTGTTCCCTCTTCCTCTGCCTGTCTGGGGTTTCTACCCTTTCTTAAATGCATTTTTCTTGAGGCACATCCAGCTCAGCCGAGGGGCTCAGGTGTGCCCTGCTGGGCTGGCTGGAACCAACTGTGTCTGGCACTGGGCAGCCCTGCAGCCCCCCGATACCCAAACATTGTCACTGCAGAGTACACCCAGCCTGAGGTGGCATATGGTGGAGCAGAAGCCACATCATTTTAAGGCAAGAAAGCTGGGAAGTAATGGCTGCACTGTGTTTTGAGGGCCAGCTCAGCAAGGAGCTTTGCTTAGCAGAGATTCAAGAGTTTGCAAGTCATGATAATTAACAGAGTTTGTCTTTGAAGAGGCTATTTTGGCTCTTGGAAGTACTGTATGTACCACCTGCATGGCATTGCACTTCCTATCCTTTAACTGGAAGAAATGGAGTGCTGTTGGGCATATTGCCATTGAAAGATGCCAGCTCCAGAGGTAACGTGAATCTTTCCAAAGCCAAACATGGTGTGTGTGAGGAGAGGAATATCTGTATCATAAGCTCTTCTGAGCTATGTAGCCTTTTTCTTTCTTTTTTTTTTATTTGGTCTTTGTTAAAACCCAGGTTTGTGAGAAACTAGCTTTCAATGCAGGTGGTTGTTGCTATAAACTACTGCAACTCTCCACAAATAGCTGCTCTCTGCCAGGAGTAACTCATGCTGGTTGTGGTCATCATCGGGAGTCTCTGCTGGCTGTGGTGTTGGGAGGGAAGAGTACAGGAAATGTCATCTTATAGTCCTGCTGTTAAAGCCACATGGGATTTGCAGTAATTCCCCTAGTCTGTTTGCACAGATGGGTTTAATTATGTTTCTCTGCCTTTGTAATTGTAGTGCAAGGTTTGGGCAGCTTGAATTACCAAAGGATGAAACCATTTAAAATATTTGCGAAGTAAACCTCCAAAGGCAGTACTCCAGAGAGAAAGTGTCCCTTCTTTGTCAGTGTTTTAACAGATTGCAATTTCAGCTGATATTGTGGTGTTGCAATACTGTGAAGGAAGATGTGACAGGAAGGAAGTATTGCATAGTCCTCTATTCTGAAATGGATAACGGCTTTGTGGCCTTCTTAGGAAAACACCTGATTTTTTTTTTTTTGAGGAATGAATTCTCTCTAGAACAGAGATTAAAAAGGTTCACAAATAATTACACTTAGCTGTTAAATTATTTCTGTGTGTATTAAAAGTGGGCAGTTGCTCACCTCACAGCATAGCAATTGGCACATCTCTTACCCCTTCGGTTAGGTTTGGACAGTTTGTAGGTCTGCCTCTAAAACTATGTAAAATTAAAGTGATATAGTTGTTGCACATTATTGGTACTTATGCAGTGATAAGGTAGTTGTAAGCTTGGCCAATGTATTGGATTGAAACTAAGGCTATAGTCATAAATCAGTAATTCAAGAGCATGGTTTTAAGGGTGCTGCTGTGGCGGAATTTTTATGTTGTCATAAAATGAAATTTGAGTGGGACATTGTTAATTTTTTACCCCTTAAATGCAGCCTTATATAGAGGTCGATGCTAGTAGATTTCTCATGCCAAGTTATTTACTGAAAACCAGAGTTGTATGTACTCAGAAACTGATAACAGAATCTGACTATCTTCACTGGATTTTTCCCACACAAGCTAAATCAGTAGGGAATAGAAGGACAGTCATGGGTTTTATTTGTGTGTGGTTCTGCACTGGCTTAAGTCAATGAAAGTCAGTACCCAGCCCCTCGTCTTTACATTTAGGGGAACGAGGTGGTTCAGGTCATTGGCCCAAGGGAAAAAAAAAAAAATCAACCTAACAAGTGATTTAGGAAGGAGTTAGCTTACACAGCTAAAGTGTGAGCACAAGTTCTGGCATAAGAGACAAGCAGGCATGTTGATGAGGTAGAGGAGGGACTAGGAGAGTGCCAGCTTTTATTGGCTTGCATTGCTGTTGAATTGTACCTTTTAGAAACTGATAACAATGCATCTATATATGCAGAAGAAAGTTTTAGCCTGCTGCTGACAGGAAAAAAAAAAGCATTCTTCCAATGATAGTTTCCATTATATGGTATAGCTACACAATTACGTTTATTTGGTGGTCTTGTAAAGCGGTCAGACTGTGACTCCGTTTGCAATGTAACTGTAAAACCATGCTACTCATTTCCTATGACATTAACCTGCCAGAGCTGAAGTCATAGCAATTTTAATCTTACTGTGCAGGGAAACTGTAGGTTCTGAAGCAGTTAGAATTTCCAAATGTGAATACAAACTATTAATTTTACTTGTTGGTAGGTATATCAGGAAAGCCTTTTTTCAAAGATGTGCTGCTGTCCTTTTAGAAGTTAGAAATATAAGATAGATAGCATTTAAGGACTATGTTTCTATACAAATAATTAGAATAGTTAAATAAAAATGAAATGTGAAGTTACAGATGGCTTTTATATTAATCCTTTTCTTATCTACAAAACCTGTCCCTGAAAAACGTGGCATGGCAACCTTTGAACTTCTGAAAAAATAAATTCAATTGACAGGTGGACTTTTGCTGGCTATACTAACATTAACTCTATCCCAAGTCAACTTTAATGCTAAATTTCTTCATGGTAGCTGGTATGGGGCGATGTTTTGGATTTGTGCTGAAAATGGTGTGGATAACACAGGCTTGTTTTAGTTACTGCTAAGCACTGCTTACACAGCATCAAGATCTTTTCTGCTTTGCATCCCACCTGACCAGCAAGCAGGCTGGGGGACCACAAGAAGGTGGGAACAGGCACAGCTGGGACAGCTGACCCCAACTGACTAAAGGCGTATTCCAGCTTATAAAGATAGGGGAAGAGGAAGGGAGGGGTGAGGGATGTTTGGAGTGATGGCATTTGTCTCCCCAAGGATCCGTTACGTGTGATGGAGCCCAGTTTTCCTGAAGATGGCTGAACATCTGCCTGCCGATGGGAAATGGTGAAAGAATTCCTTGTTTTGCTTTGCTTGTGTGTGCAGCTTTTGCTTTACCTGTCTTTAAACTGTCTTTATCTCAACCTATGAGTTTTCTCACTTTTACTCCTCCAGTTCTCTTCCCCATCCCACCAGGGAGGAGTGAGTGAGCTATGACAGAATGTAAACAAAAAAGACTCGGTAGAAGAGTCTTTGGTTTAGCAAGCAAAGATGGAATGTTTTTCTGCTTCCTTTCGCAATTACATTATGATTACACTTCGTAGGAAAAGCAAGTTATGGCTTCGGTATTTGAATGAATCAACATGTTGCATCAAGTGTGGGGAAAGTGCCTGGTTTTCAAGAGAATGGCTCATCAAGACCTGACGTGAAGCCTGCTACAGCAGCATAGGAAAAGAAAGAAGTATTTGTATAAGGATTGGGGAACCTGTGTGGCTTGGAGAGCCACAGGCTGAGTGGGAATAGATGGAAAGGGCAGAGTTAAGAGGAGATTTAGGTTCGACCTTGCTTTGGCTAGACATTTTTGAGGCAAGGTAGCAAATTTATCAGATGCTACTTTCTCAACATGTCACTGCCTGATGCATCTTAACTTCCTTGCCAGCAGTGATGAGCAGTGGCTTTTCAGGATGCTGGTGAAATTTTTAACATGGACAAGGCCAGTTTGCTTCTCTTGATTGTTACTGTTTTGCCCATTCATATAGATTTTCCCAATTCACTCATTTCTGCCTGCAGTTGACTAATGATTGGGTTGGCAATGACGTTTAGCCTAGAACTGCTTTCAATACATAACTTTCAAATTATTTAAAATTATCAGAAATGGCTGAACAAGTGATATGTAAATTCAAGTATCTTACTTTTTTTTTTCTTCCTTGGATGATAATGTGACTATGTTTTCCCTGAATTTTTGAAATGTTTTTGTTATCTTTTTGTGCAACTCCAGCCCCCGGTTATTTTTGATTTTACAAGTTTTATTGCCACTTGGATGGATCAGAAGGAGATGTACATGCAGCTCAAACTGTGGCAGTTTTCAAGTGCTTCTTGAACTTCTGAATGCTTGAGGGTTTCCTCTGTGTGCGTATGATTCTTAGAAAATGTTACTGTCTCATGCTTTAGTAGTCGCTGGGGTGTGCGTCCCCCCACTTCGCTTAATATATCACTGGGTCTTCAACTATTTTGCGGTTAAAACTGTAATTTCTTGAAGTAAAATGCTGTACATTAAACCTGTTTTCATCAAGACTGCACAATTAATACTGCAATGTCAAGACTGCACAATTAATACTGCAATCTCAATTTGCAGACCAGCCAGTGAAAATGCACCTTGTTCTTCCACAGTGTTAATTTATACAGACTGATTGTAATTGAGCAGCCATCCCTGAATCACCAGTCAAAAGAACACTGGTAGAGAGAGCAGGCAATGGAAACAGTGACTATTCCTTTTGATGGCACTTTCTTCCCCAGTGTGTCAGGAATAGCAGCTTCACTTTCCTCCCAACCTCAGGACAGAAGAGTTTATCCTCTTAGGGCACTCATGTGCAAACTGGATAAAAGCATCTTTTAAGTGTCGATATGAAAACACATTTTTGGCATGTTTTCTGATATGCTTTGAAGGTTTCCCCTCTTCTGTGGCAAATTGCTTTTGGTAAATCATGTCACCTTTTTTTTGTGAAATGTTTTTCTGTTTACTAATAAATCATTACATGGTAGTAGCTGGAACAGTTACTGCTGCTTTCATTAAGTGCCCTCTGCAACCTGGAATCTCCTAAGTGCTACAGCTCAGTCCACACCCTAACATTTAAGACTACCGGAGCTTTAATTTAAGCAGGTAAGTAGTCTTAAGACAGTCAAAAGGATGACTCAGGGTTTTTAAAAGTTAAGCACTAGCTTAACTAGCTTGTTAGGTCTGGTGCAACTTTTAATCACTTTGAAAGACTGTGCAGCCATCTTTCTTTCAGTAATCCAATAAAAACAATGTATTAATCTGTCAGCACAGGCAACTATTAAATCAAGTATAGAACACAAGACCAAATTAAAAAAAAATGCTCGGTAAAGAAAAAAAATCTGGTACATCTAGGTGAAATAACTGATTAGGTTGACATCTCAAATATTAGTGGTTTCAAAATAAATGTATGTCTGCATCCACAGCTTGTCTTGCCTGTGACACTGGTGTAGGATAAACACATTTATTGTCTATTATGGATCTCTTCCTGTAAACCGGGCTAAGAACTCTGGATGACATCTGTGTTGATTGAGATATTACAAGGCTACTTCTGTTTTTGGAGAGTCTGCTGAGAAAGCCTGGCAGTGCTTAGCAAGAGGCACATTACTGGGGTCTTTGGATTTCCATTTGCTAACTGCACGGTATCTCTTAATGGCAATATTCCTTCTAATTCTCACTCCCTTATTCCTTTTTATGTTGCTGATGGCTGCCGTTTTCTTCTAAGTCATTAACTAGAACACATTTGTTAGCTTTAAAAGGGTTCGCAACTTCAGCTGATTCTCTCACAGTGCTGATGCCCTAAATAACGCGTGAGGTGCATACATCTGGGTGCTCCTCGGTGGAGGCCGTTGCCTAATACACTTATTTCACTGTGGATGGTTGTGCAATTGAAAGACGTTGTTAAACTGACTCATCTGCATCAAAACGTTGCTGTGCACATCCCTGTACCGCCGACTACTTAATGCCCTTTGAAAGCACCGTGAGATTCGCGCCAATGCGCCCGAAAATTCTGCGGCGGTGGAGTTGCAGGCTGTCCCTTGGCGGGGGGCAGCAAGGCTGGAACGGCAGCCGCGTCACCCCGGCCCCCGCCTGGCTGTCACCACCCCAGCAGCTGGGGCTGCGGCGGCGGGAGGGACGGGAGGCAGCGGTGAGGGGTCCGGCGGGGTCGGGGAAGGGGGCGTGCTGGAGGCTTCGCACCTCCGCCCCGCGCGGGTCCCCGAGGCGGGGGCACAGCGAGGCGGGTGGGGCCGCTGCTCCCTTCCCCGCGGGAGGCGGTGCGGGGCGCGGCGGTGCGGAGGCAGCTGGAGTCGGGGGCAGTCTGGCAGCGCTCGCCGAGAGCCCCGTCGCCGGGGGCGGTGGTTTCTGCCTGACAGAATTACAGGAAAATGTGTTGTTTGTGCTGAGCCTGGTAACTTCCTCGTTTGTTACACGCCTCCGCAGTCGCGGGGAGGCTGAGGTCCCGGTTAAGCGAAACGCCCGTTCGGCAGCGGCGGTGAGTGAAAAGTTGGGGTTTTTTTAGCAGAGCTCCCTCTGTTCGTTTCTGCTAATGTGGACCATGGGAACGTGTGAAGTTTTCCCCAGAGTGGTACTGGAGTGGATCTATACCCAGCGGTGGTGCGTGCTTCCATTCACGTCTCTCCAGATGTTCATCCTAGACTTGAGGCAGTGCATGCTGCTGTGCCTCTCCGGGCCAAGCAACTCCTTTCCGTTTATTTCTTTCAAGTTCATGAGATAGTAAGAATTGAAACTTCCCATTTAGCTGATTTCTAGATTTTTGGGAAGAATATGATACAGATGCTGGGCAGTGTTTTTCTGTGTGTGTGCAATGGTAAGAGTTAGTTCTCAGAATGTTTGAAATACATGCAGTCATCAAAGGCAATAAAAGCTCTTCCTTAACTGCCGTCTGCTTAAATTGTTTGTATTCACTCAGATTTTCTCAGAGTGGCATATCAGATCTAAATACACTGGCCCAACGTGGCTTCTATGCTCGCACAGTTTCTGCCTCCTGGGAAAAATAATTTTGTATTGTGTTTGTGTACATATCTGCCATGAGTATCACCCACATGTACTTGTGCTTAAATTGGGGAAGTTGCGCTGAACTTCTCATATGTGGTGGACTGCGGGACTATTGTCTCTTGAAGATGGTTGAAATCCAACTTCTAGTCCTCTCTATGAATTAAGTCACTGGGCAAGAGAATGTTTTCATGTCTGAAGAAATAATGGAATCAGTTCAGATTTTTCTGCTAGAGGCTAATCGGTAACAAAACAGAATAAATGAGTAACAAAAGGGGAAAAAAATGGGAAGAAAAAGCTTTAGGTTTTTATCATAGAGCTTGCAGTATTGAATGCTAAAGATCTTGATTATTCTATAACATCTGTGTATTCTGGTAACTTTTTGCATTATTTTGAGCTTGTAGGGAACATTTGCAATTAAAAAATGTACTGGGAGATCTCAAAAGCGTAGCTGGTTTTAATAGACCCTGTGGAGCCTGGTTTCACACTACTGTGCCATGATTCAGCTAGCGGCTTTCACTAAGATGTAAAAATATTGTTAGTAATGTTTACGGTATAGGTAGTAAAATAAAAATAGGGTATATAAGCTTTATGAGATGATCTGAATCAGCAAGGCGATACAGCTATTGTCTTATGCAGGTCAGCACCAGGATAAATATATTTGAGATCAAAGAATACGAAGGATGCTCAACAGGGCAAAAACCTCTTTGTGAGGTAGTAATGTAAAGACTGTTTTAGATGACTGTCCTGCTGGGGAAAAAACCCGCTAACATTCCACTTAGATACACAGGAATAGCAGGTAAGTGGAAGTGTTCTTAGGTTACTGTAACAAGGTACATGAGCTGTCCAGTTTCCAGCAGAGAAAGGAGGTAATGAGTAACTGAAGCTGTGCAGAGGCTTTGCAGTCGTGTTACACCTTCACTGCATTAATGCAATGGAGACTGTAGCTCACTTCTGTAAATCCAGCTCTGACTATTCAGATATTGTGACTGCGCTTCAGGAAGGGTGTGAAATGGTGGACGTGCAGGCAGACTTCTTAATCACTGTGAAGAAGATATGAGATGAGGTGATGTGTATTCTAAATGAACTCCTAAAACCAAGAGTAAGTGATGCAATAGTAGTATTAGCACGAAACTATTAGCTGAGTCTGATATGAGTCTAAGTTTATAATGCTGTCTAGAATATATGATTAAATCTCTTTTTCAGAATTAAAAGGTAAGCTGCGAGGTCATGGTCATCTTTTCTGAGTAATAAGAAATAGGAAAATGAGGGTTTGCACTCATTTTGTTGTCTGTCTTTCTTGCGTCTGTGGGAGTCCAGGATTACCTCCCTTGTTTTCTGCATTCTTGTAACACTTCCAGCACTGCAGTAGGATAGGGGTTATAATTATGTCCTGTGTTTTGGGACTGTAGCTGATGCCCAGAACAGTCCAGGAAAGTTCTAGTTAACTTTCTTGTGAAACACAGTTTGTTAACTTTAATGAAGTGGACATATGTTTTACTCCAGAACATCTGGAAGTGGTTTTAGTTTAAGAGGCAAGGCTGGACTAGACGAGCTACTGCTCTGAAGTAGTACAGAAGATCTTCCTTCTGATTTTCTGACACGTGTGTATTCTCTACAAATTTAGGATTAAAACCACCCAAATCTGGCAACTCTTAAGAGATTTGGATCTGGCCACCCCCTCTCAGTGAGAGTTCTCTGTTTCTCTAAAGCTCAGTGCATGGCTCCCTCTGCCCTGACAATCCATTTTTTCCTCACTAGTTTACTACAGCAGAGGCATCTTGTTCTCCCCCTTTGTTTGAGTGACTGTGCTCAAGGAAGGGGCACGAAGGTAACCATCCTGTCTAATAATGTCTTACTGAAAACATCTGACACAAAATCATGTCTCAAACGAGATTCTTTTGGCCAAAATAGACTTTGTAGTCCTGCAGACATGGAGCCTGAGAAGAAAGGTCCAAGACCAGACCTGTACATGAAGCCTGTTTAAGCCCCAGCTTGACAGTTTTTTCTGTCAGAAGAAACAGAAGGAATGACAGAGCCTCTCTGAGAGCTACATTTTATGCCTTATGATATCTTTAGAGTCTACATACAGATGATTATTTTCCTGTAGTAGTATCAAGCTCCATTTAAGTAAAAATTTAGTGTAATGTATTTAAATTCCAGTGTACAGCATTTTCTATTAAAATGTATTAATATTCAGTATGCCATTAAATAGTGTTCTATAAAGAAGGAGGAGTTTATCAAAACATGTTTTGCATCCATATCTCTAGAGTGTACTAAACAAAATAACCGTTATCAGCAGTTGTTAACTGAACTGGCTTTTCATGGTCACCATGTCCTTCATGATTTTAGAACATAAGTATCTTATCCTTTTGTGCCTTTTTTTTTATTTAGAGACTGAAAGAGGAAAACGGCTTTCCTGCTTTTTCAGTCTCCGGTTGATTTGCAGCTTTTAAGTTAACAAGTCATTGAACTTGATGAATACAGCCTTTGGCTTTTTGGTTGTGTTTTGGTTTGGGTTTTTTTTTTTTTTGTGTCTGCTGTGGCATTTGTCGAAACTTGGCATAGCATTTCAAGGGGCTCTGCTCCACATTGCTCCTTCAGATGCATTTATAACCTTAGTGTTTTCTGTTTGCTCAATAAATATGTTGTGTTTTAATTTATTTAAGTTTTTTCAGTGGGTAAAGATAGCACTATGTTTTAAAGCGGGCTTTCATAATTTCAAATGTAAATAGATTTATTTTTAAAAAGAAAATGCGCCCAAGTCCTGCTTAAATAAAGTTCTATTTAAGTGTTAAGATTGTAAGTCTTATTCGTCCTGGTCTGAGGTTCCGCTGACTTTTTTTACCTCAGTTAAGGACTGTGGGTTATGAACCAGTGTGTTCAGGATCTTTCACTACAGGGTCTGTCATGTTTCCCATGGATGAGCTTATCAGTGAATGATCTTTAGGGATTAGAGAGTTGGGAAAAGCTATTAGCTGTCACTCACATTACTGATTCCTCTTGTATGTTTACACGCCGCCGTTCTCTTCTCTGACCTGTGTAGAGAAACCTCCATTTTCCTCTTCAGATGCTCACCGGTAATCACCCTTGATGTAATCCTGACCAGTCCTAGAAGCTGATACTTCTGCACCCTGTTATCTGAGAAGGAGACTGATGTTGGTATTTAGATTGTTTGCCTGAAAGGTCCTCTTTCCCCCTAGGATTTATGTAAATGCTGATGGATTTGAATCTTGGGATTCTGAAAACTGATGATTATGGCTTTTCCAGTTGCATCTGTACATAACATTGCAGTTCGGTGGCCCAGTTGGGCTGAGTGCAGGCTCAGGCTCATGCTCCTGACGTCCAGAATTGGCTGATCTTGTATATGCCAAGCTCTGTCTCTCCATATGGTAGCTGGCATGGCAGAGCTGTAGCAATCACTGCTGAAGACTAGATAAAAGACAGCAATAGCTATTCGGCTTCTTTCCTCTTGTGTAGTTGTTAGAAGAGTGTTAGGCTTGGGAGGAAAGGATGTCCTGTCAGGTTCCAGCAAAGATGTTAGAAATTCTTGAAGATGACTGGGCTTGTGTTTTATACAGGCTAAAGGCACACTACCATGTTCTTCGTTCATGGTGTAACAGCCACACTGTGTGCAGCAGTGCATCTTTGTGTAGTTAAAAACATGAATGGAAAAAGCTTTCCTGTCCTGAAATGGGGAAGAAGGGTGATTGAAAAATAATCCTAAATGGAGTATGGGGGAAAAGTTACTTTAGGTAATTTCCCCTGCTGACTTCTTTAAGTTTTTAAACCATAGCTCTTCCAAACAACATAAATTTCAAAATCAAAATTGAAAACCAGATGTTTTGGTATTGAGAACTCCTTGTTTCATGAACTATGTTACACAATTTGTTACTCATTTAATGAGACCTTCGTTGAGATTGCCCCTTCCTACAAGGAAACTGGCTTTGGTGGATCAGTTTTTAAAATAGTTTTAGAAGACAGCTCTGTGCATGCTATTTGTTTATCTGGATTCAGCTTTTATGGGTACCTTTAAGTGAAGTACTTCTGAATTTATGGATGTGACTTTCACTCAGGAAAGTTCTTTCATCACTTTTATGTGTTTGATCTCTTAAGCAAACACCCAAAGTGCTATTTAGTCAGGTATCTATAGCGACAGCCAGGGAAGACATGAGCAGGGTTCTAACCTGCTGAGTCACTGCCTTGCTGTCTGACATGCAGTATCTAGCAGCTGGCATTTCAAATAATGTGGTACTAATTAGTACTGGAGAAAGTAGAAGGAGGCGCAACATAGCGTCAGGGTTGAACCAAATTAAGAGCTCACAGCTGGGAAGAAATGTCAGGGAGGCCTCTCCTCAGTCCTCTCCTCTATTTCACCAGCTCAGATGCCTGTCAAGCAGTGTAACAAGTTGCTTACATTAGCTAACATAACACAAATACATTTTTTGCTTAGTTTTCTGCTATTTTAACAAGTGGAAGTGACTTACTGTGTGATGAGCACTAGAGGAGTGCTAGAAGAGGGGGACAAGGTAATTATGGGTACAGGGTGAGGAGCACTCACTGAGTGTGGGTGGGCACTTTGGCTGTTTAAGCTTTCTGGTGAGCACATGGAACTAGAATTTTTTGAAGGTCTATAACTTGGCATCATAGCCAGGTTTGCCCTGCCTGATCTTTCACTGCTGTGCTCCACTGTGGTGGAGTATGTGGTGGTATGTGGTATTTTTGGCACATGCGTAATTAAAAAATGTTTTTATGATTTCCCAATATTTTTGATTTACAATTCCTTGCTAGAAAAGTGTGGGATTGCTGGAGCTAGTCACAGGAATATGAAAAAAAATCTTTATCATTGATAAAGGTATTAAAGAGAACAGGCCCCAGTACTGAGCCGTGGGGAACACCACCGGTAACTGGTCACCAACTGTATTGACTCCATTCACCACCACTCTTTGGGCCTGGCCATCCAGCCAATTTTTGATCCAGTGAAGCATATGCTCACCCAAGCCATAGGCAGCCAGAAGAATGCTGTGGGAAATGGTGTCAAAGGCTTTACTGAAGTCTAGGTAGACAACATCCACAGCTTTTCTCTCATCCACTAAGCAGGTCTCCTTGTCACAGAAGATCAGGTTAGTCAGTTATTAAACGTTTCCCACTATCTTTCCTTGCTTAGAACTTGGTGAAGCTTCTGGTAAGTGTTGGAACAGGCTGCCCAGAAAAGTCATTGAGTCACCATCCCTGGAGGTATTTAAAAGATGTGTAGATGTGAAGCTGAGGCACATGGTTTAGTGGTGGACTCAGCAGTGCTGGTTGGACTTGATGTTCTTAAAGGTCTTTTTCAACCTAAATAATTCTATGATCGTATAAACTTCGTAGGCATTTTTCTTTTTTTTTTTTTTTTCTCTCTAGTAGATGGATCTTCATCTCCCTGCTACAGTTTTCAGGCCCTTTGAAATGTTCTATGCTTTAACCAAGTCTGTGGTTTCACTCATTCCTTCTTTTCAATTTTCTCACAAACTCAGCAAAGTTCTGTAAAATAATCTGATTTGCAGAGGAAGGGTAGCTGCTCCCAGATAAAATCAGTGTCCGTGTCAACTCATGGTTGCCTTTTTTTTTTCCCCACCGGATTTTCTATTGAAATGGACTGTTAATTTTATTAAAAACATTTTGTAAATTGATTCTTTCCTATGCTAGAAGGGACTTTGTGTGTCCTGTGTGGGGAGAACCATGATCTTCATTTTGTTCTTGGTAGTAGCTGATTTTTTTTTTTTTTTTTTTTTGAGTAGTCCACGAAGTAGCAAAACCTCTTAGCACTTTTCACTTAGAGCAGTGTAATCAAGTTCAGTATTGACAGCTGCACGGTGGTGATAATTGCTTTTTTCTCTTTTTGCTCAGTTGTTTTATAGCTGCATGTATTTGAAATGATGCTGCTGCCTATACGATCTGGAAGCAGTGGTTTCTTGACATACTGTTAACTAATCTTACAGCAACTTTTCCTGGTTTTTGTTACTATGTAGTTGAATCTAAGAGAGAAGTCAATCACTAGGGCAAATTCTTTAATAAGTCATGGCTATAATACATAAACCTTGTAGTCGATGGTTGATGCAGACAAGTGGAAAGCTTGTGTTTTGAACTATTGATTTTTTACAATACAGAATACAAAGTGAGCTTTTATTACATGCTGCTAGCAGTTAAGTCTACAGGGAAGAAAGAATTGAGCTTTATTAAGAGCCTTAAGCTCTTTCCTGTAAACAGGTATATGTATGCTTATCCTTACATGCCACACAGAGGATATGGTATTCTCCTGATTGAGTATATCCTCCTAAATTAAAGCCATATTCATAGAGCCATTGCAAAACCATTTTATTTGACTAATAAAATTATTTACTTCTTAAAGTTTTAAAAAGTATGCTTATGCCAGTGTAGCATCTGTAACTCATTATTGTTTTGTCTTTGGCTTACCATTCCTCCTCAGTCAGATAGCAATATATAGCTGTATAGTAATCGTTGGTGTGTGTTCCTATGAAGTTGGCAAAGCCTTTTTTGGAGTCATCATTATGATTTTTCTTTTTGAACGGAGTGGTTTTTTCCTGTAGCCATGGCTTTGGGACCGACTTCTTTGCTTTGGTATCTTTCTGAAATTAAAAAAAATATACTAAGAATAAACACACGCTTTAGTGCTTACAAAATATATTCTTAGCTTTAACAGACTGGAACATTTAGTATCTCATCAGCATTGCTATGGACTGGATTAATTCTAAAATTTAAAAATAACTATCTAAATATTTTTAAATCCACATCTGTTTTTAATTCTGCATCTACTGGTGCAGAATACTTGGAACGATTGCATAAAGTTCTTTGGTTTTATTGCTTTTGATAGTGTAACTTGTCTTTATTGCTTTGAAAACAAGAACTTGCACCCTAGGTAATTCAAGTAGTAAAATTATCTTATTGTAATAGCTTTGTTTCTTGTTGGTACACATGTTGCTACAGCTGTATTTTAGGAGCCTGACACTGGGCAAACTCCTCCCTCATTTATCTTTTTATCCCATGTGTCCTTTTCATTTTTTTTTCTGCTGTTTTGTGCTGTCGTAGCCTCAAAGTTTATAAAATTCTTCCTGAGGCAGACTGAAAAAGATGTTTAAGATGTGTTCTGTCAGAAACTGAGCACAATGGTTTTTTTTTTTACTATGGCTTTCTCTTTAAGATACTATAAAACTTTATTTTGTAGCAAAACCAGGAATTTTTTGTGGAAGGGACCATAATGTAGGGCAGAAACCATTCTGCCTGTATGCCCCTATAGATCTCTGTCCCAAACAGTGACCTGGTGAACACCTGCTTCCTAGCATTGTCCAAACCTGTGGGAGGACCTTGTTTGGTCTGAAAGCTGCTGGTGTACCTGTTCTAGGGAGATAGATAGCATTTGCCTCCTACCTGGAGCCCTGGTTTGCATGGAGAGCTGAAATTCCAGCAGCTTCTCAGATAACCCTGAACACCTAATGTGAAACAGGGACCCTAACTACCTACAGCAATAGTAATATCCAACGTTTGCATATAAACCTAGTAGGTAGAGCTACATGTCCATTAAGTAGCAATATTGGGCCCTAGGCCCTCACCTGCTGAAGGGGATCTGAAACGTGTTTTCTACAGGCAGATCTTCTACTTCCTAGTCAAAAGAGTATCTGGGTTGTAACATATTCTGCCCTTCCTGTTGGAGTTGGGCCGCTTTACAGACATGGGTTGTTACGGACAAGCTGACGAAGCGTGAGCTGGGTAAGCTCACAGTGAGGAGGATTGAAAAGCGGCTGAGCAAATGAGTCCAGAGATCATTCCTTCTCCTGCAACAGCCTTCCTTTTCGAAAGCATTCACTCTGCTAAGTGGATGTAGATATATTTCTTGACAATTCTTTACACAGTCCTTGGAAGGTAAATTATGTGGATTTGATTCCCTTTAGAAGGATTTCAGGTGCACTTACCTCTCTCTTCTTTGTAGGAAATGTATGCACTTATCTTAAGAAAACTGCATCAAATTTCTCCCATCATGCAGGAAACTGACAGTTAACTTGAATGCAAGCGAGACATGCTGAATAGCTTTATTAACTCTTACACAAATGCTTACAAAGTATTACAGGGACATCTTTACTTGAAGTAAATTATCTTTATTTTTATTTTATGGCAGCGTTACCTACCCGTAGTTACTGAAAAGAAAATGTTCAAGTGTTTGATCTGGATGTTTGTCTTGTTCTGCAGCTCTGTAGCAGGTATGTTTCTGGATTATTACCACCTGTCTTGCCATAAGAAAGTTTTCCAAAAGGTGACCTTCTCCAAATTAAATTTCAAAGAGTTCTGGAAATGAAAAAAATGCATTTAAAAAATAGAAGTTAGTAGGTGATAGACTAAGTTGTGGACAGTATAGAGAGAAAAATAAATTTATTGCACTCTCGATGTCCTCTTGTTGAATGTTAATTGTGATCGTGATATCCTGGATTTGTTTTCTTTTGTATTTAAAGTATTAAAAAAACGTTTAAAACCTTACTTTGTTAAATATTTCTCTGTGGCACAGGACATAGAAGGGGAATCTGCATCTGGAAGTCAGATCGGAGTTCAATTCTTTCTGAGTTGTAAAGGCTGGTAACTTTGGAGATCTGCTGATGGAACAAATCAGTGTTTTTGTAAACACATGAACACTTAAAATGCAGTTAACATTTACTGGTTTTGCTGTCAAATATTACTTTATTCAGAGGTTCATGCAATGACTACTAATGTACTCCTTCCAAATTTTAAGTCACCTAGTAATGTGTGACTATTGATTTTTTTTTAAAGAAATTATTTTTAATGTGGTAGTTCCACAGTCAGTTTAAGCTAGCAGAGGTAACTGTTGAAATTGAACGAGCAGGTAGTTCTGCTGTCCACCTCTTATCTCCTTCTCCTTCCACTGGAGTGCCTGTTTGTGTGGCTAGTTGTGAGGCAGTGAGGAGTTTGATCGGGAGGACGATACTATTTTTTGCCAAGCTTTTATTTTTCATCTGTATCAGTTTCCTTTTGGTTCACTACGCAGGCACTTCTTCTGGCACACCAAGGGGGTAACAGCAGTGAATGAGTGGTTGAGAATTAAAAGTGCTTCTTGTGACAACAGTGTCACTTTAAACTTACTAAGTTGAACAGTGAAGGTTAGAATAGGAATCACAGGGACGTTTTGAAATAATGACGTTGTGACAATAAGTGCAAGTTCATGTGCAATTTGTCACATACAAAACGCCGAACAGTAATTTGTTATGTAATGGTATTTGTGTCTTAAATTGTTTTGGGATTACACGAAAGAGGGGTGCATATATTTGTAGAAGCTTGAACAATATATGAAACAGTGCAGATAATTGCTTACAAAATGACATACAGTAAAATTTGTGCAGTAGAACGTAAAATAGTCAGTCACAGATTTAAAAGACAAGAAACTCTCCAGTTCCTGTTGAAATTGAGTTGAAATTTCTTCATTATTTCTGGGGAGGAATAGAAACATCATTCTTACATAATACCTATGGTAATATAGTAATTAATGTGAACTGAGTTTCCAAACAGCAATATCTGACTCGTATGACTAACAGCATTTTATTTGAACGACATATGAAAAAAACCTAATTAAATGACCTGTAGATAACAAAATCAGTTATCAATTTTCCACTGGTATTTTAAAAGTAATTAGGTTATATCTTTGTTTTTGTTTTTAGATGAAAACTCTATCAGAGATGCTGACATTTTTCCTTCATCTCCTGAAATTGAAAGAGGATCCACCCTGAGACTATTTTGTTTTCTTGGAAGACGCTACACACCTCACAGAAATGCAAGCCACATCATCTGGAAATTGAATCATGAATTGATTGCTCAGGAAAACTATAACATTGTGAATGAGACTGTATCTAGTGTAACCATCCATAATTTCACTCACAGCAAAGCTCGTTTGAAGTGTTTTACTAAGTACTTGGGTGAGGAACAACTTTTGGTTCACACTGAAGTTAAATCTGGCTGTAAGTAGAAATGGATAGAAATTAATTTTAACTTTTTAAAATAACTTTCTCTAAAAAACTTAGAACAACTACTTTTTATTTTTTTCTTTTTTTAGCTTGTGGCATTGTAAGACACCTGTATTCAAGTTTCTCCTTTTTTTTCTGAAATAAAGCATAAAATTTCAGGCATTCCTTATTGACACTGGTCCATAATACCTCTGACCCTGACTTTTGGCCAGGTGAAGTGAGCGAAGGTTTTCTGTTAAGTTCAGAGGGTACTGGCTCTGTGCCTTTGGTTATGTCTTTTGTCTAGCCTAGCCAACTTTAGCTTTCCCCAGGGAGGATTTCCTCTCTAATCCTCTGTTCGAAAGAAACAGTCTCTTTGGGAGAAGGTTACAGGATAAATATGCACCCAAAAAGTTATTGTACAGATTCAGTCCAGATTATACTAATGTATGCCTGGGGGTCCCATTCTACTAAGGAAGCAATAAATGCAGAGAAATACATCTGTGGAATGAAAACCAGCAGAAGGTATGGCCTGTCCACAAAGTTTAGTGTGTGATAAGCTTGTCAATAAAAGAAAGATCTTTTCAGCATTGTATTAACTGGGACAGAAAAGTACTGTTTTGGAGAGAAGGCTTTTTCAACCAGTTACTTTCACTGGGCGCAGCTCTCTTCCTTTCAGCTCACATTTTTTTCTGTCTAGTGAAGAAGTCTGGCTTTAACAAAGAAGTCTTTGAGGATGTTACATTTTTATGGACAACTTCAGACTATAGAGATTGCAGAGGGTTGTTTCCTTCGCACAATCTTGCTTATAAGATAAAGAATCCAGAATTAGTGATCTCTTCAAGGTCATGTAGGTATGTTTTGTAGGAAGCTATTGCCATGGGGAAGGAAGAATAGTTGTGATTTTGGTTTTATAAGGACTTTTGAGGGCAGTAAGAAGTTATAATATGAAGTGATATGCAAGACTCTTAGTTTGCCATAATCTGCCTTTTCACTAATAAAAACAGTTGTACATTAAAGTTCCATATTTCTACTGGACTCTTTTTTAAAAACATTTTTCATTGTAGTTCCCCCGGACACGCCAGGAAATATTTCCTGCATTTATTATGTTGATGATAAACTCACCTGCACCTGGACGTCAGGAAGAGAGACAGATCTCAGCACAAACTATACTCTTTACCGAAAAATGTAAGTATATAGGACGTATTTGGAACTGGGTTGCTGGGGTGGGACCACCAGCTCCCTTTAAAAAACCATGGAAACATCATGGAGTTCAGTATCATGGCATTTCCTCAGTAAATTCAAGTAATGTGGGCTTGGTAATTGTTGAAAAAAGTTTCAATCTGATACTTTTTTAGTATGCTGTATATAGGAAATGAGCATTCTCAGGTCAATATTCAGTAGACAAGTGTTTACATTAGCATTCATATTCACTTGTTTCCTTGAGGTAACAGTACTAATTAGATGAAAAGCTGAGTAAGCCTATGTACAAATGGAGAATGGAGGTGCTTTTTCAGAGTATTACCCAGAAACTTTCTGTGTAACTAGCTATCCTTGCTTTGGATAGGTAAAAAAAATTTACTTCCTCCTCTACTTTAAACAATTCCAAGTTAAAACTATTAAAGCCCTTGTTACTCTGCTTGATACCAGTAGGGTTTAACCTAGGGATCTTTGGGATCAAAAGGTTTCAGTGAAAGAATCCAGAGTTAGTTGTCCTTTTTGGATTGCTCGTGTCTGGGGAGTTGTATTTACAAATGGAGTATCATCATGTTTTGTAGTGTTTTTGTGATTCCGTTATAGAAGCTTAAATAGTTGAATTTTTAAAATTGTTTAGGAGCTTAATTTTTAAGTTCCTGTGAAAATGGTGAAATCAGTGTTGTTCAAAGGGAGATCTCCGATACAATTTTGAAGGTGATGGCACAGATTTTGTTCCAAATATACTTGTCAATCTGTTCTTCGTAATAGTACTGCTTGTAGTGCTCTTTTTCTGCCTAATCAAGACTCTAGGTAATATGATTTCCTGAAGAGTTTCTAAAATGTCTAAAATTATTCTTGAGAACTGGACAGAATTCAAACTGCAAAGGAGACATTTTCTTACTGTAGGTCATGCTAGCATATGATATCTTTAAGTGTTAGGGCAGGAAAACTTCTTTAGTTTTATCTCCATTTTAGGCTTGAAATTTTAGGCTTCCACCTTCATTAGGTGTAACTTTCGTACTCCTCCTAGTGTTTCTACATTTTATAACTTAGCAGAGTTTGTGCAACCACAAATTAGAACAGCTACTGAAAGTAAGTTTCAATGATGTTTGTTCCTGTACCAGCACAAGTTCTTCTTTAACCTCACAGTGAATTGCAGTGAATTGCAATGCAAAACTATTTCCAGTAATATCTAACCACTAATTTAAATCCAGATAACTGCCCAGCTGAGTTTACCACATGACTACCAAAGCACTGGTACCAGGGGGCAGAGAGCTGTGGGTGGAAACAAACAGCTATGCGTGTTAGGGAAGGCAGGACTGCTTCCTTTTGCAGCAGTGCAGGCTTACGCTAGCTTTAAAATATTCATGAAATACCAGTCTCAAACTGTTTCTTTGAGTTACACAAATTACCCGTTTACTGCATTGTGTGAAATACTTAACATAGGCCCCATATATGCGTTTTTACTAGGTGAAGAATTTCTCTGTGGGTTGGTAAAATGAAACGAATTTTACTAGTGTTGCATCCCACACTACCGTACGTGCTGTGAAGGCAGTGTACTGTCAGTGCGTTCTTTCAAGAAAACCAGTCAGATTTCTGTTACTTTGTAATAGCTTGGCAATGTTACAGTTTGGCTTTTCTTTTTTCTGTATTTAAAAGATGAATAAAAGCTTGTTATCACGCAGTTCCACGTGGCATGTGTTACTAGCTGTATCTGTTTAAGATAAACAGGGCTGGTTTGTTTTGATTGTCATATGAAACAAACCAATTAGAGAAAAACAGGGCAAGTCACGATGTGACCACTGATGTTGCTCGAGGGATCGTGAGGACGCAGAAGATGGGACCCACGGCCTGCCGCTGCCTCAAGGGCACATGAGCTGCAGAGCAGGCCAAATCAGAAGGAGGACTTCACCAGAAGAGTGGCTGCTCCAGTCTCTAGTGAACTGTGCTGCAGCCCGAGAATCAGCTCCTGTAATGAAGGTATCACAATCCGGATGGACCCATCCATTGATAGAGGACCACAGCCTAGGCATTAGAGGGGCCCTGCCTCTAGCCAAGTGGAGGAAAGGGGTAATCGAGTGTATTGGACAGTGTGGATTTGATGGCCTGGCACTTTGGAACCACAAAGGTACAAGGCCCTGGTAGATACAGGTGCCCAGTGTACCTTGCTACCATCGGATCATCAAGGAACTGAGTCTGTCACTATCTCCAGTGTGACAGGAAGCTCACAAGAGCTGACATTATTGGTAGCTGAGGTGAGCCTCCCTGGTCATAACTGGGAGAAACACCCGATTGTAACTGGTCCAGAGACTGCATGCGTTTTAGGCGTAGACTTCCTCCAGAAGGGGTATTTTAAGGATCTGAAAGGGTATAAATGGCCCTTTGGGGTAGCAGCTGTGGTAGCCAGTGGTATTGGCCAGCTGTCTATCTTGCCCAGGCTTTCGGATGACCCTTTCATTGTGGACCTACTAAAGGTGGAGGATCAAAAGGTGCCTGCTGCATCCATCACAGTTCATTGCTGGCAATATTGTACTAACCGAGACTCTCTGCACCCCATAGAGAAGATGATTCAGAAGTTAGAAAGCCAAGATGTCATCAGCAAGGCTCGCTCACCCTTCAACAGTCCTATACGGCCCAGACGAAAGCCTAATGGGGGCTGGAGGTTGACAGCAGACTGTTGTGGCCTAAGTGAAGTGACACCACCAATGAGTGCTGCTGTTCCTGATGTGTTGGAGCTTCAGTGTGAACGGGAGTCCAAGGCAGCAAAGTGGTATGCCACGATAGACATTGCTAACGCTTTCTTTTCCATTCCCGTAGCACCAGAGTGTAGGCCACAGTTTGCCTTCCCCTGGAGGGGTATCCAGTGCACTTGGAATCGACTGCTTCAGGGGTGGAAGCACAGCCCAACCATCTGCCATGGACTGATCCAGGCTATGCTGGAGAAGGGCGGAGCGCCTGATAATCTTCAGTACATTGATGATATCATTGTATGGGGTAATACAGCAGAGGAGGTTTTTGAGAAAGGTAGTAAAATAATTGACATTTTGCTAGAAGCCGGTTTTGCCATTAAGAGAAATAAGGTTAAGGAACCTGCCCAAGAAATCCAGTTCTTGGGAGTTAAATGGCAAGATGGATGCTGTCATATCCCTATGGACATGGTTAAGAAGATCACAGCCATGTCTCCACCTACTAACAAGAAAGAGATTCAGGCTTTCTAAGGAGTCGTAGGCTTCTGGAGGATGCACGTTCCCAGGTATAGCCAGATTGTGAAACGTCTTTATGATGTAACCTGGAAGAAAAATGATTTTGCATGGGGCTCTGACCAGCAACAGACCTTTCAATTAATAAAAAGAGAGATAGCGCATGCCATGGCCCTGGGTCCTCTGTGAACAGGACCAGAAATTAAAAACATTCTCTATACTGCCACTGGGGATTATGGTCCCACCTGGAGCCTGTGGCAGAAGGCACCAGGAGAAACTCGTAGTCATCCCCTAGGATTTTGGAGTTGGGGATATAGGGGCTCAGAAACTAATTATACTCCCACTGAGCAGGAGATATTGGCTGCCTATGAGGGAGTTCGAGCCGCCTCAGAAGTAATTGGCACTGAAGCACAGCTTCTAGTCCCCCGACTGCCTGTCCTGGGCTGGATGTTTACAGGGAAGGTAGCCTCTACCTGCTATATCACTGATGCTACCTGGAGTAAGTGGACTGTCTTGATTGTACAGAGAGCTAGGATAGGCAGTTCTGATTGCCCAGGCACTGTGGAAGCCATCATAAACTGGCCAGAGGGGGAAGATTTCAAGATGCCACTGGATGAGACAGTGACTTGTACTGATGAAGCACCAGCATATAAAGACCTCTCGGATCAGGAGAAGCAATATGCTCTTTTCACTTGTGGATCCTGCTGTCTCGTAGGAAACTGGCGGAGATGGAAAGATGACTTACGAAGTCCTATGCGATGAGTCACAGAAGCAGCAGAAGGAGAAGGTGAATTGAGCCAATTTGCGGAGGTAAAAGCCATCCAGCTGGCCACAGACGTTGCCAAATAAGAGAAGTGGCCGAGATTATTCTTCTACACTGACTCCTGGATGGTGGCAAGTGCCTTGTGGCGATGGCTGAAGAGGTGGCAGCATAAGGGTAAACCTATTTGGGCTGCCACTCTGTGGCAGAATATTGCTGCCTGGCTGGAAAGGCAGTAAAGGTACAGCATGTAGATGCCCATGTGCCCGAAAGCCAAGCCACCGAGGAACACAAAAAATAACCATCAAGTGGACCAGGCAGCCAGAGTGTTCTAGATAGATCTGGACTGGGACGCAAAGGTGAATTGTTCCTCGCTTGGTGGGCCCATGATTCTTCCACTTATCACAGAAGAGACGCTACATACTGATGGGCTCGTGACCGAGGGGTGGACTTAACCATGGATGCTATTACACAGGCCATTTGCGATTGTGAAGTTTGTGCGGCGACTAAACGGGCCAAAAGTTTAAAGCCTTTGTGGTACAGTGGAAAGTGGTTAAAGTATGGAGAAGCCTGGCAGATTGATTACATCACTCTCCCTCAGACTCGCCAGGGTAAGCATTATGTTCTCACAGTTGGATGGCTGGAGACCTATCCTGTCCCTTGTGCCACTGCCTGTAATACCATTCTGGGCCTTGAAAGGCAGATCTTGTAGTGGCATGGGACCCCAGAGAGAATTGAGTCCGATAATGGGACTCACTTCAAAAACACTCTAGTGGTCAACTGGGCCAAAGAACATGGAATTGAATGGATCTACCACATTCTGTAGAATGCACCAGCCTCTGGAAAAATTGAACGCTGTAATGGCTTGCTGAAGACCACCCTGAAGGCAATGGGTGGAGGAACTTTCAAGAACTGGGATAAACATGTGGCAGAAGCCACCTGCTGAGTTAACTCAAGGGGATCAATCAATTGAGCTGTCCCTGCCCAATCAAACCTTTTACATACTGTAAAGGGGGATAGAGTCCCCGTGGTATGTGAAAGTAATCTGCTGGGAAAAGCTGTCTGGGTTTCCTCTGCTGTAGCCAAAGACAAACCCATCCGTGGTGTTGTCTCAGCCCAAGGCCCTGGATACACCTGGTGGGTGATGCAGGAGGATGGCGAAGTCCACTGTGTACCACAGGGGAAGTTAACCCTGGCTGAAACATCCTGGTCTAGAGGCCTGTCTTGTTGATTCCTGTGTAATGTCATGTAGTGAGATGTGCGTGGTATGGAATAAGGGGTGGAATGTCCGGGGTTAAGATAAACAGGGCTGGGCTGGTTTGATGGACATAGGGAACAAACTAGTTAGAGTACTCCTCCCCTGCACGTCAGCACATTGCACTGGCTGCAGAGCTTTTGGTGGGATGGTGTTTCTTTAAAAACAGCGTGCAGAAAGAAACCACGCACCTTTTCCGCCCACTGGCCAGGCCAAGCCACTGCCCACCCCGCCTTCGCTCGCTGCTGCTGCTGCTGCTGGACCACCACTTCACCCCGGGGCACGCCGAGCCGCGACCGCCCACCGTGGTCCTCACCGCTTGCCGCTGCTGCTGCTGTTGTTTTCCCAGCTGTTGCATGTGGCGCCGGCAGGCCGTGGCCCCGGCCACGCCACATGCCACTGTCAGTAACGGAATGGCAGTTTATTTTGCCCTATCGCTTTTGTTCCCTTTACCCATGGTTTGACCCTCGCCGCACCAGATCCCTGACACTATATCTATATATAGACACTTGTTAATCTCTTGTTTGTTGTTTTGCGTATAGTATCTTTCTAGTGTTATTAAAGCCGTTTTAGTTTCCTAAACTTAACAGAGGCCTCGCCAACTTTTTCTTTTCCTCTTATCTCTCTCCTTAACCCTTTCTCCTGGAACAGGGGAGGGGCTGTTTCGAGAGAGAATTCGTCCCGTGATTTGGCCAGCCTCAGCCAACTGGTTACGCTATATTATTAAAGGAGATTTCACGTGGCGTGATTTCACTTCTCTTTGAGATTTTAATCTAAAATAATAATAGCATGTGGATCCCTCATTAAGGCATTTGTACTCTTCATTACTGCACCTGGAAAGCTGTCTTGCTAATTGCAATTAAAACTCATTGAGCCTGTGCAGTCTAGTTTTATGCATTTGCAAGAGCATATAGTAAAAAGTAAAGAATTGGAAAAAGTAAATAGTAAAAAAGTAAATAATTGGAAAAAGTATTTGTTTGCACAAACATATCTAAGGAGATGTTCACTGGTAAAAATGTCCTACAACCACAAAAAAAAAAAATTGGTAATAATTAAATAGTAACCCAACAATCAGTTTTAATTACTCTAAGAAAATCCTCTAATTTCTAACTCCTTTTATTTTTCTCTTTTGTTTTTTAGGATGATAGAAGGAAAGAGGACTCTTACAAATACAGTGGGCTCTTGTCAAAGCAAAACGAAGTCATGTTCATTTTATTATCCAGATGCTTCATATAGTAGTTCTTTTTGTTTTCAGGTGAAAGCTGAAAATGTTTTGGGTGAAGCCTCATCAGAGTGTGTCCCTATACCTATGGAAAAAATAGGTAATTAAAAAAGAGAGTTAAATAAAGCAGTGTATGTTGAGCTGACTGCACCCTCCCTAATTCTTTCTTCCTTCCTATAGCCAACAGGTTAGAGAACTCTGAAACAAACTGTAATCAAAGTTGGTTTACATAGGAGAAAATAATGAAATAATAGCTTTTCAATACAATAGTTTTGAAACCATTATTTGGTTTCATTTGGTTTTAAACTGGTTTCAATTTTGAAGTGCCATCTGATTTTAATGGTTAGCTAAAATGACAAAGTTTCTGAAATGACATTTAGAGTTTAATAAAATGTTTCATCCTTCCCAATTTTTCTTCATCAAAATTAAGTATTTTCAATTTAGTTGAAGGAAGTCACTTGTTATGTTTTAATTGATGGCCTTTCCATGTAAAATTCTTCGAAATCGTTGGTGGTACAGGAGTGATTTTCAGCAATTTCTTGGTCTTACTGAGAGGTGGTGAAAAATGATAGCATGCTGTACTTATAGTATGAAATGTCTGACTATATCTTTTTTAAGCTGATATCTGACATATCTGTTATAAATTACTAAGTTTTTAATTATTAACAATTAAAGGCCATATACTAAAACTTCTCATCGAACTAAGTGGTAGTTGGACTGTACTTTTGTATTCTTGAGTGGTACTAGATGTCAGTGCAATATCCGGCTGTAGATGAACACTGATAACTATCATTGCTCCAGGTGCTCCCATCATTTATTCTGCTACTCTACCTTATGTTTAGGGATGTTAAAAACGAACCTTTTCTGCAATTTCCAGGAGCAATAATAATGTTTTGACTACCTTTTCTCCGCTGAGCTGTGCTGCATTTTCCTCTGTTCATCCTGGTGTAGTTAATCAACAATGCCTTTAACTGTATTTTTGCTGCAGCTGTCTTTAGTTCTCCAGCTATACAGCCCTTTACTCCCTGTGTTCAGACCTGCTGTGGCTCCTCGTTACTTCACATGTCCTCAGTACCAGCCGTTTCTTTTCTCAGTGTTAATCCATTCTTTTCCCATCGTCTCCTTCACACTTCTCTCCCCCTCAAATCCTTTTCAACTCAATTCTTCCCTCATCTGAAGTTTGGACTTGATTTTTGGCATCTCAACTTCGCTTTGTTTCTTTTCTCTGCTGTTGTCTCCGAGTAGTATCCTTCAGTGGTGATACAGGTGAAAGAAATCTGCACATCTGTTTGAGAGCAGGTTTGCCAGCATTCACTCAGTTGTGTGCTCAGTCTCTCTTATAGATAACTTTCCATATATAAAGTTATGTCTGTAAAATAGACCATCGTGTGAATACTCTAATAGGATGTAGGTTACTGGAATAATAATTAAACTTCTTGGAACACACAAAGATGGAGCAGTTCTGAACTTTTATAGAAGCATTTTCTCCTGCTAATGTTTTTGTTTTTCCATTCTAGAGAAATTGGAACCTCCTGAAATACTTTCAGTTAAAAAAATGACTGGTATAAAGCAGTTGCTTACAGTGACTTGGAAAATGCCTGAGAAGACTATCCCTTCACAAGATTTAATTTGCCAGGTTCAATACAGAAACTTGTATTCAAACTCTTCGGTAAGCTACATAAATTTACTTCTGAATGGTAGCTTCTTTGTGACCAATTTCGTAATGTTATAAAAAGCTAAATAGAAAAAAGGCAACAAGTAGTTGGAAATAATGACTAAAACCTTGTTACTTGAGTGGAGCATAATTAGGTATGCACAATCTTAAGATCATTCTATGTCGTCTAGTATTAATTGTTCTATTCCTCATCATCAATGTCTGTTTTGGTACCTACCATACTTCGGAATATATTTCTGTGAAAGCTAAGAGATGACCTTAGGCTAAAGCATTACACACAGAGTCACAGTACTTCATTTTCTTGTTGCATCCTGGTGTTTAAAACAACACTTACTTCCAACCACAATTGTTGAGCTGGAGTAAGATGGACTGATAATACATTAATTTTTCAAATGAATTAAAGTATACATTTTGCAAGATGGTAAATAAGGGAAGTTATTTTGCTGAGTTTGTCTTTCTGACACTTAAATGGAACTGTTACAGAAAAAACAGTAGTTAGTCATTTGCTTCTTTCAGATGGCCTATTCTAGTGCTCTTTAGTATGGAAGTGATTCTGTTTGCAGTCTTACTGTTTCCTCTTCCAAATTTAAGAATGGGCCAGGTCTCTTGGCTTTTTTTTTTTAAGTTCATTGAACTGAGGTGTATGCCTCGACCTTACTGTATTATACATTAAGTGTTTAATTCTGGGAGAGAAGATTTCATCAGGGTACCTAACAGTAGTCCTCAGACCTTTAAAAAGTTCCTGATACTAGAGATGTTTCTAATTAGCATTCTCATCACATTCTCATAGCAAACATCTTTACTTGACATATTAGTTTTTGGATTCAGAACATAATATTTGGGATGACCTGATGGGTAGGATGGCTCAAATCCACCTGGGATATTATAAACTGAACCAATATTTCTTTAAAAGACCCATTCAAGATGTTTAACCCTTTGGAGTCAAGACATTGGTGTCCTTGTGATGTTTTACATGCATGTGAGATCCTTCCTAAATGTTGAAAACATTCACTTTTTTCAAAGCTACAGCTTTATTGCCTATTGTGTCTATTTGTCAGTACCTGCATAAGAGCTTACCTGTCTACTTTTTCACTGTCACAGTCTCCATCCATTTTCTTTCTGAGAACTTAACTTCATTTTTCCACAGACATTTCAGAGTAAAAACAGTAGCTGTGATCATTAAAGACAAAAATCTGGTGGGTTTAGTTCTGTAGGATCTTAAGACAGGCATGATTCATAGTTTTGAAAGTAGCCAATCCAATGGCAATGGCCAACAAAGACAGCCTCAAACCATCAGTTAGATACAGGAGCTATTTTTCATGTCATGTGAGCACATACATGTGTCACCGGTTGGCCGAGGTACAATTACGGGACGAGTTCTTCCTCTCTCTAATTAACCTCCCTTCCCTTCCAGGAGAAAAGGGTTAAAAGCAGAGATAAGAAGAAGGAAAAGTTCATGAGACCTCTTAAGTTTGGGAAACTAAAACAAGTTTAATAATGCTAGAAAAAATACTACGTATAGAAAAACAAATGAGATATTAACAGGTTTATATGGGATTGGAAAGTTGGTATAGTGAGAGTTAACCTGCAGTTAGGGAAACAAAAACGAAAGGAAAAAAAAAAACCAGTACCCAGCAGTTTCAAAATGGTGGTGGCCACGTGGTCAATGGGTTTGTGGGAGCAGAGCAAAACCGGTCAGTGTAGCTGCAGCGAATCCACACGTAAGCAGGAGCTGAGGTGAGCGATTTGGTCGCGGGTGTTAGAGAAATGGCAGCAAAGGAAAACCAGGGCTCCAGAGGCACACTGGCGGCAGGGATGAAGCAGCAGCACGGGTCGTCCCATGCAGCACTGGGGATCACAGCAGCAGTAGGGATAATGCGAGCAGGTCCAGGTGCTGGTGAAAGAGGAAGAAAGGAAGGTCTGTACTTGCCGGCTAGCAAGCGACGAGGCAGGTCTGGAGCCAAAGCAGAGACGAATATGAGCACCGGCATGCCAAGAGAAAGCCCCAGCCAGCGCTGAAGTATCCTGGTGCCTGTATGGCTCTTAAAGGGATGGAGAGCCCGCCAAAGTTTTCACAACCAGGGAGATGTGTGAACGTAAATGGGAGGAATACATCACGATTGGTCATTTTAAAACAAACCAGTTTTTCTAATCGAACCAGTTTCTCTTGTCCTAACCTGGGACAACATGCAAAAAAAGAAAAGTAGGAAATTGTTTGAGCAAATGATGGATATTTTCTTGACATTTAAGCCTTCCTACCAGAACAGTCTAAATAGATTGCTGTGAATTGTTTTTACTGAGTGAAAAACAGATGACCAATTTTTCTACTTGGATTATACTAAGTTCTAATTATAATTAAACATTGTTAATAGCCTTTGGTAAATAAATAAAAGCTAGTTTGGAGTGTCTGCAATTCTGTGTCAGGTTCTTGTGGAGGAGGTTGGTAATAGTTTTGAAGCCCTTTTTATTGCAGATTGGCTGAAGAGTCTTGTCACCTAGCAGTGACAAGATTCAGGTTTGTAGATTCCTGAATTAATTCTCACAGGAGCAATTTTCTCTTTTTGACCATAAGTTTCTTGATCACAATGGACTAAAATTTTCCATTTTATTAGGCAGTGCGCTTCCCATTATGGTGTTTGAAGGAGTGGATATCTGCATTTTGTATCATTATGGTTTGATTCACTTTTCAATTGAAGGTTCAACTGGCAGAAAAGAAGGATTTCTTCACAGGTTTTTGGCCCTGTTGTAAATCTATGTGACATCACAACTTCAATTTGGCTCCTAAGAGGGACTCTTCCTTATTCTAAAACCTACCTTTGCTGACCTCAATAGAATTTAGCTAGCTTGAACGTTTATCTTAGTGTCTTTCTGTTTCAGTCATCTGAAATCTGAGAGTTGTTAATTATTATTTTTTGCAATTTGGAAGAGAAGACATTAATGTTGATTTAGTGATTATATCAATTCTTCTGTATGCAAACACTTAAATCTTACTATAGTTTTTCTATAGTTCCTGTAGTTTTCTTCTACTTCCCGTTGTCAGTCCAGTTAAGTTGATGTATGACCTGCAATTCCGGGTTTTCCTGTCGTCTTTCACTTTTTGTCTTGGAACCATGGTCTAGCTTCTGACTTCCATCAGTGAGATGTGAGTGGACTCCTTTTAAGATGAGGGAATTACCTTGTCATTACTTTTCCAAGAAGATATTGCATCAGTTATTTCTCATACTTTTGTCTTCCTTCACCACTTAAAGGCTCCATCTTTTTTTCTCTCAGTAACAGAATTTTCTGTGTTTTCATTGGTCTTTTCATTTTAATCACATGCCAATAATCTTTGGGATGGCTCCAGTCCCACTGTTTTATAGCCCAGCTAGCTCACAAGCTGCTGGTGATCACTGCTTCCCCAGGAGTGCTTCTGCTGTGAGGTGGAGCTGTGTCGAGGACATTACAGTACTTTAGCAATAGCCAGTTGCTTCCCACCAGTGGGAACTGCAGTCGTTCAGCACCTCCTGTGCCAGTACGGCTGCTCTAGAATTGTGTGTGAGCTGCACACGCTTCCAGCCTCATGTCGGTCAGTACAGACCTAGTTTTGGCTAAAGCGTTTCAAACCCGGAGTTTTACAGGAAGAATGAAGATACTACACTGAAAAATGAAATGTGAAACAAGTGATTTTCAATTTCAGAGGAGTGAGGTGGGAAATGTGAAAACTGCATCCTTTGTGTTTCTTTAAAAACTAAGTCTTGTATCTACATGCAATTTTATAGCAAATATTTTTTGTTTATGTATCTACTTCCAGGAATCTGTCAGAGTCCCACTGAATTCTGCAGAGAAAACAGGATCATATAATCTCACAGGTCTGCAGGACTCCACAGAATATTCAGTTGCCGTTCGGTGTATCAATCTTGTGTCAATATTCTGGAGTGAATGGAGCAAAGCGAAAACAGCACACACAGAAGATAAAGGTAGGCTAACTATTTAGTAAGTTTTTCTTTGGTTATACTTTGGGGCACTAGGATTTAATAACAGAAAACTGTTTTCAGTGTATTATCAGTCTATTGAAATTAGAATTCTGTTGTTTAAACAGAACACATGTGTTTTGTTTAAATATGGAAGCGTGAAAACTGAAAGACAAGAACAAGGAGTGCAGGAGATTTTGAAAGGTGATACAACATAGGGCTAAGGAAGGAATGGATGAATAGACAGTGAAATGAGGAAAAATTAAGAGTGTAGATGGAGACTGAATGTTGCTAAGTAGGATAGTAGCAGAAGTATAGCATAGCAAGTGTGTCCAAGAAAATGAATCATAAATAGAGAAATTAAATTGCCAGTTATAAAACGAGACTAGAAAATCCCATCTAGAACTTAACAAATAAAAGAAAGCAGAAGGAAACTTACGGAAAGAGAGAAACTGTACTAATTGGGGAAAAAAGGCACAACATTACACAAGAAAAAACATTTTTAAAAGTTTCTCTCAGACTGTATTTCTGAAACCTTTTGGTTGTTTTTACCATATTACACTATCTTTTTTATATAACAACAGATTTCAAGATATTTTTGTGTTTTTTAAATAGCTCCTTCAGAAAAAGTGGATTTGTGGAGGGTAATTGAGTCTTCAAACTCAGCTGGAAGTAGATTTGTACATCTTCTGTGGAAGGTATATACTCTTTTCGTGAATTGATAGTCGTATTGGTATTCTGTAGCTGATGTGTTGAAGTATGTTAGCGTTGTAGGACATATATCTGCCAAGGGCTTTTGCTGTCATCAGAAAAAATCCTTCATTGAACTAAAGCAGAATTGAAAAGGCTTTTGTTTACTGAATGGTGGAGGAATGGAGTTTTGTAATCTGTGCAGAAAGGAAGGGTTTACTTATGTTCAGATCAGTGGAAAAATCTGACTGAAAGTCCTTGTAACTCCCTTAAATAATACAGCTTACCAAAGCTGTGTTTAAATTCACTTTAATCTTCTAGTAGAGTTGCCAGAGGCTCTTTGTATTTCAAATCTCAGAATTTGACTTTTGAACCTTTCCTTGAATGAAAATGTTGCAGATGACTGTCCTGAAGATGGGACTGGAGAAAGTACCTTGCTTTTCTAAATATAGTGTAATCATTTTGTAATTTGATCTGGACTCTTTAATACAGTATATACTTTTGATAATACAGATAACGCTGTGAAACACTTACTACTGCATATTTTTTTTAATAGCCATTAAACAGCTTTCCACCTTCTGGGAGAATTCTAGGCTACAAAATACAGTATTTTCCAGAAAATGATGCTGCACTTAAAATGACAAACTTCTCTACCAGTAAGAAAATTAGCTTGCTTTTAAATGAAGAGGCATATATAGTATCTGTAACTGCCTATAACTCTGCTGGAAATTCTCCTGAAGCTATTTTAAGGATTCCATCCACTAATGAAAAAAGTAAGATTTCTCAATGTCATGATATATTTTTCTCATTAACAAAACTGTCTTCCTGACATCTGTTTAAGTTCTGTTATAGTAGAAGCAAAATTGTGCTAAGGACTTCTGTCATAGATCTAGATATTGTTTTGAGACACAGTTGTTAAGATATCAGCAGTTTCTGATGTTTATTAGAATTTGTATTTTATTAATTTCTGAGGGTTTTTTGGTTTTGTTTTTTTTAACCTTGGATTGTAACCTTTTTTTAACCTACCAAATAAATACGTAATGTCCCACCCAATTCTGTCTCACCCCTCTAGTAGGTCCTAAAATCGGTTGCCACAGGGCATTACTGCAATGCATGTAACAACATCATTCAAAGAGGTGTTTAATAAAAATCCCTAAGATGCATCAATGGAAGCAGAGGGAGAAACGTTGTGTTTGTTCTCATTTCATATGCATTCCCAAAGTACCCCATCCCACCATGCCAGGTTCAGGAAGCTGGTCTGCTCTAGCACTACAGTTGTGTTGTTTGGCTCTGTTGCTTAATTCTGCTGTCTCTGTGAACCTTTTGTTGCAACATCCTGCTGCCTACCCATGATCCAGAAGAGAGGTTGCTTTTGATACGCTCGAATCACTTCTCCTACATCAGTTGTTTCATGAAATAAGTGCAAGTGTCCCCCTGGAATTGCTCAATCAAATTCCCCTTTTAATCAGAAAACTGGTTATGTAGACATGTCATCTTGGCCTGGAGGCTGCTGACTACCTCTCTATCCACTTCTGTATACCACAATAAATGTTTTTCTGATTTTTCCATGCTGTGACATACTTCCCCCGTGCCCGGGCTGCCCACCCCTCCTCCCCTGTATGTCTCTTCCTTCTGTTTCACCAGGTCTTTTTTCCCTCTGCTTTGCCAGTTTAGGTTTTCACTCAGATGCCATTACCTCCATTCTGATACAGGCTGATGGTTCACTTTTGCTTCACTGTCATTCATGACCTTGCTCACTTGATTTACTGTTTTCCTATTGCCTTTGTCATGTCAATCAAAACATGCTTATCCGCACTACGTGTAAAATTGTTAGTAAATTGGTTTGTAAAATTGTACAAACTGTAAAATTCAGATCCTAAGAGACTGGTCCTTGATCCTGCATGTATAAATATCCTTAAGTATCATCTCCTCAATCCCTTCCCATCCATTTTCATTGTAACAATTCTGTGTGCTTCATTTTAAAGTATTTTGAGTATGTGTATATGAACACAGGTATAAAGAAACTTCTTTATTTAACCCTAAGTAAGTCACGTACTCTTCTAAAGAAGCAATCTCAGCTTGCTCTAATTGAATTGTTTTCTTGCTGCAGTTCTTATGAAGATAGAATTGATGACATTTTCTTTTAAATTTTTAGCTTCTCAGGTTATTGAAACAGTGAGGACCTTTACAACAAATGAGGAAGTGGTTGTGGAATGGACAGCCTCTGAACGAGAAGTAACCGAATATGTAGTTGAATGGTATGAGGAATTGGAGACAGATCTTTTTGGTAGATCATGGCAATATGTATCAAATTCTACAAGCTGGAAATTTAACAAAAGTATGTTCATTTATCAGTTACAGCTGTAAAAATGTACACATATATGTATGTATTTAGGTATATTTATTTATAGGTGGACTGGAAAGAACAATCAAGGATGAACTCATCCTTGAGTTCATCAGAGCATTACAAAATGTAACGATATTATTACGTGCTTTGTTGAAATATTTGCAAGTAATTTAATAGCAATTTTAACTCTTCCAAACTTTCACACAACATGCAAGATGGTGTTTGCTCCCATACAAGATTTGGCTACAGATTTAATGTTTGAGCACTTCTGTGGCTTGATCTTATGCCATGAGTCTTCTGGTAGGGAGGCCAATAACTGATGTACACTATTTTAGCAGAGAAATCTAGAACCACAAAAAAGAGAATTCAAAGATGAGATGAGATCATATGCCTTCATGTGTATTAGAGAGAGAGCAAGGAACCTGGAAGAAGATTTGAGGAAGAATTCTACTTTAGAATAAGCAAGTGGAGTGATTGGTCAGTCTGGCATGTTAAATATCATGTAATCACATTTGGTGACCTAGAGCACTTCTAAGAGCTTTCAATGGCCTTACGATGCACTGACAAATAGGTGAGGATCTGCTCACTTTTTTTGTTTTAGAGGCTGACTTTTTTATCAACAGGTAATCTCTCTAAGTAGTAATGTTTTGGCTATGTGTATGTAGTTTCAATGAGCAAAACAACTGAACAAAAATCCAAACGATGGAAACCCTTTACATTGGTTTTATCCCACAGGGTGTAAAGCCACAGATCTGTTCTCTCAGAGTCAGACAGTTGCTTGTAAGTAGGGGGTGCATCCTGTTGATTACTTGGCTGCTGAATTGTCCAGAGTTCCAAACTTAATTTCCAGAATCTTGAACTATGTCTTGAAACATATAAAATTCTACTGCAGGTATTTCACTTGTACAGCTGTACTTTTGAGTCAGGCTGGAGCATCAACATAGAGCTAAGAGCTGGATATCTATTGTTCCTTTTAAGCTCTTTGGTGCCTGAGACAAAACTCTCTTCTGCAGTAAACCTGAAGATATGTGAAATTAAAAAAAATCCTGGAAGTATCATTTTATACTGTTTATTTGAAAATACAAACTTCCTCCAAAACCTTAAACTGTTACAAGATGAATAAGTGGTTTCATAGAGGAAGCTGTATAAGGCTGAAGTATAATTACCCATTTGAAGTATTTATAGAGAAAAATGAGTCAGAAACCAAGTGCTCTTATGAATACTGCTAAATAGAATCCATTGCATTAAGGGGAGTAATGAGCATTTGAGGCAGTAAATATATATGTGCTTGCTAAAAAGTAGAAGAAAATAGAGGTCTGTAACAGTATATTTAGAACTGCATTGTGGTGTATTCTCCTTTCATTGTATTAATCTGACATAGAGAATTGTATGTAAATATTCCTTTTCTTTTCCATTACAGAAAACTTCAAACCATTTATATGCTATAACATCTTGGTGTATCCTCTCTATGGAAATACAGTAGCAGCTCCATATTCCATACAAACTTATATTCAAGAAAAAAGTACGTGTTTTAAACTGATAATGTTGTGAAAGGTGTGTTGTAGTTTGTCCCTCAGGGCATATTATCTTTGAGCAACTGGGTGCTGGCATTACTGAAGGAGAGATTTAGATGCTGAAAAAACCAGGATTTGAGCTTCCTGATTTCTGTTCATAGATCAGTTACTGAATTTTTCAGTAAAAGAAAAATTGTGTCTTGTGATACAGGTACATTGCTGCTTGAATCCACTAATTTGTTGTAAAGCTTATATAATATATACAGAGCACTTGGAAAGAGTATAGCTACAAACATAAACCAGTTTATTAAACTGACTATCTCTTAAATGTTACAGCTTATTTAGATAAGACTTAGAATGTAATGCTTGACTGCATTTGTCAGTCCTAACATATCAGGAGATTCTACTCACAGAATAAAATGGATGGTTTGAAAAACTTGCTTTTTGTTAAATTTTATAAGGTAATGAAATATTTGCAGTCCTGCACGTAAAAAATGGTAAGAAGGCATGACGTTTGTCATTGGCTAGAAACTGTAAATAACACAGAGTTTTGGGTGGGAGGGGAGGAAGAGTTCTTTATTTGTGGAAGTTTAATGTGAATTCAGTGATCTATACAGCCAGCTGTAAGAATGTAGATTACTGGTAATTTTAAGATTTCAGGCAAAAGTGTCAATTTGTTTGTATGTGCATGTAGTTCTGTGTAAATGTGTGTGCACACGTAGGACAATGTAACTAAAAGGCATTAATTACTAGGAGGAGTATTGTATGTCTGAGTAGTACTTACTGGCACAATTAGCATTCTAAACCCAGTTTTTTCCTGATTATAGGGAGTTGTGACTGTACTAAAGGTGGTTAGAGAACGGAAACAAAGATGCTTGTTTCAAAACTGAAGCACAGAGAGCTCTTGCTTCAAAGTTATCAGCAGTGCACGTGAGGTTGCACTGTATAAGTAGAAAGACTTTGTCTGATGTAATGGCCAAAGACTGGAGGTGCAGGAGAGCCCGGTTGAATCTCAGCTCAGCCAGAGACATCCTGCATATACAGGGACCTTTTACCTGAGTTCCCCCATAAGTCCATAGGGATGTTTTACCTCTTGATCTCTCTGATGTTGTGAGGGTAGAGCCTTTTAATGAGCTTGAGGTATTTGGATAGTGTGACACTGAGAACTATGCAAACGCCAAAATAGATGAGGGGAAGTATTACTGGAAGAGACATTAAAGAGAGTGAGAAAAGTTAAGGGGTATATCAGAGCACAAAGATGACATATTTACCTGTACATTTGTTGCCCCTAATGTTACTAACAGAGTCTGTAACACAGACGGATAACATTGCAGTACTTTGACTATATTACTACTTTCTGTAATTTATAATGCTTCTGTGTAGAGCCATCAGAAGGACCTGTGGCTGACACAGGCATTCCAGGGAAAAATGAAGTTACAATAAAATGGGCAGAGATTTCAAAGGATAAAAGGAATGGATTTATCAGTAACTATACAATATTTTATAAACCTGAAGATGGAAAAGAATTGAGTAAGTATACATTAAACATCAATGCTTTCAGCAGTGTTATCACAATCTGCTGCCTGAAGATAGTAATTTTCATAGTTACTAGCACACTTTGTTATTGTATGTTACATGTCTGAAAATACTGGTACGAAAATGTGGCTTACATAAAGATTAAAAATTTTTTTAGGTTTAATTGGAATGATGGGATATTCTAGTGACTAGGCCCTGCTTTAATACTACATGTGTATTCTTGCTCAATTTCATTATTCTGAGCTTACTTTGTACAGCACTCCTTGCTCTTAATTAATCTTTTTTACTATTAATGTTGTGCTAGCCATGGCTGTTGAACATATCATTCTTTCTGCTGCTCAGATGCAAGTGATAAATTTAGTCAGTGTGTGGCAGCACTATAATTTCTCTTCTCTTTCCAAACCAGGATGGATGAGAGGCTTTTTGCAGATTATTCTCCGTTAACAGTAAAAAAAAAAATGAAATTTGCAGGATTATGCCAAATTGGAAAGTGTTATTTGTCAGATATTTGTGGTTTTCCCCTTTTACATATGTACTGGTCTCCCTCCATCTTCAAATCTCTCTTCCATTGTGACACATCTCTGAAAGCAATGCAAAAAGTCATGACAGAAGTAGAGGAGCTAAAATATACTGGAGAGTTACAGATCCTGTGCAAATTCATGAATCTGAACCTCATGAGGGTTCAGTGAATTTATAAATTCCATGCATGTCCTTGGAAGAATGCCTTCCCCAGGCCCTCAGCTTTTGGAACAGTATGTTGGAAATGACCTGGTAAAGATGTTTTTACACAGTTATATAATAAAAGCAAAATAGCAAATGATAGTCAAGCATCTAAAATAAGCTGCCATGAAATCATTTCTTTGGACATAGTTTTCTTCAAATGTGCTTGATTCTCTGTGCTCGGCATTGATTTTTTGCTCTGGGCTGGTAGAATAACTTTTTGAGTGTGTTCTTAATCTCCTACCTCAGGAGTAGTATCCATACAAGGTGTCAGTATAATTCTGTCTATTCAGAATCTTCCTAGCCTAATTCTCAGTAGAACCTTTTATCAGAAGCGTTTCGGTGACCTAAGTTTGTTCTTCATCCATAGTTTATGAATAATGCTGTTGGATCATTTGGTGCTTCAGAAATGGTTCATTTTCCTCCTTTGTTTTACATATCACTGTTAGCAGACACCTAACATCATGTCTTTTAAAAGATCTCAAATTTACAAGTCTTATGATGTCTTCAGTTGCTTCTGGATATCCAGTTTGAAGCCAGTGAAATAGTAGAATACTATAGTAACTCTTAAATGATAAAGAGGAAGATGATTATTTGTCAGATTCAGTCCTCTACAAGCAATTTTTCTTGCCATGTTGGTTTTTGAGTAATTTAATGCTGACTGCTTTGTATGGGGTCATCCTCAAGATATGCAGCCTCATGTTATGGAGCCACATATCTCCATATTACTTCTAAAGTAAAGCAGATTGTGCCCATTTTAGCAGTTCAGATTAGTTTCTTTAGGAAATTAGTTTTAAATAGCAACTCAAGTTAAATTTAAATGGCAAAACCCTACTGTACTGATTTTTTCTGAGGTTCCTCTGATGTCACATCTTTTTGATAAGAATAGAACATGGAGTTTGTGCCAGGGTGACTTCACTGATGGCCTCTTCACTCTAGAACTTTACTTTCCCCTCCTTGATTTAAGAGAAACTCAGTTTGTTTAATCTTGAGGCTTATTGCAGCATATTTATTTCCTGAATGTTTCTAGACTTAACTGATTGATCACATGAGTTTGCTTTGACTTCATGCACCAGAAAGTGTTTTAGTGACTTTTTATTTTGTAATATGAACATGCTTTTAATACTGTTTGTAGACATAGAATGTTACGAGGTATGCCCCACTTAAAAAAATTTAGAAGTGAAGCACATCATACTAATTCCAGTAATGGAGAAGGTATTTGAAACATTGAGTTCTATTCAGAAAAGCATTTTGAAACTTGGGAAAAAACTCCTGTTGATACTGGCTTTCCTCTGACTTTATGATCAGTGTCTAATTGCACGTACTAGAAATACAATTAAATTTTGCAAGCTGCAGAAACTATTTTAAGCTCTTAATTTCTGAGCCATCTATTTTAATTTCTTGATTTCTGAGCCTAGGTTCCAGGAAATAAAATTCTCAAAGCACTGTTTTCAACGATAAAATAAACTACAGGAGGTCATAATTTGCCTATCTTCAATATTAGCAAAAAATGTTCATTTCTTTTTAAAAATAAATACGTAGTGGTTTAAAGTTTTGACCTAACTTTTAGTTAGCATTGATAAACATTGTTTGGTAATTGTAGCTTTCTCTCTCAAAGGACTGATATGGCTGCTTTTGTATTTCAAATTGTCTTTAAAATACTTTGTGATCTATCACTGCAAAAGATGCTAAATAAAAGTACAGTTCTCTGATATAACACTATTTTATGTGTTTATTGGCTTAAATCTTCTCCTAAAAAGATGAAACAGTGAACTCTGGCGTTCTACAGTACAGACTGAAGTCCTTACAGGCTAATACGCAATATACTGTCTATATCATGGCAAGCAATTCAGCTGGTGGAACCAGTGGAGAACCAAAAACCTTCAAGACTTTGAAATTCAGTAAGTAATATTCCAGGTTAAAAACAGATTTGGAAGGAAGAAGGATGTTCTTGGTTAGGCATTTGTTGGGTTTTTTTTTTAATTGTCGTTGAACAGAACAAGGAAGAATTACCAACACTAGCTGAATTTAACTTGGTTTCACTGATCATCTCACAGGCTAAAACCTCAAGATTAGAAGTCAAACCCCAAAATCTTTATTTTGTTGTCAATAAAGCTGTGGAAAACTACAGATGTTTGTAGCAGCAACACTTCGTACACTGTCAGTCATGGGATGGGTTGCCTAACAGTTTATTAAAAAGCAAATATATCCATCTGGGATCCTAGATACAGAATAGCCACACGTTGCGTTGCATCTCTTCTGCTATATAAGCTTAACTAAGAAGTGAGTGCACAGGTTGTGGCCAGTGCTTGTGGAAATACCTTTTCCTGTTTCTTATTATTTGTTTTAGCCAGATTTGACCGAGAAGGCTGCAGGTTAGAAGTTCAGGTACTTCCTCATTTCTTCTTCTGGAAGAATGTTTTCCATACATACATAAATTGTCATAGTGGAGGCCAAACTGAACTATAAAAAAGTGCATGAGCTATCCTTAAACTTCTCATAGGACTTGAAGCTAACTTATTTTTTGCCTATAAATTCATCTGCTAGTTTGCTAGTCAAATGCAAGGTAAATTAGACTATACTGAGGCCTGGTCGCTGTTGCTGTGTAATGCATGGAAGCTAGCTCAGAAATCTGTGCACTGTTTCAGTCAGAGTAACTATTTTTTTGTGTATTTAAAACCTATCATTTCCTGCATTGAATTTACTACTTATTTTGAAGTAGCAGGTAAAAGTGGTACTATATGGCAGTTTTAGGTGACTCTGCAAGTGCCCAGAAAGGTGGTAGACTTTTCATCCTAGGTAGCTGTCAAAGGTTGGCATGGTATGACTGTAACAACCTGGTTCTAATTCCAGTTGAACAAGGTGATGTACAGATGTCCCCTCCAATCTGAATTATTGTATGATTCTATTCAATACGGGAAATTTTAAAATGCAATACATCTGTTTCTGAGATATCCTGAGGAGTCTCATCATGAGCTGCTTTTCTGGCTCTGTAATTGACTTGCTGGATTCAAAATACTCATATTTTGACATGTCATAGAATGAGCATCATACAGTGTTCTGAGTAATTTTGGCTAGTTTTGACAGAGCCACCTTAGAATTGTGCTAGTTATCTGGCTTGGATGTGAAAAATTAGCTGGGACTACATGAAGAAATTATAAACTTTTTTTTTTTTTCCCCCCTCTAAAGATAAAGAAGATGTTATTTTCATTGCTCTGCCTGTTGGATTAAGCATGTTGTTTCTGTTAGGCCTTTGGATAACATGCATTTTGAAAAAACATGCGTGAGTACATTTTCTACTTTCTAAAACTGAATGCAATCAGTTAATTTTAACTTGTAAATGGCAAATTTTAATATATCTTATAAATACTTCAGTTGGGTTCCAAACCAATGTCAAATTAAGAAAATAAGCAATTGGAGTAATAAACAACTAAGCATACAGGTTATCTTGTAACTGCAGTTACTGTGCTATAGTCCAAACATAAATATTATTTTTTAGAAGGTGCCGTAAATAAGAACAAAAGAAATAGGAGAAACAGATTTACATATCACCTGTATCAGTTTATGGAAAGCACTACATGGCATTTGCAGTTCCATGGTCCATCAAGTGAAAGGAGCATTTAAGTCAGTTTAAGGAAAGGAGCATTAAGTCGACTTTAAGTCAGTTACTAGAAAGTTAATAATGCCAGGGGCTCTTTAATATTAAATCTGCTGGTACACCACTAGAACACATCTCACATAATCCCTATTGCATACCTTAGCTACATTAACATTTCCGTTAGGTTGCGACACTTCCCTTGAGCTGCAAAGAAGTCATAAATGAACTAGAAATTACATTGAGAAAGTGTTTGGATGCTTGGTCCATGAGTATGGATCCATATCTCTATCCAATTCATAATCCTTTTATCCATGTCTGAGCTCTGCTGGGGGAACATGGACTGCCTTTATTGTGTTAATATAGGAAGACTTCCTCTGTGAAAGTTTGATATTTTAGCACTATTTGGGCTTTGTGGAGATTTGTTAATTTTATTTTTAGTAATCTATTTCTTTCATCATTTGGCTAAAACTTCTTTCTTAATGATAGGTTTAAAAAGGCTTGTTGGCCTGATATACCCAATCCTGCGGAGAGCATTGCAGTAGAATGGCCTCTTGATCCACCTATGGTAATAATTGCAATTTTATGTATTGAAAAAAGGGATCAAATAGAGAATGTATGACTAAATAAAAAAACAAAACCTGTTGTTTCATTCTTTTAAGTGCTATATAATGATCTTCATTGTATTTCAAACTAGCAGAAAAGAAGCATCTTTACATATTCATGTAATTCTTACATGATAACTAGAAATAATGTCTTGAAGTTATAAAGCGATTGGTGGACATGGTTTATAAGTAAAGTAAAATTTGCTCAGGTTATTGAGTCTACTGAGTCAGATTCTCACATCTGGACATATCCTTGCTTCTCCATAAAAATCTTAGTGCAACATATAAGATTTGGTGTGTTACTGCACTAACGCTTCCCTCTTTTTATTTTTAGATATTTTTTCTTTATTAAAGTTTTAACGTTTATTTGAATGGAGTAGGGTTGATCAGGATTACATAGAAAGTGTAATCTGTGGAGAATGGGATTTAAACTTTTGTCTCAAAAACAGAAGTTTAGAATGGAAAAGATGGAAACAGTCCAAGATTGATTCTGACCCTTAATTGAAAGTCCTTATTTTATTAAGCACGGACAACCTAATATGAAAGTGTTTAACAAATAGACAGAATAACATCATTGGTTTTAGTACTCATTCACATAGAACTGCATGCTAGCTGAAATGCATACGAACTCGTAATTAATGCATTTTAAAAATGAAGAATCAGAGCTCAAATGGCAATATTTTATGTTTTAAAGAAATAAACTAATGCATTATCTATCCCTATATAACTTTCCAACTTATCTCTTTGCACTGACAGAATAATTCATTTTTGAATGGAGTGACATCTGGGGCTAAAACCAAAGACTTTGAAGATGTGTGTGTTCTAGAACATTGTTTTCCTGAAGAAAGTCAGGAAGAATCACTGCTCATGAACTGTGAAGACCATGTTTCTGAATGTACTGATATTTATACAAAAGGCATGATTAATGGAGATAAAAAGATACTACCTAATGAAGAAAATGAAGTTGCTAAATGCTTTTCACCATCCATGACTTATGTAATTACCAGTCAAGATATCAGAAGTAAAATGCATTTAGCTTTGATACCGGCAAAGGAAATCCAACCCGTAGAAATGCTGGAAGATGATTTATGTGAATCCCAACAGACTCCAATTAAAAATGAAGAAAATTATAATGGAGAATTTTTAGAGCAGGAAGATTTCAGTGAAAATGCACTGTTCAATCCATACCTTAAAAATTCTGTTAAAACAAGGGAATTCCTTATTTCTGAGAACTTGCCAGAACACAGTAAGAATGAACCTGAAAGCCAGTCAACTGTCTTACCTCCTTTTCAACAAAATGTCGCAGGACAGTCCTATGTAACTCTGGACATGTTCGGGCTGGCCACAGCTCATTAGCCTGAGAAGACTTCCCTTTGTAAAGTCCCGTTGTGAGATATATCTTGGCACTGCTGCTCATGTGTATTCATGTGTCCTAGCCTGGCTGATCTCAGTTTAATTTGGATGAAAACATCCCCTTCCTTTTAACAGCTGTCAAGTAAATTTTTTTGCAGTGTTTGTATCTGTCAGGGTTCACTTTCAGTGTGGGGTGGGGTTTTTTTGCTTGTTTGTTTTTGCTTTTCTTTTGTTTTCTTACCAGATAGATGTGCCAGTAGTGAGGCAAAGGAAGTAGCTTTTCTTATTTCCTCTTAGTTCTCCCATATCAATCTGTTAAAACAAAGTGTTCTTTACTACGGGAGCATCCAGCAGTGCAGGCAGCTCACCTATTTTCCCCCAGGGCAACCAGTTCCCACCCCTGAGCTCTGCTGGGGAAACATGGACTGTCTTGAACAGAGCCAGGATCTGCAGAATCATTTCTTAAGTTCCATGGAGTTGAACTACTTTCCTGTTCTTATTTCCCTCTATTGTTTTATATCTGGTTTTATGTGTAGTGTTCCTCCTGTTTTTCAAATGCTTGGTAGATTTCAGTAATTGTCTTTTTGCATCCTGGCTCTTCAGTCATGGTTTGGCTCATGGCTTCTCTGTCTTTAATGAGAGAATTTTTGTTATGTATTTGCTCTTGACTTACCTGCATTTTGGAAAAGGTAGAGTTATGCTGTCCTTCTTGCTCCCATTCCTTACTCTTGTATTTTTAACCATCCTCTGCATTCTGTGCTGCTTTTGTCTCTCTTGTTTCTTTGCTGTTTTTAAAAACTCTTTACTGCAGGATAACTTCAGATCTTCTTATTCCTTTGCCTCTAATTTCTCCCAGTTTAAAACTGTGTTTCCCAGTTGAGGTTTTGAGGTTTTGAACTGAAAAAAAATTCAGCTAAATACAGCATCTTTTGTTGGAATAAGCACTGAGTTTATATGTAGGAAATTACTTTTCTGGGATGTATTGAAAGAACACCATGTCTACAAAATATCCCCAGATAACTTCTGGTAACTGATGTAGGGTTGGAGATTTCTACGTGAAGACAATAAGTTTTGTCATTTGTTTTATGATTTTAGTAAGTCGTAAAACTACTTGTCATTTCCATAGTCTCTTCAGAAAGAGACTATTACTGTAAAATTGTTACTGAAATATTTACTCTGTTAAATGACAGGTTATAAAAAAGAGATGGAGAATGAACTCTAAGGAAAATGTATTAGAAGGGGATGTTCAGTATGATATGTATGGCATATAGTAATTTTAAGACTTTAAATTATTTTCACACTATTTAAAGGCTTGACATCGTCGATCTTGTGCATAACTATATAGTTCTTTAGGGATGAAAAAGATACAGGAGTTATGGGGATAGATAAAGGAGAGACAATGTGAATAGGAATAGAGAGCTTTTCCTTTCTGCGCAGGAAGAGGAGTGGAAGAATGGTAAATACATTGTACTGCATGAATGAGGAGGCTGAGCCTTACCCTGGACGTATTGGCTGCTACTTGCGTTGTGTTGAGGAAGACAGGGTAAAGTTTGCATTTAGGCTTTTCATCTGTAGTTTGGAAGCCACTTTTACTTATAACAATATTTGTTTAGTTTCCAAGACAGGATGAGAAAACAATTTCTGCACATGTTCATTGTACAGCAACACTGAGTTGTACAATAACCCTAAGTTTGTTGGATGATTTTCCCTGTCACGTTACTGTAAGCCAAAATGTGTCTATGTTTGTTCTTAAAAGCCCGTGTTTGCTTAGGTAAGTCGCGCTCTGAAATGAGCATGGGGGACAGCTTTGGCTGGGTCAGTGCTCCTTCTGCTTCACTCACTTCCAGACTTCTCACTCACAGCTACGTTGCCATTTCTTAGGGTTCAGAAGTCACTGACTCAGTTACAGCAGTTCTTTTCTCCTTAAATCTCAGTATTAATATCACAAGATTTAAAAATAAACAGATACAGAGATATTTTAGAGCCAGTGTTGGAATTGTTTAGCAGCTGTATGAAAGCTGCATACTCTGAGTTGCATGATTGAGTCAGCTAAAAAATAAAAATAATGGAACCTTTAAGGGATCATTAGAAAGGGGAGGTTCTTGCTGAGTGGTTTGGATAGGATCTCCCTGTAACTTGTCTTAGTCTCTGGAAGGTAAGTAATAACCTGCTTTTCCATCCCATTTTATTTCCTTTTCTATTGCTATTCTTCTTTTCTCTCCTCACTTCTGATTTCCTTGTCCATTATTTTCTCAGAAAAAGAGTAATGCAGCAAGTGGGCTCAGTACGTCTCAGAAATTAGGGCTGCCTATTACCTGTGCTTTGGAATGCCAGCATCTTGGACTTGGTTTGTTTTGCATTCAGAGTTGTACCCTTTCTGACCTTTTGCAGTTTGTCTTTCAAACTAATGCTGTGAACCATGAAAGAAATAAAACAGCATGTGGAAAAGGTTTTGGCAATTTATTCTGAATGTGTCATGTAGACATCTTAGATTTTCATATTCATTTAGAAATATCCTATTTTGAGAGGGATTCACAAATAGAATGGGTATTTGGGCAGTTATTCCACTTTTAAAATGTCAGGTGGTAATGGCAGGTTGGACGTTACAATACTGGAACATTCTTGGTATACTTTCTAATAGAGCACCTGGTGTCATTATTCCTAGAGAGCAGCTTTCCTAGATTTCATTTCATTTTGCCATCACTGATCTGAAAAATGCACGTTTCTACCCCTCCTTAAAATGCAGAAAATTAATCTTTCAGGTGTATGGGTCTTTGCAAGATTAATAGAGATCAGCTTGTGGCGTAATTCCAAAAAGATATTGATGCATCTTCAGAGTTGTCATCCTTCCGTGTATCGTACAAATAATTCCTTTCTGACCTTAAGGTCAGAAAATTTGCTTTGGAAATTATTAATAGGGTCATGTTTTTCACTTACCAGATTTTTATCTAAAATCAGTGTTCAGAGTTGCATTGCTAGTCCCAAGTTTGGAGCCTCACGTAGCAGAGGTAGGTGTATGCATGCAATAGAGACCTAATCTGAGCACAGTGTATGTATGGGACTCACAGCTTCTATTCTTGCTCACCAGATGAGTTCTTGTCACTTCTGCTGTCACTTCAACAGTCCTGCTGCAATTCCTTTTTACCACGCTTGTGCAGGGATGCCATAGGCTTTATGTTTCTATGTTGCTTTGAGATTTAACACTGCAAGATGGGCAAAGGAGTACAGGAAGGCTGAACACTCTTCAAGAAGGAAACCTTAAAGGTGCAGGAGCAGGCAGACCTCGTGTGGAAAGACAACCCAGTGGGTAGTATGACCAGCCTGGCTGAACAGAGAGCTTTGTCTGGAACTCGGGAAGAAAGGAGAGCTTATGACCTTTGGAAAAAGGGGCAGGCCACTCAGGAGAACGAGCAGGGAGAAAATTAGAAGGGTCAAAGCCCAGCTAGATCTTAATCTGGCCTCCGCAGTAAAAGACAATTAAAAAAATGTCCCTATAAATACATCAGAAGCAAAAGGAGGGCTAAGGAGAACCTCCATCCTTTTTTGGATGTGGGGAGAAACATAGTTACAAAGAATGAGGAAATGGCTGAAACTGAGGGCATGGCTTAATGCTGTCTTTGCCTTAGTCTCTAATAGTAAGACCAGTTTTTCTCCATGTAACCATCCCCCTGAGCTGGATGACAGGGAGCAGAAAGAAGCTCCCATAACCCAAGGGGAAATGGTTAGTGACCTGCTACACCACTTAGACTCACACAAGTGTATGGGGCCAGATGGGATACACCCAAGGGTTCTGAGGGAGCTGGTGGAAGTGCTCACCAAGGCACTTTCCATCATTTATCAGCAGTCCTGGCTATCTGGGGAGATCCCAGTGAACTGCCATCACGCAGCACATACAGGACAACCTTACTCTCCTTCTATGACAATGTGACCTGCTTAGTGGATGAGGAGAAAGGCTGTGGGTGTTGTCTGCCTGGGCTTTAATAAAGCCTTTGACACCATTTCCCACAGCATTCTTCTGGGGAAACTGGCTGCTTGTGGCTTAGATGGGTATATGCTCTGGTGCATAAAAAAACTGGCAGGATGGCCAGGCCCAGAGAGTGATGGTGAATGGAGTTCAATCCGGTTGGCGGCCGGTCACCAGTGGTGTTCCTCAGGGCTCAGTATTAGGGCCTGTCCTCTTCAACATCTTTATCAATGATCTGGATGAGGGGATTGAGTGCACCCTCAGTAAGTTTGCAGATGGCACCAAGTTGGGAGGTAGTGTTGATCTGCTTGAAGGTCAGGAGGCTCTACAGAGGGATCTGGACAGGCTGGATCAATGGGCTGAGGCCAGTAGTAAGAGATTTAACAAGGCCACGTGCCGGGTCCTGCACTTGGGTCACAACAACCCCCTGCAATGCTACAGGCTTGGGGAGGGGTGGCTGGAAAGCTGCCCAGCAGAAAAGGACCTGGGGGTGTTGGTCGACAGCAGGATAAATATGAGCCAGCAGTGTGCCCAGGTGGCCAAGAAGGCCAACAGCATCCTGGCTTATATCAGAAATAGTGCGGCCTGCAGGAGTAGGGAAGTGATTGTTACCATGTACTCAGCACTGGTGAGGCTGAACCAGCACTTTTCTAAGCCTCTTAGATTGACTTGATTTTCAGGCACTTCCCAGGAGCTTTATCATTGCTGAAAGCCAACTAAGCCAACTCTTCTACTATCTAGATTTCAGTGTCTGACTTGGTAGAACTGAAGTTTCGAAGTCAGTACTTACTCCTCAGAAAATCACCCTTAATTGGATTTCCTGGATCTGTCACGGCTATCCTCAGAGTGCAGGGCTGACCTAACCAAGGGTTAACTAACTTCTGCAGAATTTTCACCATTGCATGAGCAACTGTATGTCTAATGGAGTTTCATAATCATGGAAAGATTATGCAATACTATTCAGGGGTGTCAGAAACAATAAGCATAAGATTATAAGCAGGGTAAAGGCTCTGGGATAGCCACTTAGAACACCACTGTACTAAACCCAACACTTGATTCTGGAAGGAAAGAAGAGCTTGAAAATCTTTCTCAAATGATGGCAAATTATGTCATAATATAAGAGAATGCAAGAAATTCCTTCTTATCCTTAATTCTACCAAATGAGCACGGCAAAATGTTTCTTCTCATAGTCAGACTTGGTAAAATCTGAGTATGGCTTCTAGGTTATATTTCTGTCTTTAACTCAGGGGTTTTAGAGCTGGGAGGGGCTTTAGTTTGTGTTTCCTTTCCAGTTCTTTTGATTTTTTTTCCCTCTTTTGGGAGTAGGAATTTATGCTAGCATCAATAGTTTATGAGCTATAGACGTCTTTATTTACAAAATGTGTTTAAAAATACTTTGAACACAGGAAGAATTAAACAGCAGGGGATAATGTCTTTTCTTTTAAGGTAAAGCCTTTTCATAACTAGCATACTGTCCAGAAACATTTATATCTAGCTGCCTTCATGGCTTGCTGCCTTTGTCTCTCTCTCCCATATTTCTCTCCTCAAACATGTTCCCTGCATTTGCTTTCATCTCCAGGGATTTTTTTTTTTTTTTTTTTTTTGCAGTTTTATAGTTTGGCTCATGAGTAGGCCCTGAGTTTTGCTTGTCTTTAGGGCTTTTGCTTTTATTTTCAGAAGGGTTTTATTGATTTTACACTTCTGATGAAGGGGATCTGCAGTTTATGGGCTTAACAAGGTTTCATGCCATCTGAGCTGTGAGAGGAAGGAAGCAGGGGTGTTTTGAACCATTTCAGGTGAAAATGGACACACAGGAGTTTGGATTTTGCTAATTTTCACCTTTCTTCCAGCACACAGGGCTGTCCGTAAGTAATACGTTTATAAAGTAAAGGATGATCCTGTGTATAAGCTGTGCACTAGGTACTCTTTATCAGGGAGCATAGTGATAGGATGAGGGGTAATGGCTTCAAACTGAAAGAAGATAGGTTTAGGTTAGATATTAGGGAGAAATTCTTTACTGTGAGGGTGGTGAGACACTGGAACAGGCTGACCAGAGAAATTGTGGATGCCCCATCCCTGGCAGCGTTCATGGCCATCTTGGATGGGGCTTTGAGCAACCTGATCTAGTGGAAGATGTCCCTGCCCATGGCAGGGGGCTTGGAACTAGATGATCTTTAAGGTCCCTTCCAACTCCAACCATGCTATGATTCTACGAGTCTATGACTACATCTCCTGATACGCTGGGGTGCGAGGGTTAGGAGATGCTGATCTTGAACAGAAGTAACCCCATCCTTTCCCCCATCTCTCTTCACCTTTCCTCTGCACATTCCCACTTCCCCAGCCCCCTGTCCCTAAGGACAGATAATTTCCTCACGCCATCAGTGTGTGTGACTGTCTCAATGCAAAACTACCAAATTGCTTGCAAAGTTAGGTAAGCCTTGGATTTACTCATAGGACTGTTAGTCTGTAGATATGACCCAGGTTCCTGATCTGAGTTTATGGTAGGAGCAAGGTAGCTCACTCCTCAGTGAAAGTGAGCTGGCAATGCTGCATCTAATATGGGATAGAAGTGTAGGTGTGTGTGGGAAACTCCTCATGTGCCCCTACTTGCTTTGCGGTGAGTGTTTTTTGTTGCCATGTCCTCAGATAAATTGTTGGATGCACTGTCTCCAGCTTGTGATGTTCTGTCCCCACTGCTAAGGTTTACTCTCGTAAGGACTGAATTTTTTTAATGATAGGGCCTGCTAAATTGAGTTTGTCTCTGGACAGAAACATAGGTTGAGTGAGGTATCTGTGTTTACTCCAGCTTTTGTGGGTGAGTCTCAGTTTCATTGCCTTTGAAAGGTCTGGCAGTAGTATTTATTTTTTGTTTCTATGTTGACATTTTTATTTAAATTACTCCACATTGCACTCTGACCCTTTCCCTGCATTGCATTCAGGTTAATTTTAAAGGCTGATATGAGTTCCTTTATTTTTCATACTTAGGTAACAATTCAATTTGCTTTCATTCATAGACGTGTGCATTATTTATCTAAATGGCATTAATTTATATTAATAAGTAAAATGAAAAGGCTCTCTGCCACAGACAGACAGGAGCGTTACTAGTTTCACTTGAAGAAGGAAGATAGCCAGCAAACAGGTGAGTAAAAATGTGTGCAGCAAATGGAGCATAACAGAGAACTGCTGCAAGAGCTGTGCCCTAAGCAGGCTCTGGGGGCATCTGCTTTTGTCCTGGGGCTATTGGCAAGTGCTTGTCTAGACAAATGTCTGAGAGGGGAAGATGGGGAGGCTAGGAGGGAGCCTCTTCAGGTGTAGCTAACTCAACACGGTGTAAGCTTCACATAATCCATGGTCAATGGCAGTCAGAACATTTTAAAGGTTATTACAGTACCCTCCATCTAGGAAAATTTGTCTTAGTAACAAAATAGTACCGTCTGGTTGTCCATAACCAAGCCCTGCAGTGGTGGTGGAGAGAGGTGTTGTGCACGGTGGGGTGGTGCCTGTGGCCCTTCTGTGCACAGGCAGTCACGCATGTTCTTTTTCCAGTGCTGACTCTCCTCAAAGCAGGGGAAAAAGCTGCATCCGTTCAAGCAGGAAGCGTTTTGCTGCTATGAGTCTGATCCAGAAATGTTCTTCAAGAGCCCTGCGCTTGTTCGCAAAGTGCATGGGAATGTATCTTGGTGAAAAATGAGGGTCCGCAGTGATTACTTTATCTGGCTCGTGCAGTGCAGTGATTCAGGCTGTAGCAATGCATGAGAACTGGCTTCTGATTAGCAAGTCCCAGCGTGTTAGTCAGCCCGCAGGGACTAGGAGCCAGTAATCCGGACCTGTTTTGTGTGGACTGGGTACTGTGTGTCCCTGACCCATGGGCATGTGTGCCAAAGGGCACTGACCTCCCTGGCAGCATGCGGGTGCTGTGCCTGCCCATGGGCCTGGATTCAATGTCCCTCCCAGGACTGTGGGTGATGGAGGCATGAAACAAAGGTCAGAGCTTTTGCTGACAAAGGGAGAGGCAGGAGAGAAGCCCAGGGGACTTGCTAAACCACCAGGAAAGAAATACTAAATAAACCACGAGTAATTTTTCTGTGGGTAAGAGCTGGGGCTGGAGCAGCGAGCCTGTCTGACTGTTAAAGGTAACATGCTGCTGCCATCTCCCGGCATGGCCCCAGTGGGCTGAGTGGGCTCTAGGGTGCTGGGGACCTGTCCAGGACCTCCCAGAAATGCACATGGAAGACCAGGAGTGGGGCCACACTGTGCTGCTGGGAGCAGCAGATGCGAGGTGCTGTGGGTGTTAGAGGATGCCCAGGCTCCTGCCTGCAACACCCGCACCAGGGTGCTCCCTCACTTGTCCCAGTTAGCTTTACTGGCATGGCTGCTGCATGGCTGCATCTGGGAGGTAATGAATACCCCAGGCACTCGCAGCACTGAAGAGCATTTTCTGAGGAGCTTTATTTGGGATTTTGGCACCCAGATCCTGCTGCGCAACATTGTAATGCGCCGTGCCAGCAGCTGCAATGGACCGGCTCAGTTCTGGTAGCTGGACATGGTTGGATGGGTCCTTCAGTGCTGTCCTGTCACTGATGCCTGTTGCTGGCCCCTGACCCAGCCTCAGTGCCTGAGCCCACAGCATGACTTACGTGTTACCATAAAAGGAAAGCTGGTGTGATGCCTAGCACCCCAGTGCACAGGATGTTTCCATTTTGCAGACGAGCCTGGAGTCCAATCACTTGCTCTGAATTGTGTCCTGGACTTCCCAGTTGGGTCATTAGTCCTCAGAGCGTCCCTGGCTGAGGCCAGGAATTTCCCAGCTATTTGCAGGGGGTGGGAGGGATATTTTGGCTCTCCTAGTTATTTCTTGGTAGTTGGAAACTGCTGGGAACACAGGAAGGCAGTGGATTGCTTTCCCGTGAACAGCACAAATGTCTGGAAAACATGTGTAAGATGCTTTTGCAGAGAGGTTCAATGTTACTGTCATTATCAGCAGTCAAAGCAAACCTGTAATCCTCCAGCAGCCTACCAAATGCATCACCCCGAGGGCTCCTCTGTGTTGAGTCACTGTTGCTCTGAGGCTGCTGTGTAGCAGCCCAGTGCCTATCTTAGCTGCACAAACCTGGGCACATTAGCACATCCTCAGCTTCTCTGTGGGTTCTGCTGGCCCCAGCCATGGGTATGGAGAGCTGTTCCCAGGAACCTAGCAGCTTCTGGCATGCTGATGTGTAGCTTGTGCAACTATGTGTTTTCTGTGGAAAGCAAGTCATTCCCGTCACACGTCCAGCCTTATTTCCTTTAACAGTTACAGGAAGCAATCTTGCTCTGCCAGCAGAGAGGCAGTCGATAAAAGATGAAGCTGCTGCCTCCTCTTCTGCATGTGCTTTGCCCTGCAGTTGTGAAGCCCAACTGTGCTGATGCTCAGCAGCTATGAGCGCAGGTAAGGAGGATACGCGAAAAGGCCCACGCTCCTGGAGAAACTTCAGGGAGCTTATGCAGAAGAGTGATAAGTGAACGACCGTGCAGTGAATAAACATTTTGGAAAAGGTGTCTAGTGTTGTATTTACACATACTTTAGCACCAAAGTGTTAACTGGAATGACCTGTCTGGGATGGCTATTTTGTGGCAGTGACAAAAACAATTTTTGCTGCTGGAAGCGACACATAATGTAACCCCTCATCCCTACCCCCTCACAGACCCTTTTACATGGGTCTGAGTCTGCCTACAGAAATCAGAACTTTAGCCAGGAACAGGAAACTGGCTCGCCCCAGGTACCACTCTTGAAGCCTTTTGGTTTGGATGTGACCAACCATTGAAGATCCAGCTGTGCTTTTTCTGTACTGATGTAGGTTCGCTAAAGGCCTGTGAGGGTCCTCCCCCATAAGACAAAAAAAACCCCGCCAAACCCTGGTGAGACTCAGGGCAATGCCAGACATGGCAAGGTCTGTGACTCCTTTTTTTGCAAATGAGTCTGTGTGAGCAGACAGTGTTATACTCTGCTCCTCACTCTCATAGAGTTCCTTAGAACTGGATTTTTGGACACTATTCTTCCCATTTTCAACAGACCTCAACAAGCCTGCCTTGAAGTGCTGGTCCTACACGTTCTGAGCACGGGAACCACAGGCGGATGCAGCCACCCCTTCCCTGGTGAGACCCTGGAGCACAGAACATACAGACCAGTGGCCAGCGGCAGGAACAGAGCCAGGTCCCTGTGACAGGGACCTGTCTCACCACCAAGGTCAGCCAGTTGCAGCCAACACCTGTTTACAGAAGCAGTTACAAAAGAGGACTAAGAGCATGCACTGCTGCTGAATTTGTCCATATACCCCACTAGGTATATATACCAACTACTGCCTTTTGTCCTGGTATACTGTGGTCTATCTGTGGGAATGTCTCCCTGTTTCTTGCCTATTAGGTAGTGCCCAGACTCTTCTCTTTCTAAGGCTACTACTCTGGCCTTACAAAACACCAACTTCAGCACACAAGGCAAGTATGGAATTTTGTTTTGTTTTGTTTTCTTTTCATGTATTATGTACTAGACAAATGCAACATTCAGGCACAGTTGGGTAACAAGGAGGAAGACATTCACAACTGACCACAAAGTAAATTGTAGAAAGAGTTTATATGACAATAACCATGCAGCTTGCAAAAGAATGAACATAGTGTACTGGTATTAAAACACATTTCCATATAGAGACAGCTTATGCAGCAATTTACAAGTTTAACCTCTGGCCGGAGTACGCAAGCCCTTTCAAGCTGGCATTCAAATTACCAGTAGCTTAATCAGCCATACTTTAAGTACATAGTAAAATTTGACTTAATGTTTACATTCACTAGCCATCCAATCCAGCATCAAGGCACTTTCGTTGTTAGTATATCTGTCTTTGTGTCCCACGCCTCCGCTTACCTAGATGCGTAGATCAGCACAGCAACATTCGATGACCAGTCACCTTGACCACAGACTCCTTAATGCCAAGTAAAAGTACCTGGGTTGCTAGGCAATCCATCGGTGTATTGCAGTGTCAGGCTACGCGTGACAGAGCAAACAAGACTGGTGTGTGGACTAGATCCATTAATGCATGTGCTTTGACACGAAGAAAAGCGATAGGTGATACCAGTTTCAATGCCGCAGAGAATGCGCATCTACCGTGCCTGCAACTGCCACAGAAGAACAGGCAGTGCAGGGTGCAGAAGACACTTCAGTCTGAGCAGGAGGACGTGGAGCTTTCCAGCCGTCTGTCGGCAGTTGTGCCATACGTGTTTTTCATCTATTGTTACAGAAGTGTGCTTCTGCAGAGTATCAGTGACTTTATTGCATGTATGCATATATCCCCTTCAAGGTTGCCTTTGCAAATAAACGCAAGTACTGACTAACCTGCATTCTGGCAGGTACTCACTGCCCACCCTCTCTCTGCACTAAAATTAAGAGGAGGGGGGAAGTGGACAATTGTTGAGATCTGGCCCTTAGTCATTAATTTTAAATTTGTTTCAATCTTGAGGCCTTAAGAATGCATCCTTGTGCATTAAGTCAGCACTGCGTTCATTTTCAGGAATGGCTCAGATTGCACAAGTACTACAAAGGAAATGACAGTGAAAGCAAACACATGTATGTGTTTTAGCTTAATTTTTTTTTTTTATTGATCCTTTCACTTTTAAAGAAGAGAAATGGAATTTGTAAGTCCAATGCAAGAGACTGAATTTTACCCTTCTCCAGACCCTTGCACTTACACCTCCACTTCACTGCAGTTTCCTGGATCAAGAGCTAAGCTGAAGACAGTGGGGTTGGCTGTAATTCCCAAATGGCTGTTACATGACAAGACTCAAGATTTTTGTTATAAACTACTTCCAAATAACATTAAAAAGCAACTATTGGAATTTAAAATGACTATATATATCTATCCTAGTAAACAGACAAGAGGTTACAGAGGATAAATGAAGTTTTACAATCTATCACTTCCTTTAACATAGTTATAGTTAAAGGAGCATATCCAAGTAACAATTAATCTCCATTACAACAACTGTCTCAGGGAAAATAAACTAGTATATTTAGGCTCTTTAAATGCACATAAATTACAATCTAAAATGGCTACGTTCTGGAGCAGGGCTGACTTAATCTGAGAGTCTCTGCAGTTTCAGATCTCACTGTGAAGTCAATACCACAGCAGCATATATTGATGTGGGTCTTGGACATTCAAGACCTGGCACTAACTAAACAACTTCAATTACTGAAGTTAAATCAGCATGGTGATTCCCACATATTGGGCACACTGATCTAAGTTTTAACCATTTGGGGTGCTCATTATTTAAAGTCAAAGCTGAAGCTGCACACCCCACCCCAGGCCATGGGGCTTCTCCACTGCCCAAGAATGCAACTCAGCCCTCACATGCGAACTCCCTTCTCCTCCTAGGGCTGAAGTTTGTTTTCCAGTCCTGATATTTAGCTTTTTGCTAGGCTGCTGTGACACAGCACAGCATGTGCTTCTTACACTCTCCAGAAGGAAGTTTAGAAGAATTTTTGCGCTGCTGTGTCTTGCGCTGCTAGGTTAAGGCTTAACAGGCAGTTTGGTTGACTAGAGTAGGGCGTAGGAAACATAATCCCAAGACTTTCTCTAAAGTGGGAGAGGATATGCCCAGACTAATCGCCCTGAAAGTGAGCCAACACACACCAGAAACAACCCTAGCAACCTCCTGTTCTAACAGAACCACCACAACAAAACTACAGACTTAAGTATATTCACTTCTCTTGCAAACAGAGGAGCAGTTAGACAGCCTGCACTTCAAAGATGTTTCAAACATGCTGATACAGGAAAAATATATTTCTACTAGCCTCCCTTCCCTGCCACCAAAGTTACAAGGTCTTTACAATTATTCTACCACCCCTACCTGAAAAATTCCAGTCCAGGAAATGAAGATGGACAGGAAAATGTCAATACTGAAGTGTGATTTGATTTTAGTAATGCCTTTAATTTGTAAAGTGCACCATAGTTATTGGACAGGGGGAAGAGAGCTTTTTCCTTAATTACTATGTTAGGGCCAAGTTAGGAGAATTTCAGTGGATTGCTATGATTACATTATAGATACTGTAAAGCCCTGTATGCAACTGTTTGATACCATTAACTTGTTAAGAGCTGAAGTACAAAATCAAGATAAACCCTTAACACTGCATGATACAGTATCTTTATGAACAAGCTGAAAACCTGTTATTTGTACGTATTGTGGCTTCTACAAGGTGCTCACCAACCAGTATCTCTGGCTTTGCCTTTAGGATTTTAGCCCTAGATAAATGCACAAAGAAGGAATGTAACTCTGTCAGACAAACAGAATTCTGTCTAGGATACAATCCTGTATGATCCTGTGATTGGCCCATAAACCATGAAGAAAGAAAGATGCCAAAAGTGACAGGCCAGAACTCTGTTAGCACAGACCTTTAAAAATTTGAATCTCTTGACGCTGTTTATTATTGGAACTGGTCCGTGATTAACAGCAACTGAGAACCACATGCCTTCTCTTTACACCACAGAAAGGCCAATAGCAACTTCAGGAATAACTGAAGTTGTCACTCAAATATGACGCTGTCAAAAGTTAGTATCACTGGATCACAAAATATAATATAAAAATGAAAGAAATAAATTATCAGCATGTTTTTGAAAACATCCAAGCCCTTGAAGCGATGTTCAGACTAAGTAGCCAGGTTGTGACTCGCAGTGTTTGAGAAATGGAGAAGAGGTGGGTTAGATGCTCATGGCTGCATGGCAGTTCTAATAAGCACACACACTGCTCAGCAAAGACTTTCCCTTTTACTTGTGGTTTCTAGAGTCACTATCAAGCTTGGCTAGAGAAGACGACCCATCCCCCAGTAAAGTACCTGCCATGATTTTCCAAGAGGAATGTGTTCTGACAAAGGAATGCTCCTTCAGCCTTTGAAAAAATGCAAGGCAGTCCCTGCCATCTCCTGTCAGAATAGTTTCCATTATGCCCTTGCCCTCTGTGAGTGAGTTTGAAGGTGCTCAGATGGAGAGAGGGGAGGAGAAAGATGTAGTTACAGTAAGCTGCAACACAGCCTTTTAGTTTAAAAAAGCACACAGGTTAAAAAACACTGTTGGGAGAAAGACACTCTGGAATACTGAAATGTTAAAGATTCTGCATTGTTTAAATAGTCTGGACTTCAAGAGGTAACTTATGAATTTACTGTAGCACTGAATTTCTTTGAAACAAAAGCAGAAAACACATGGTGAAAATTTATATGTGTACTCATTCTTCCATTTAAGCTGGCAGACAAGGACAAGGGAAGTTGAAATGATACTGACACCTGCCTTTCCAGGGCCTTTAGCAAGTGCTTTGCGGAATGGCAGCACAAGAGGTTACAGCATAAAAGGTTTTGGGTGGTCTTAAATACATAGTTCTTTTGCTGAAGGAGAAATAAAACCCTTGTTTTATTCTCACAGCACAGCATTTAGTGTCTTGAATTAGGGTTTTATTAGTGTCAGATTAGAAAGCTGACTAGACTAAGTTAAGCTTAAAAAAAAATTCACCAGAGTGCCATAAAATTTCTAGTTATCATTGGAGACAGGGTTTATTTTAATCTAATTTCATTTTTCTTTAAAACCCTGGTAGACAAGACAGTCTCCAAGAAATCTTGGATAAATCTTCAATAAAATGCAAACTGTATGGATAGGGGAAAAGTGAGACCTAAGAAAAAAATTAAGGAATTTTAACAGCCACAGAAGTGTTAGTTGTGGTTCATGATTGATAATAGATACAATACATAATTCAAATTCAGGGTATACTTTTCGTTGTTTTTTTTTTTTTTCTTCTGGGAGCTTCAATGACTTCAATGCTTTGGTTTTTGCTGCTTTCAGTGCCACAAAGGTCCTGCAGCATTAGTAGTGAGGTTACAGCACACTAACTGTTGTAGTCATCAGGAAGAAGGTCATATTCCCTTTTTTCCTGAGCAGTTACAGCTCATTACTTGCCTCTCAAGCTGTATACAGCAAGGGTGCATTTGTTAAACAAAGGCATTTTATATGACCAGAGAGGTATGCTATAATCAGACAGTGATTTGGGTACAAAACCTTAAACTGTTAATCTGTGTTTTCATCTGCATTTTTTAACTTTTGAAGATGAGACTGAATTGCTGTGTGTGAAGTTGCAAGGCACATTTTTAGGCCAGATTATCATATAGTTCATACGTGCACAGGGAGGCAGGATATCAATTACTACAGTAGCATTCAGAGTCAAGCAATCATGGTGTTTTCTTATTTGCACACCATAGCAAGTTCTATTTAATTTTTCTTATTTTTAAATGGAGATGAACATGATTTGCATGTCTGGTAAGCTGGAAACTTAGACACTGGGCAAAGTCAAAATTTAGAACGTCAAAGTATATGACATAAGTATTCTTCCATGTTAAAATACTAAGTCTTCAGCCTTACTTTTGCACAAAGGTGCTCCAAGCAACTAAAACTGGCATTTTAGACTTGTACACTGTCACAAATCAAAGTGTTTCTTTTAGGAGGTCTATTGGCTGATGTGAATAATTGAAACTTGCCATTTTCGATCATGTTAATCTGGTAAGACAAGACACAAAAAACCCAAGCACAAAGGCTTGTTCAGCTATCCAGACCTAAGATTTTATGTAGTGCATAAAAGCAAGTCTCCAGTTGGTCTGGACTGAAAATTTTCCACAAAACACAGTCCTTATTGTACTTTGTCGAATTACTTTTCATTTCAGTATTTCTATCTGCATTCAGATAAAAATACCTAGCTTAATTTACCAGAAACACAGGAGAAAGTGTGAACAGGCACTAAGGCAGGCCTAAACAGAGCCAGTCTCTTCTCTCACTGAGGCATGTAGCCTCCCTGTCTCACAGTCTGTGGGAGGTAACTTTTTGGCATTTCATCAACTGATGGTGGATTTCCTTCCACTGTTTCAGGTCTCACAGTTTGTCCTTCAGTACTTGTCTGTAAAATATCTGACAGAGCAGCTTCCTGGGTACTTTTTTCCAGCCCAAGGCCCAAGAGCTGTGAACTCTGACCTGAGATCTGCAGTTGTGCAAACCCAACAAGATCCCCCTCATTAGCAGAAGTAATTTGCTTTGTTCTTTCAAAGCATGGCCTGTCTGTGTTGGTTTCATCCTGAACACCATTTTGTTTGAAATACTGCTGCCTCTGTGTTGTACTGTCACCTCCTCCAGCATGATCCTCTGATCTCTCTTCTGAATCTAGCAGTGGCTGAGTCGACTCAGACCTGGAAAAGACTTGTACAGGTGTTTGATCTCTGTAGCCGTTAAGTACTACAGTTGAATACTGTACAGTGCTTGAAGTATTTTGTGTAGTTTCACCTTCATCGCTGTCAGAGACGCTTTGCCTAGGAGAAGACATGCACGAGGATCCTCCAATACCACTGCTGTGCCCTTCTGAAGTACTTTTTTCCTTTTTAAGCAAATCAAAGGGTTTTAGATCTTGCTCTGAAAAAGACTTCTTGTCATCAGCTTCTATTTCTACGACGCTTACATCTGTAAAGCTGCCTTCTGGGTACATCTGATCTTTGGAACTAAAGTTATGCTGAAAGAAAGAGATGGATGTTGCCTAAGAGGGAGGTTATGTCAAAGACCAAAAATCCCATTAAATACCTGAATTTATTCTGTAATTGTTCCGAGTTTCTTCATGTATGTTTACTAAGTCTGGAAATATCTCCAAAGTTAACTGCTACAAAATGAAGGACATAGCTTTGTTTCCAACACAAATGGCTATTCTACACAGTGGGTGTGCAAGCTTTGTTCTAATTTTAATTAATTTAAATTTAATTACTTACACAAAAATAGAGCCATTTGCTGTGCACCACAGGAACATGCTATATTGCAAGCTGTACATACACTACTTCCAATAACGTATTCAATGTCACAAGCACTTCACAGAAGTTAGTCAGTTTACTGAACAGAATTCGCTATGTCATTAACCCCACAGGTGACATATATTTTGCTGCCATCTCCTCATCCATGAGGAACTCAGAGCTTTCTCTCTTATTCATGACTTAACTGTGCAAACAAGTCACTTCCGGGTTTTAAGAATGGGAATCACAAATTCTGTTTGCTTAATCCTGATGTCCTTTGAATGAGTAAAATAATTAGGACTTGACCCTTCCAACTAGTAAATTGAATATAATTCACAATGTTAAAGCCTGCTCTATGTTGTGAACTTGTGCTAAGGGCCATGATTTCTAAAGCTGAAACTAATCATGCAATAAAGCCTTTGAACCGTATCATATCACAACATCATGAAACTTAACATCCAGGGTTTCTTTCCCTTGAAATCCGCGTGCTAGAAGACAGAAGACTTCCACTGGTTAGTTTATTTGAAACCTTGTGGACTAGGAAGATACAAGACACAGAGATGAATATTACCTTAGCTGGAACTTGAGGAGACCACTGAGCAATGTTACTCTTGGATGGATCAGGGACCATAGGCCAGATATGCTTTTTAATTCTGTAAAGAATTAGAACCAGAATAAAATTAAAAGATGCACTCCTCAAATTCCTATGTTGATAGCAAGTACTGCATAATCCAGGACATCACTTCCTTACACAGCAAATTCCAAGAGTATTTATTTCCAAATGGAATGCTTCCTGCACTTTACACCTCTGTTGGAAGACATATTACCTAGCAAAGCACAGCACTGCACTTGTAACTCCTTTACACGTCAGATGCAGCCATCCAGCATAAGGCAAACCAACAAATGGTAACGGTTAGTGAAGAATTTTCAAGTCTGTAGTACTCTAGAATCTACAGAGCAATTATTTAGGTAAAGTTTAGGATGCATGTCAGTATAAAAATAGACTGTTGCTCCTTTAAGACAACTATGAATATTACAGCTGTCAAAACCTAAGCCAACTTCACAGCTAAAAATGAAGTGAAAATATTTGAAGAAAATCTTGCTTGTCTTTTGTAACTATGAACTCTTGTTATCTAACAATAGAAGTTTCTGTACATAAGTCACCCTCAACCAAACTAACATTGAAACTGATGCACCTATCCTGCTTTTTATTAACAGGCTCTGACAACAGATCCTCTGTAGGAGTACTCTGAAGACCATTGCAAGACAGGCTTTTCAAGAACTGATTTTAGGAGCAGCAGGAAGGTCAGAAGGAAAAGGGCACAAAATGCTGTCTTTAATTAGAAAGAAAGGATAGCTGACTAGCGACATGGGAGAGGTGCTACTCCTTGCCAGGGAAAACATTTCAGCAAAGAAAGCCACAGAGAAGAGCTCTGAGGCAGAGGGAGCATGAGGAGGCAGGATGTTTCTCAGCAGAGAGTGAACAGGCACAGAGATTGACTGAGGTTATGCAAGGTAGACCAGTAAGATCTCTGTTTAATTTGCTAACACTAATTAAATAGCTCACATGCAGCCAAACAGATCTTCTGTACTTCACAAAGTAGGGACCACCATTCTACTCTCATACGATGATTAAGGAAACACCACAGACAGTATATCCTAATTACAGCCTAACTGACAAACTCTAACAAAAAAAGCAGCCATTTCCCCGCAGGATGGAGTCATGGAACAGTTAGTTTGTGTGCTATTTGTTGACAGTAAGAAATTAGTATCTGAAGAGGCCCTGATTTCTCAAGGAAAATACAAAAATGTTTATCTCCAACCAGGGTATGGGTGTTCTACCTTCTTTTCCTGATCTAACTGCAGAATATTTACTGCTGTTAATACTGTCTTTCTGTTATGCCCAGAAATATCAGAAGCATAAAGAGGAAGACTTCATTTATACTTACAAGTCACGTTTGTTGAAGCAAAACAAAACTCCAAGGAGCACAATCAGCAGGAATGCTAGACACACAGGTACAACTATGGCTTCAATTTCTCCTTTCCCTGAAGAAAATGAAGAGAAGCAGTTACAGCCCGCTTTGGCGAGCAAGGAACTCAGCAGCAGCATACATTCCAAAATGGACAGGGAGAATCTAGAACCGAATAAACCCGCAGAGCTCTGTCTTAAGCTTCATCTTCAAAAGAACCTTTTCACCATACAAAGAGAGCCTGTTGGTGAAAACATGAAAGTTCTGTCCCAACACCTAATGGCTTGCATCAACAAAAAGCCCACAGGCTGCTCTAGAAGCTGTTATACTGACAGAGCAAGTGATTTTACTGTTTGGGCAGGTATGACAGCAACATCTGTGTGAATTCATCTGTGGTCCAGGTGTTTCAGTGGCCTACTGGCTGCCATAACATCACGGTCAAATATGTAACTTAAGCAAAAGTCACTACTCATCCATTGGTTTATTTCGTACACTAAAATATCCTCTGCCTGCAACACTTAAGGGTCTCTGTGGGGTCCCTCCCAAGGAGACAGTCCTTCATGAACTCCTCCAATCTCAGTCCGTTCCATGGGCTGCAGTTCTTTATTAACTGCCCCAGCATAGGTCCCTTCCACAGGGTGCAGTGCTTCAGACAGACTGCTCCAGTGTGGACTTCCCACAGACACAGTCTTCTTCAGAAGCAGTTCCCTGCTCCAGTGTGGGGTCCTCCGTGGGCTAGAGGTGGGCATCTGTTCCACCATTAACCTCTGTGGGTTGCAGGGGGTCAGCCTGTCATCTCACCATGAGCTGCAAGGGAATCTGCTTCAGTGCACGTACCCCTCTCCTTCTTCACTGACCTTAGTGTCTGTAGAGTTGTTTCTCTCATGTCTCATTCCTCTCCTCTGCTGGAGGTTTTTCCATCAGTTTCTTTTTTTCCCTTCTTAAATACAGTATCACAGAGGCACTACCACCACTGCTGACTGGCTTGGCCTTGGCTAGAGGCAGATGTGACTAGGAGCCACAGAAGCTTCTAGCAGCTTTTCACAGGAGCCACCCCTGTAGCCTTTCCCCCACTATCAAAACCCTGTCACATAAACCCAACACATTAGGGAAGAGCAACACTATACGAGGGGGACGGGAATCAAAACCTGCTAAATCTACAGAAGTGCTTTCCACAGCTAAGTTCGTTTGATGTTGTTGCTCTTAACCATTACAAATAGAAAGCACTCTCTAAAGCTTAACAGACAGTAAGTTAACTCTTCAAAATCAGTCTCTGTAAAGAACTTTAAAGCAAACTTTAATAGTTATATGAATAGTGAATGAAAACGTGGAACTTGAGGAAGGGTTGTAAGCACGGCATGTGTTGACTGGCACCTAGCTTAGCCGATCAAGATCCCAGCACACCTCTGCAGCTTCTTAGGAAACCTCTATCAGCATAATAAAGGCCAACCTATCTTCAGATTAAAACAAAGACTCTGGACTCTAAGACCAGGGTAGAAACCATAAGACACCAGAAGTCAAAGGCACCGAGTAAATCCTAACGACTCACACGAAGTTGGGGCAAAAGGATACTATAACCTAAAGTATACACAAAACACATCCAAAGCCAGCATGTTGGCCAACATAAAAGAACAACCCAGGAGACCTGTAGAGGCTAGCTTGTCTTCTATACAATCAGAGGAAATCCTGAGTAAACTACCTCTTTGAGTACCGGATAGGCTACTTGGATTACCATGCACCTTTTGAGTATGACTGCAACTGAAACTTTTCTTTCAAATAAAATCACCTTCCACTCTTACCAGATCTCGCACAGAGCCTTGCTATACTGTTGCAACATTACTTCCTACTTCTACTAATTAGGACACTCTTCCTTACCAAATTTTTGTGTAGTAAAAGTAAAATCAGGACCACTCCTGCCTCCTTCATCTGTGTATGCCATCATCCGCACAGTATACAGTGTGTCACTGGTTAAAGAAGAAAGGGTATACTCCGTCTTGGAAGGATCCACTGTTACAGCTAAAGAGAGGAAAAAATTTATGCTAGTTTTCTGTACTAATTAATAGCATTAATTCTGTACAAACACAATAGCATTAGGACATCATGTCTTCAGATGTGTAAGATTTAGTAGAATGCATGGCTGTATGGAAAATACAACAGACAGAGAAAGGCTACAAACTTGTTCAAAAAATGCTGACATGCATTTGTTTGTATTCAAGTGTTTGAATTTAGGCTCTTGATATTTTACATGTTAATTTCCTTTGGGCCTTTCTTCCCGCCAGGATGTAGCTACAAACTAGCAGTAATAGTTGAGGCTTAGAGGTTTCTAATAAGCAGAATACATGGATAACTAGAAATAGCTAGTTGCTAACTAGAAAAAGCATGGTTAACTAGAAGTAACAAGTAGAATAGGCGTAAGTAGTTGGCCCTTCCAATTTAAGCGCATCTAAGAAAGAAAAACTTCTGATAGTGCTAGCTCCCTGTCTTATGCCTGCATATCATGTACACTACTCAGAACTAAAAGGCACTCCAAACAAGATGTTTTACGTAAGTAATATGCTGATCTAGAGCCACAGGAGGATTAAAAATCCCCTTTTAAAAAATTTTCTTAAGGCTTTATCACAGTTAAATGCAGTAAACTCCTTTACATCTTGAATGACCTAGCTTCATCTTGTTATAACACCAGCTCCTCCTGCATTTAAACAGTAGAAAGAAGAACACAATACCTACAAAACAGCTTTCAGAAATGAAACTCAGTACCCTGTTATACACAGATGGAATGTTCAGAATTCTTTATTAGGGACTTCTCTGTTTGGTATGGAAGAGAGGTATATCATCAGAATAAACTGTTAGCCACACTCAATTCTGTCTTCTTTTTCAGGAACGTGTATGAGGAAGGAGACAGACAGAATATTTCAATGCCACCAATCAGTTCTCTGCTTTCTGTTACCTGTTTCATTTCCATCAATAGTTTTGTAAAATATGGTGTAACTTCTGATAAATCCATTTTGTTCATCCACTGTGAGATGGTTCCATGTCAAAACAGCTTCAGCTTTTCCTACTTTCTTTGTCTGAACAGTTGGTCCTTTTGAAGGACCTGTATTGAGAGATGAAGATTAGATTCTGTGGGGTACCCCTGCATTCACAGAAGTGGTGTATTAGTGAGCACTAAATTGCTACTGCATAAAAACATCAAATGGAATACCTGGACTAATTTATCAGCAAAGCATTATTTTCAGACAACAGAGCAACTCTGAAGATGTTTTAAAAAAGAAACCTCCGGGAAAAAAAGATGAAAACCAGTAATCAGCAGATCACACAAAATCTTCAACCAAAGTTAATTAGTCTTGGCTTTATACTTGAAATTTAAAATAAATCAGCATAGAAATATTATCATACCAATAAAATAGCAAACTCATGCCAAATTACCTGATAAAGGCTGGAAAAAGAGTCAGCCACAGATATCTGTTTAAGTCCTAAATACTCTAAATAAGCTGAATGGATGTTAATAGAAGGGACAAGATCAATTATGTCAGATAGCCCTCAAGTGTAGGACCATTTTGCATTACACAGTGGACATTAAAGCAAGTCTCTCATTATTTTTAGTCAAAGTCAGTTTATGTGCTCCAAGATGACTATTTCATACTTACGATCTTGCTGAAGATACGCCTTCACAGATTGTCCGCTTCCTTGACCATCAGCATATAGAGGGTATACAGTTATCAAATAACACTTGAACGGCTTTATATCACCTAATAAAAGGAATTTAAAATGTATTGGTTCAGACAGTCAAATTCCTTTCCATCATTCTTATTTATTTCAGATACAGGGTTCTGGGTTTCGGCTGTTTTCTTAGATGAACTTGTATCTAATGCAGCTGACTATTTTTTTCTAGAGCTCATTGATATTCAGTTCCAAAAAATTAACTAAAGGAACAATACGATGGTTCACATTCAAATGTTAAATTTAATAAAACATACTTCACAGAAAGTCTGTGTTTCTCTAACTTATTTTAAATAAAATGCCTTTGTCTGCAGCACAGAACCCCAAAGTTACTGATTTGAGCTACTGATCATAATATGAAACAACTGTAAACCTGACAAAGTTTCAGTGTTTGAACTGCAACAAGATTCAGAGAATTTGATTTTGAAGGAATTCAGCCTTTTCACTATTTTAATGGTTTCCAAGAACAAGACTACAACCAAAATACAGATAAACCCCTTGCTGATACATAATATAAATTTCAAAATGCAAGATTAGAGTTTTGTATTTAACAAAAATATACAAATACTTCCACAGTCATGACAAACTAAGAGAAGCTCTCAGCATTGTCCCAGATTCCTGTTCTACACCAAAATTCTAGTCAGCATAAGAATACTTAGGTATTTGTAGACTTATGAGCTAAATACCTTTTAAGTAAGTTCCTTGAACATTTCCTGGTTCATTTTGCCATTCTATGATGCAGTCTAAACTGCTGGACACCAGACACCATTCAATCACATATTTAAGAACATAACTATTAGGAGCAGTCCACCCTACCCACAACTTGCCATCTTTAGGTAGTGTTCTAACATTCTTCACAGGAGCTGTGATTAAAGAAAACAGAAAAGTCATAAATATTGACAGTTCTTTCACTAGAAATTCATAATAATTGCTATTTCATCAAATTTAGATACTTTTGGGTAGTAGTGACAACTGGACAGAACCTAAGTAAAGGTAAAAGCCGTTTTCTGAAATTTGGAAGCTTACATCCAATCTTTGTATCAGAAGTTCAAAATAAGCAGTATTAGGCTATTTAAAGACTGGAAATTAGACCAAGCTTCTCTGTTCTCAAACACAGTAGTTGTCCTATTTCACAGTAAAAAGATACTAAGTTTCTTCCTATTTCAGAGAGAAATCAAACCTTGAGACACTTCTAAATTCCCATTCTAATCCTCACGCTCATGTACCTTACCAAGTACTTCTAGCTGCAACACTTCTCTGTTTGAAACATAACCCTAATTTGTTCATCTGATAATTTTAGATGTTAACACTAGTTAACACAGTTAACACTAAAAGCAGCATCTGTCCACGTACTTATTTTTTGCTTCCTGTTCTGGTAGTGTTCGGATTGTCTGGAAGTAAGGAGAAACCAGACTGTAGTTCCTACTACAGCGCAAGGAAAGGAACATGAACAGCAGGGAAACAGTGGAAGCAGATGACAAAGCAACCAGGCAAGGTACTGAAAATGTGGGAGTGAGACTGGAACAAAAGAGAAAAGGAGCAGATTGGGAGAGATCAGAAAGCAGGAGGAAAAAGAATAATGGCAAGATGATATATACATGAAGTAAAGGATGCTTGCTTCCTGAACCCTTTGATTTTTTGAAAAGAAAACGAGAATGCCTGTTATGCTAAGAAAAGCAACAATAGGGAATATAGTGTACAGGAGCTATTAGGAGCAAAAAGGAGAGCAAAATAGCACAGATAGCTTCAAATGAAGGTGTGAGAACATAAATCCAAACATTCCCTAGTATAACAAAAGGTAGCCTAATTATAAGGCATTAGATCATAGATACATTCAGCAATACTTTGTGTGTCCATGTAAAACGTATCATTTTATGACACTGAAGATTTCTCATAACAAAACCCATGCAAATGCATTTGAAAGAGACATTCAGAGGGCACCAACCTTTTGAGTTACTTGCTGGGATAAGTAAAACTGATGGAGGGGATGCCCCGACTCTGTTATGGGCAATCACAGTCACTTCGTAAGTTCCATTTGGCAGGTTTAATGTAAGGTTGGTAGTATTAACAGTCTGTTTCGTAAGACTGGAGAGAGATGATTTATCTACGACAGTCACTTCATAATGCAAGATTACTCCATTGGCTTCAAATGGCTCCAATGCCTGTTGGAAACACATCCTGTATTACTGATACTGCACAAATATTACTTAATCTTTATTGTCTTTGATGCATAAATTAAAAATCTGAGAGCAAGCCAAGTTGTGCAGAACAAACAGCTGCATATTTAAAGAAAGTGCAAATAACATGCGTTCATTTCTGTAAAGCAGTAACTTCCAAAACTATTTCTGGTTTAAATCCTCATTTTCTTGGCTCACAATCTTACCTAGTAGTTTAATACAGGCTATTCTGTAAAGATTGCAGAACATGTTTTATGAGACTTTACAACACAATGATATAAAAGGAGTCTCACTTAAGCTGTGTTGAACCTGAATAAAAAATAGCCTGAATTGTCATCTTTTATTACGTGTGGAAAAACACTTGTTTCTTTTTCATGGTATTAGCTTTCACATGACTTAGGAGAAAATTGATAAACCTGTGAAGTAGCACCAGTTTTCCAGTTCTAAACTAAAAAATGTCAGAAGTGGCATGTGACATAAGAACTACAGAAAATTATGCTCTACCAATATCTATGTAACTTCATAAAAGCCACCTAGTAACATGTAAAAGGTAATAATAAAAAGACAGCTAGATCAAAGGTGAATAAGTTCACTCACCAAAAGAAAGCAAGAGATGGGGACTGACCACAATTGCATTAACTTTCTCAGCTTTGATCTAATTAGCCAACTAGACACAGCAGCCTACTGCAGGCAAATATGCAGCACTGTATTTAATAAGTTTGGCCTCTGGAATGTCTCTAGGCAAAAAAAATTCAAAAATGGATTTTGGAGCTGGAGTACCCCTGTCTAGTGCTACAGAAGTTTTAGGATAGAGGAGGAGGTGTAACACAGAAGTTTCCTTTATTCAGGTGAAAGTTTCCAGTTCAAACTGCTTAAGGACAGCAAGTCAGGAACCTCTAAGTGGATTCTGCATACTCTGGACAACAGGTATGCGTCAGTTAACCAATGGTCTTTACACCTCTACTTTTAATTTTTTGTAACTAATTATTATAATAATACTAAAGTCACTTCTCAAGTTTGTTGAGGTAAATTTTGCCTCTTATAAACTCATGTTTTTAAAAGAATGCTCAATTCCTGCAGTGTATCATTGCTTTACCTTCCACATCAGATGCACAATCCAGGAAGCTGATGAGTGAGATGTTTCAATGATCCTCCATACAGGTGGTCCTTTAGATGGTTCTGATGAAATAAACAAAGCTTAATAGTAGAAATACTTTTATTTAATCTGTTTGAATTCGTCTTTTGATTATTACTAGATGCTTACTTTTCTTTTAATAAAAGCACATATGGGAAGTGTTTCTTTAGTTCCTCAAAGAAAGTGATGCTTTATGTGTTACATGGAACACCAGCACGGAAAGATTTCCTGAAGGGACGAGCAAAACTCCAGTTCTGCTTTAAGTGTATAGTATCAAAATAATTTGAGTCACCATGCTGAGCATCTGCAACAATAGGCTGAAGATGACAGTGCTACACCGCGCAGCCTGTGTCCAGAGGCACAGCCCTGCATGTCTGTATACTGAAAACCTTGCTACAGTCTGTAGCTGCAATGCTCTCCCTACCCCTCCACAGCATCAAGTCACCGAAAAAAGCGACGTGCAGAAAAGTTAACAGGGAGACAAATTTCTCCTACCAGAATTCCTGAAGTTTTCTATATCCTTTATGTTAAAAAGGGTTACGGAACTGCAGTATTTTTGTACAATTCTACACTACTTTCTGGCATTAGTACTGTAAAAAATTCAATTCTATTCAAAATAAAAACTACAAATTTAATTTCAAAGTAGAATGAATCAATCTATTACAGTGCATAAAAAAAATAAGTGGCCCATCCTTTGAGAGCCTTAAATTTACACTTTACACATAAAATAAATTTACTTTTATAATTTTGCTAGTATTTTCTCTGGGAGTTCATTTATTGCATTTTTTATACTAATCATGATGAGTTTTTGGCTGTTTTATCTCCAGAAAACTATATGAGGTCTACAGTGTGAATCTTGTCTCTTATACTTTACATCAGGAGGGAAGAAGAACTGGGAATTGAGACAAAGGGACCTCTTTCTTAACATTCTGAGTACCCTGCTTTGATTCACGTGAAACAGAAGCAAACATACACCTTGCCTAATATAGATCATGAATGCAACATGACCTGCCTCAGGTTCATTTCCCACTATAACACCATTGTTCTGAGGCTAAAATAAGACATGGGTACTTAATCACTAGCAGCAGTGTTTTTTCAAAGCCCGTCTCCACAGCAGAACAGTCATGCAGTCTAAAAGGGCAGGCAGCCCTGAAATCATCATTGCTCAGGTTGAGATAACCACAGAAAACAAAACTATACTGTCATTAGGTGCTGAAAACAAGTGACTAGAAAACTGAAATAATATTTTACAATATTTCCCTCAGAGAAAGTGGATTTTATGTACAGCTGAAGCAATGCCATTATGTACACATAAACTGTATTTTATTTAAATAAGTAGGGTATATACTATGACCTTTTTCTTAATTCTCCAATGTAAGATGACATGTGAATTCAACCAAAACTCCTTATTTATCCTAACTGAGTTCCTAGTAATGAAGTTTTTCTGATCCAGTGCAGTTAGTTAAGCTCCAAACACAAAGTGATGTTTTGACAAAGAAACCTATACTGGTTTAACTCTGAAGACATGCATGGAAATGCTGCATTGACTGAATTAAGCAGTCTGAGCTAACTGCTTAAGAAAAGGGGCACCTTGAAAGGCACTAAGGAACAGGTATGATATTACAGAGAAGAGACCAGGAAGAATGCAAGCAGGAAAGGCTAAAAAGCACATGTAAAAAAACTAAAGATCAATAAGGCTGACTTAGAAATTAAAGAGATATCACAGAGTATTTGTAGTAGTCAAAGGGAAGAATAAATTCCCTGCTGGCTACCAAGCACATAACCAAAAGCCAATTCACTGGCCCTATATGGGGTGGGATTAGTATAGACTACCAACAAAACCAGTCTGGCAGGCAATGAAAGGTGAAATGAAATGGGAACCGGACCAAGCTAAAGTAGTTGCACTCCTCACAACTCTAAAATTGGAAGAGTTTCTAACTGATCACCAAGTTCCTGCCAAAACAAAACAAAATCCCCACATCATTTAATTATCTTTAAAGTCAGAAATTAGCAAGTGATTCCCAATGCTGCTGCTACTGATTACTCAGGAGGAAACGAAAAGAACTTTCAAAATCAAATCCCTTTCAGGGCAATTTACTAATTCTACAATACCCAGAAATCACAGTTCATATTACTGTAATATGCACACCGATGCAGCAAACCTGCTCTGCTGGATACAAAGACCCTTGGCTACACTCACTATTTGGGAAGTACAAAGTAGGTGTTTCCTGATAAGGATTAGGTAGGAAAACAATTGCCAAAGACTTCAAAAGTGCTGGAATGCTTGCAACTCTTCAGCATTAAGACTGTACATTCGTGCCTTTGCATTTAAGGATTTCGCTGAAACTTCACTTGATAGTTACAGTACTTAACACTTGGAAACATAACACTTGGATAAAACCATACAGAAACATAGAAGTATACCTTCCTGAATACAGTAGTGGTAAATACACCTGTACCTTGGTAGCTTTCTACCAAGACAACCACCAAGTCTTTTGAATGCAGAAGGCATGTGAAATTGTCTGGGATATAGGTCTAACAGTCTCAGGCAAAGCACAACATCTAAAAGTCAGTTTTATAATTCAACTGAGGGCAATAATAATTGTATAAGTAAGTGTCCAGTGTCTGCTTGTTTCATATAATCTTTGCTATAGATAACTGTACAGTAAAAACTGATGAATAAAACTTTGGTACAATTTTTGCCAAAATTTCAACCTGAAGTCCCTTGACCGAGCCCGACACTTGGTAGAAAAAAGTATCAGGGAACTACAGACCTCATGAGCTCCTTCAGCTTAAGCTGGCCCAACACCCCATAATTTTGCACGTGTATCTAGGCATTTGCAAAAGGTGACCACACCTATGGAGTTGTCCATAAGTAAATACAGAACAGGAAATTATTTTACTGTCAACATTGCTACAATAGCAAAAAAATGCTGATTAGCAAGCAGGGTAGCTGGTAGGAAGGGTAGCTGCAATGATTTGTTAAAATGCTGTTCTACCAGCAGAAAACACTATATTTACATTTGTTGTGTATCACAACCAAAGCACAGGTATACCTCAACAGCTTATTGCACACTGAAATTATTTCATTTTACCTTTAGGAGTAAGCAAGACACTAATGTACGGTGTTCTGACACTAACAGAGGTTCAAATTCAAGAAGATAGCAGTTAGCACCTCTCAAGCATCTATTAAATGCCTTAAATCAGTTTCAGTTCAGTCTAAGTGGGATGAATGACAAAAGGAAAATAGACTACAGAAAGGTAAGTTATAAATCAAAGCCTGGGGCTTTTATTTGGAGAGCAAATTCAAGGGCTAAGTGCATAGGTCTAGGTTGTGCTTGTATATGCACTGCATGTATTTTTGTTCTGTTAATGGAAAATGTTAAGAATCCACCATTTGAGAACAGGATTTGTCAGATTGTAACAAATGCATGGGTGTGATTTTAATGTCAGTGTTTCAACAATTACTGCTCAGTTATAGTTGTGCAACTTGATTTTGTATGAGTTTACAGCTGCTGCAACAATTGTTCAATCATAAAATGCTGCAAAAAACCCAAACAAAATAAAAAATCAGTAACAGAAGACTAAACATACTCAAATAATGGTTTTGGCACAACTCAGTGGCAGAAGGCACAGTCTCTGTACTTAAGAACGAACTTGCAGGGGAGCCTCTCTACTATGGAAATACCAATGATTTCCATGAGCTGTGAAGTATATTAAATTCATAACACAGTGAGCTGTAGTTACTTTAACATCACAGTACATTTCAAGCAACGCATGTGTTTATAAGCAACTGGAAGCAATCAATGAAGTTAAAAAACGTGCTGTGGAATGTAGCAGACAGTCTCAGCATCACTGTCCTGAAGGAATATGGATGACTCCAGGACAACACAGAACACCTGCAGAACATACAGTTCAATGGAAACAGACAACGTCATAACAGCCAACTGGAGTATCTTGAGGAGCTGAAAGGCCAGATAAGTTGATGAGCTGGTTGTAGTGTGAACAGATTTGGTGCATGGCAGCTAGTTTGTAATGCTGAGGATTTGTTCCACAAAGCAGAGAAGGCTGTCACTTGACTGAGGCTCTTAAGCATTTTTTTTTCCCAGGGTTGTGAACTTAGAGCTTAATCTAATGGTCTGGTATCTTCTGTGCATCTTCAGTAGTAATTGGTTTATACTTTGAAGTTGTACGTATCTTGCTGGCAAAGTTGTTTTGTGTAAGACCAAACATGATCCAAATACTGCCCCCAAAGAGCAGATACTGCTAAGAAGTTTTCCTCATTAAATCATGAGAGCTGCAATTCAGTGTTCACCCCTGCTGCAAAGGGACAGGATATTACAAGTCCAGATCTACAAAACTCGAATAATTATATCATCGAGCAGCAAATTTGTAAGAAAATAGTGATTTGTGATTAAATATAGTAAAAATAAAACCATTTCCACATAGACTCAATCTTGCTTCAAGTCAGCAGTTTATAGGCAGCTTTTTTTTTTTTTTTTTTTTTTTTACACTCCCACAGTGACAACCATTTCAGTGATGAGCAGCAAGACTCTTGATTACTCTGTGCAGTAAACAAGTGGGTACAAGACAATGCAGAGGCAGCACTGACTCTAGACAAGCAAGAAAGCGTTGTAGATGCAGAATACCTTGGGAAAAGTTAAGAGTAAATGAGTGTTTTATCGAGATGCTTTGGTGCATATGAGGCTACTCCTCCCATATGCACATTACTTCATACCATCGCTTTACTAAGTTTGAAGAAGTCTATGTACCCTATATGACTAATATCTTGTTTCATAGCTACTGATGCTTGATCACTATGACTTTTTCTAATGGCCTCCTAAGCACCAAGTTGTTCATAAGCTAAGGCAGTCTGTCTACGAAAAAAACCCTCACTTTCACATGGGCAGAATAGCTTCTGCTACAGAGGATAACCTTCAGGATAAAATAACAAGCATAAAGGCTATATCTCTTCTAAAAGACTTTAAGAATATAACTTTCCATGAAGAAAGCTTCTCTTCCCTATCTCCCATTTCAGCTGTTTTCAGGGAGTACCTGTATACTAGCTTTATGGGAAGCTATTCTCATGCTCTTTGGAATGTACAGGTCAAATCAATCAGTACTGAAAGTAATTCAGGAGACCCTTGTTGCATGTATAATCAAACAGCTCAAGTGAGGATACACAATTAAGTGTCTGTTGTCAGTCAGTGACCTACTTTCATCTATTACTTACTATCTTCAGTGGTGACCCCAGTTTTCTCTTCACTCCAGTCACTCCAGTAGCCCACTCCATCTTCCTTCATGCAACGAATTGAAAAGACATACTCTGTGTAGGGTCTGAGCCCTTGAACACTGAATGAAGTTCTTGGTGAAGCTGTATCTTCAGGAGGAACCTGTAAATGGAAGAAAGAGGCACTGATGAAGAATTGTAAAGCTTAGTTCTGTGCTACCTCAGCCCCTATCCAAGAGGGCTTCCACCACATACACACCTGATACAAACAATTGTTAGCTGCTTTATTACTGATTGCAAAATACCTGTGCTAGAAACCTCCTATAAAGCTAAAGAATCCAGGATCATTGCTTCCATTGATCCAGACCAGTGTATCATAACTGACATTGGAAATATTCTGGTTTAGAATAGTTTATACTTGTGGTAATAAATTAGCTTATTGTCATAAGCTTTCCTTTATCTATGATTAAGAACTGAATGCCAGAAAAGATTCTTACTACATATGTACAGAAACAGACGTGTGATGTACATAATAGATAGGTGCACACACAGTGACTCCATCACATGTTATTCCACTTGCAATTCAGGGGTTTTTATAGTCAGCAACCCTGCAAAAGCAATGACTGTGGATTAAACACACATGCAGGACACTCAAGAGGTTAATCCTGAGAGCAAAGAATTGTCAAAGTACTCAAATTTTACCACAACTAAGCAAGGGCAGTTCCTTTAAAAGTGACTATTTCAATGGTCTTGTGCACAGGTTAAAAGGGTAAGACACACCAAGAGGACTTAACAATATCAACAGATCCTGGCAGTGGAGAATAAGCTGTGTGGTACAGTGCTCTTCAAAACATCATACAGGTGACCTGAATTAATCTTCACACTTAAAGCTCAAAAAGTTCCTCTGAAGTAATACACTAGACATTAGCAGCTGTGGTAAGCTACTTGCTTCAAACACCATATTTTGTTATGTCAGAAGCAGTCCTCCTTTGAAGAAGTCATGAAATTCAGAATACTTTTGGGTCTCCACTGAAAACAAAGAACGGGAAGATCTTGTTGGAAAGAGTTTTTCTGGAATACTGCTGCTCTAAGATATGGCTTATAGAAAGGCAAAACTCAGAAGCTATTGAAAATATGTTCACAGACTGAAGTAACAGAAAAAGCCCACAATTCTTGATGACATGAACATATTGTAGTGCACTATATGTAAGGCATATTTCTTACTCTTTTCCAGTTCTTTGACTGCATCAGGCTTAAGGCATGTATGCAGGACAACCATACTGTAGAGAATCACAGAATCATTTAGGCTGGAAAAGCCTTTTAAGACTGAGTCCAACCACTAACCCAGTACTGCCAAGACAACCAATAAACCACATCCCTAAACGCCACGTCTACACATCTTTTTAATACCTGCAGGGATGGTGACTCAATGACTTCCCTGGGCAGCCTGTTCCAGTGCTTGACAATCCTGTCAGTGAAGAAGTTTTTCGTAGTATCCAATTTAAACCTCCCGCGGCACAACTTGAAGCCATTTCCTCTTGTCCTGTCACTTGTTAACAATCCCAGTTCCCTCAGCCACTCCTTGTAAGACTTGTTCTCTAGACCCTTCACCAGCTTCATTGCCTTTCTTGGACATGCTCCAGCACCTCAATATCCTTCTTGTAGTGAAGGGCCCAAAACTGGACACAGTACTCAAGGTGTGGCCTCACCAGTGCCAAGTACAGGGGGACAATCACTGCGCTCCTCCTGCTGGCCACACTATTTCTAATACAAGCCAGGATGCCATTGGCCTTCTTGGCCACCTGGGCACACTGCTGGCTCATATTTATCCTGCTGTTGACCAACCCCCAGGTCCTTTTCTGTTGTGCAGCTTTCCAGCCACTCTTCCCCAAGCCTGTAGCATTGCAGGGTGGTGTTGTGACCAAAGTGCAGGTACAGCAAGTTCAAAAAAGCATCCCAGCACTGTCCAGTGTTTGCCCAAGCTTTAAATGACAATTAGATCAGTAGCTTTGCAAGTGCATGGGAAGAGGAAAGTTTATGAATGTTCTAAATGTTACATATACAGAATAAAAATTCAAAATAAACATACTGCATCATGATGGAGAGGACAGCAGAGAAGTCTACAAAGCAAAGACAAGGTCACTGTAGATTACAGCCTACAACAACAGGCCAGATAAACTACCTTGGGAGGCCACATAAAGCCTGAGGATAAAGTGAATCCTCTGAACTGCAGCAGTGAGGGAACTACTTCTGCAGTTAGGTAATGGCTGGCTTACAGCAGAATAGTAACAAGGGACATTAGTGGCATTACCTGCATCCAGTCTGTGTCACCAACGATCCTATATCGAATATTGAATTTCAGCTTCATCACAGCTGCTGAAATTCGGTTCTCCCAGGAAAGCTTCAGAACAGTGGGTAGTATTCCTGAGTTGACTGATAAGTTGTGTGGAGACAGGGGTTTAACTAGAAGAGAAGAGTTAGGAGTCAACTCTACAGATGTACTTCATCATGCCTCTAGCAGTTGGTACACTATGCAGTAATACTACAATTAAAGCCTTTCACAAGCTCAAATGGCAGCTACTTCACACTAGTTTCTAAAACAACCACTCACCAAGAACTTTCTATCTGAATTGCAATCAAGTCTCTAACTTTCCCTACTTTTGTCCAGCACAGTTCAAGTTCTAGTCAATAATATTTTGGCAGTGCTATTTTTTGTAGTGAAGAAACAGTAACATAGCAATTCAGCAATATGCACAGAAGCAGCAGTTACATAATACTAAAGCTTTATTAAGAGGCATATAGTTACCAATCTCAATGGGATCAAGAACAAGAGGATCAGATTCAGCCTTCCCAAGAGCATTTGCTGCTTCTACCCAGACCTCCAGGTTAACAAAGAACTGAACATCAGGAATCGTACAAGAATTGTTTACATCTTTTGGTATACAGTCAGGAAAGTTCTCTTGTGGCCTAAACAAAAGAGAAGGAAAAATAAGGTACAGCAGTAAGTCTTGTTTCCTTTACAGAATTTAAGTAGATCAGAGTGATCCATCAGTTTAGCTTGTATGCTTCCCCTCTGCCATTGTCTTTCTAAATGGGGGCAGGAAGAAAAGTTGAGAGATTAGAATGACTTGTTCAGCCACAAACACATGATTGCATCAGAACAGAAACCAGAAAAATCTCTTCACTTTGAGTCACATCGTCAAAAGCACAAGCCATGGTACTGTAATTACAAAGTGCTTAAACACTTGACCTGGCTTAAAAATAGAGATCAAGAGTTGATACATATAAATCAAAAGAATACAGCTACTAAGTAGAAGCATGTTTGTGCCTTAAAAGATGTAGTCAGTATTACCTGCACACCCTTCAAGACCACAGTGTAACAGCTGCAATACATCATTTCTGTTCACCATCTTCTGCTACACTAACAGCAAATAGTTCTAGGGGCATCAGAAGATTTGCAAAGCATTAAGGTTTTCTACCTTTCACACCTATCCACTTGTTACCAAAACACTTTAGCAGAATGGGGTAGATGGAAAGCTGTTTCCAGAGCAGAGCAACAATTCCGTCTGCTCCACTTTCATGGACTCATAGAATGGTTTGTCTTGGAAGGGACTTTAAAGATCACCTAGTTCCAAGCCCCCTGCCATAGGCAGGGACACCTTCCACTAAATCGGGTTGTTCAAAGTCCTATCCAATGTGGCCTTGAACGCTCCCAGGAATGGGGCATCCACAATTTCTCTGGTCAGCCTGTTCCAGTGTCTCACCACCCTCACAGTAAAGGATTTCTCCCTAATATCTAATCTAAATCTTCCTTCTTTCGGTTTGAAGCCATTACCCCTCATCCTATCGCTACATTCCATGACAGGCTGGACAACCCCAACTCTCTCAGTCTGCCCTCACAGGGGAGGTACTCCAGCCACTTTATCATCATTGTGGTTCTCCTCTGAGCGGGTCCATGTCTTTCTTATGCTGGGGTCTCAAGAGCTGAACTCAGTACTCCAGGTGGAGCCTCACAAGAAGAGACTAGAGAGGCAGAATCACCTCCCTTGATCGGCTGTTCAGACTTCTTTTGATGCAGCCCAGGATGTGATTGGCTTTCTGGGCTGTGAACGTACATTGAGCAAAAGAGACTATTTGAAGAGTTTGAAAAATACTTAAGTTAATTTGCTTCCACAGGACATATACTTCTCCTGAAGCTTGCACATTAGGATTAATTGTGGAGAAACACCATTTTGAGTTCTAAGGAAGTACAAAGCAGATAACTCTACAAAATCCAGTCACTATATGTTGGTTTCTTTACTTAAGAGTCAGAATGGTTTGGGTTGGAATAGACCTTTAAAGGTCATCTAGTCCAACTCTCCTGCAATGAGCATGGACACCTGCTTGTTTAGAATGGTATAGAACAGTGCAAAACAAGTGCAATTCTTCCCTTCCCCCCAAAATAGACAGCACTGCTTCAGAAAACTGGATTTAAGAACTATTCCGAAGTATCAAGGAATTTCAAGGAAATTTTGTTTAGCCTACAAATAGCCTTCAAAATTCTTTAGATATTCTACAGAGGGTTACTTACCATCTGTATTTCAACCTAAATTGAGTGTCCAGGAATGTATGCCTTCCAGGGTTCCAGGTACATGTCATAGGATATGAGAGTTTGGACTCCTGACGCACAATGCAACTCAAGTTCGTGGGCTTCTCTGGGGGTACTGCGTAGAAAAAGTTAGCAATAATTAATCTATATACACATTTCAACCCAGTAAGAATTATGCTAAGTGCGCCATTAGAGCAATTTCAGTGAACACCAGAGGTATTTATAGGCAGATTTACTCCTAAATGAAGGGGAAAATGTGCTAGATACGATCCAGCAATGGAAGTCAAAAAGCTTAACCAGGTGCTCGGAGAAATGGTAGGCTGTATAAGGAACAAGTACCTCACAGTAAGGAACAGCATAGATCTCGTTTTTTGAGGCAGAAAACCTAATATCAACCATTGCTCATCTAAATCTATTTTAATTCACACAGGAAAAGCTAATGAACACTACAGCTGGACTGGCATATGTTGACTTTACCAATAAGCTGAGCTCTACGGCAATTGTGATAGGTCTATTCTCCCCCACCTAAGATACGGAAGAAGGATGCTTTAGCCATGAACACCTACAAGGACGACAAGGGGTCTTCATCAATGCACTTTAGGAGTGTGTAAGAAACTTTCAGAGCACTGCTAAACTATTTTTTTCTTTAAATTTGAATCCTAGCACACAAAGAGTTTGTTTCTAGTTTTTAGAATACCACTATTTACAAGAGTATGATGTACTTGAACAATCTTACCTCCTTTCAAGCACAATGCTATTTTCAACAGAACTACCTTATGAATCTTATAGTTTTGTTCCTGAAGAGTTGTTTTTCTTATTGTTTACAGAACTTTTCTTTAACTGACAGTATGAAAATACAGTACCTTTAAATACAAATGCATCTCAAGATTCATATGTTAATTACAACGGTAAAATGTTATCTGTATTGTCATTTGGTTTATCATCTTACGATAACTTTTTACATGTTTTGCCTGTCACATCTCTTCTGGTAAGAAATTTACTCCTCAAAAGTTGAAATAGAAAACACTGTTTTTATGTGAAAGCACTCTGTAACTCATGCTGGGACCATGTTTAAATTGTGAACTCCAGACAGCCTTTTGAACACAGATCATGCAACAACTGCAGAACCTTTTGCCAACATAATCCATCAGCCATTCATCATCCAATATTAAGGAAACTTGAACACCTCCATCAACCAATTAAAAAGTTGTATATTAAGTTATTCATGTTACTTTCAGAAGACCCCAGTCTTATCTCAAAGAGCACTTGCTTAGAACTAGTTTATCATTAGTTAAGAGTATTTCCTTATGAATAGAGGTAGGGTAATCCAAATAGCATGTTTCATCCCTAAGGCAGTTTGGGTTAGCTTTAGTGACACAGATGGAACTAACTATCTCTTGGTCCACTAATGAAGAAAACATTAATTCCATAATGTTATTATGAAAGCAGGACAGACAACCTTATTGCATTCCCTTGAACACTGAAACAGAAGCAAGTAGTAAGGAAGTTAATTTACTTCCTAGGATCTATTTCAGTTAAGTTCACATCTTCCTTCTGTAATTTTAATTTTCCTGCTTTAATGTTTTTCTGTTTTCTTCCAATTTCAACAGTGAAATACTCCAGACTATTTTATACGTTTTAGAAAACTTTGTTCTGTGCATATTTAATTAATAGCAAAAGGAGGTTTAAGGAGAATCTTTGCTGGATGCAATGGGAAAAATAGTGACCAAAGATGAGGAAAAGACTGAGGTGCTGAATGCCTTCTCTGCCTCAGGCTTTAATGGTCAGACCAACTCACTGGATGCTTGGCCTCTAGAATCAGATGGCAGAGATGGGGAGCAGTATCAAGGTTCCATAATCCAAGAGGAAATGGTAAGTGAACTGCTGAACAGCATATATGTGCAGAATTCTATGGGGCCAGATGAGATCCATCCAAGAATTCTGAGGGAGCTGGCAGAAGTGATCGCCAAGCCACTTTCCATCATTAACCAGCACTCCTGGCTAACAGGGGAGGTACCAACTGACTGGAGGTTGGCAAACATGACACTGATCTACAAGAAAGGCCAGAAGGAGGACCCAGGGAACTACAGGCCTGTCAGTCTGACCTCAGTGCTGAGGAAAGTTATGGAGCAGATCATCCTGAGTGCCATCATGCAGCATGCACAGCATAGTCAGGTGATCAGGCCCAGTCAACATGGATTTATGAAGGGCAGGTCCAGTTTGACCAACCTGATCTCCTTCTATGAGAAGGTGACCCATTTAGTGGATGAGGGAAGAGCTGTGGATGTTGTCTACCTGGACTTTAGTAAGGCCTTTGACACTGTTTCTTGTAACATTCTTCTGCAGAAACTGGCTGCATGGACACTTCACTGGATAAAAAACTGGCTGGATGGCCAGGCCCAGAGAATGGTGGTGAATGGAGTCAAATCTGGCTGCTGGTCACCAGTGGTGTCCCCCAGGGCTCAGTACTGGTGCCTGTCCTCTTTAACATCTTTATCAATGATCTGGATGAAGGGATTGAGTGCACCCTCAGTAAGTTTGCAGATGACACCAAGTTGGGAGGTAGTGTTGATCTGCTTGAAGGTCAGGAGGCTCTACAGAGGGATCTGGACAGGTTGGATTGATGAGCTGAGGCCAATTGTATGAAATTCAACAAGGCCAAGTGCCAGGTCCTGCACTTGGGCCATAACAACACCCTGCACTGTTACAGACTTGGGGAGGGGTGGCTGGAAACTGCCCAGCAGAAAATGACCTGGGAGTACTGGTGAACAGCCAGCTGAATATGAGCCAGCAGTGTGCCCAGGTGGCCAAGAAGGCCAATGGCATCCTGGCTTGTATTAGAAATAGTGTGACCAGCAGGACTAGGGAAGTGATTGTCCCCCTGTACTCAGCACTGGTGAGGCCATACCTTGAGTACTGTGTCCAGTTTTGGGCCCCTCACTTCAAAAAGGACATTGAGGTGCTGGAGCATGTTCAGAGAAGGGCAACGAAACTAGTGAAGGGTTTAGAGTTTTATCTTATGAGGAGCAGCTGAGGAAACTGGGATTGTTTAGCCTGGAGAAGAGGAGGCTGAGGGGAGACCTTATCACTCTCTACAACTACCTGAAAAGAGGTTGTAGGGAGGTGGGGGTCAGTCTCTTCTCCCACGTTACAAATGACAGGACAAGAGGAAATGGCCTCAAGTTGCATCAGGGGAAATTTAGGTTCAATATCAGGAAAAATTTCTTTACGCAGAGGGTCATTAAGCATTGGAACAGGTTGTCCAGGGAGGTGGTGGAGTCCCCTTCCCTGGAGGTGTTTAAGAGATGTGTGGATGTGGTGCTGAGGGACATGGTTTCAGGGCCCTGGCAGTGCAATGTGAATGGTTGGACTCAATGAGCTTAAAGGTCTATTCCAACCAGATGATTCTATGATTTATGAGCTTTGATGGCATGCAAATTGACAAAGTTTTTATACAATTATCCAGGAACTGAGGAAATGGAAATAAGTGTCTCAAGATGTGCTCACTTTCTATTGTTTGCATTCTCTTCCCTGTGTCTCAGAAGCAATTTTGAGACCAGAATAAAAGGCAGGAAAAATGGTACTTACAGCCTATTGTAACGGTAATTCCATAAATGTTATGCTCAATCTGTCCATCTGCTAAAATGTTGCATTTCAGAGGAGTAGCTAGTGAAGAAGTGTCATTAAATGTGACACTGGAAACTGTTTCATTTATTTCACGATACTGTTCTTTAGGTACCACTCTATTTTTAGTTTTCCAGATAATTTGATTAGCATAGATGTTACCAAAGTCAAGACAAGTCTCATTCAAAATGCATAATGCTGTGAAATTAGATCCACGGGCCAATACAGGAGACTCTGGGATGATGTGACCACATGACTCTACCAGTCCACCTGAAGGTAAAGAGAAAAAGAATTGCATCTTTATGGAATGCTCTGCAGTTTTTAATAATCAATATTGCTGATACAACACAACTGTAATGTTAAAAATACATGTGTCTAAGCAGGAAATGGATTAGTTCAGTTATAAAACCAAAATGCATTAGGACCACCAAGGAGATTTGAGGGGCAAAACCAGTGTAGTGTTCCCCAGGCTTTGCAAAAGCATTATACCAAGCAAGAAAAGCTGTATTAATAAACAGCAGCCTTCAAAAAGACAAGTCTATGACTGAATGTTTATAATATTTTGAAGACAGAAGGTAATGAACTTAAGGTTACTGTTGCAGTTAAACCAGTATTTTTTCTTGTTACTTTCCTCAACAGAAAATTGGGGTAAGTGTACACCTTTGCTGTGGTGGACTAGTTTTAGAAGAACTGCATGCAAACAGTTGAATACTTGAGTTGTCCATTTCAAAAGCTTCAGTGTGTATACTATAAGCATATTTGGGAATTATAGTGAACTCTACACCTTTTACACAGGAACTTTGACACAGCAATAAAATGGTGACTATTGCTACAGAGGCACATAAAGAGAAAAGTGTCAAGTCAAAGATGAAATAGGTGATTGAAAGGCTGCCTTGAATCAGTGGCCATACTAAACATCTTGAGGATGATCATTTGCTACACAATAGCAGCAGCTCACAGCTCTAACTTGATCATAGAGCCTACTACACCAGTACACTGTCAGCTTATTAATTTAACAGCATTTAGTCTGACCAAGACATGCTTTCATTTAGACACCATTTGACATACGTGAAATCAAACTTCAGCTTGCTACAGTGACCAGCTCCAGTAATGTGAGCGGAACTGAAACAACCTTCTGCTGACGAAAGTTGCTCTTTACTATCTCTGTACACAGGAATGAGCCTTGGTTTAACATGCATTATTTTACCATATAGTATTAAGCATAGACTAGGTCTCTTTATCCTAGTAGAACTTGCTTTCTGCTTCCACCCCACAAGTATCAAGACAAAAAACAAGTATGTACTTCAAGCATCCCATTAAAGAAGTTCTATAAGTCTCTTGTGTTTGCGATACAGAAATCTTACCTTCAAGAGAATGAATATTCAAGAGCAGATATAAGCAATGGGTCACCCAGCTCCACCTAGAAAACATGCTGTACAGAATTCCTGTAACAGAAAGATTTTAAAATTTGGACTATTACTCTTCACTTTAGATCACTGTCAAATTCAGATTAGTATTTGATACAATAATTTCTCAGGTATGCACATTTACCTTCTTGAAAGAATTAGTAATGTCTCACTCTTGAGAAAGAATGAGCATATGTTTCCATTTTGGTCACTGCTATAACAAAATCCAATGTCTACTTAAGACAACTGATACAGTTTAAAGCCTCTTTAGTTACAAATTTAAAAAATGCAACAGCTTCAGGTTTTTCTTGTGGTATATTCAAACAAACTTCACCAGTACTTCTGTGGAAGGTTCAGTTGGAATTGAGAGCTTTACACTGTGGCTCAGGTTTTAAAACAGAACACTATGAATTTTATCACAGTTACCATACTTACCCTAGCTTTCAAGGGCACTGATATAAATGCTTTACACAAGGTCCAGAACAATTCACCACAAAAATCACGTGTCTTGTTCACAAAAGTGACCTAATAATACATTTAAGAATTACGGAGAACAATGCTTCCCTATCAAGAACTGTTGGCTGCTTTAGAGAAAGCAGTAGCTCATTCTTCAAAACCTTTCAAACAAGAGAGTTTGTAATTCCTCCAAGCTGGAAAGGGGTTTTTTTTAACATCTCATGTTTCTTTAGTGCAGCAGAGCTCACTTGTCCTCCATTTTAAGAATTCTACAAAACAGTTTAGAGAAACTGAAGCATTCACACAGTAGCTTCCACTCCAGTTGTTTTGAACTCAAAGTCTCTTTTGAATTTCTCAACTTGCAGTTATAAAGCAGCCTTGTATTATTACATTATTAAAAAGCAAGTGACCATTCTCTACTAAGCATAAAAGCTGTACTATTTTCAGTTACATTTACACATCTTTACATGAATAGGTAGATGGGCTTAGTCAAATAGGGCATTTAGTCCACAACCTGATTTCTAGAAGCAGACTTCAAACTGTTCTTATAGTTAGAAACCAACCATAGGTTTACTAAGCTTTGAGATTAGATTGCCTGTGGCAACCCTGCTTCTGAAGCTTTATTTTCACTCACCTGACAGAACTTCTTTGGGAACAGGTAGCCTAAGCTTTACCCCTATAAAATGCAACTCACTCAGTTTAAAAGTATTCCACAGTATTTCCTAGAAATGTAAAAGCTACATTTAGTATTATCAGAAGGAAAAACCCTTGCAATTTATGACAGGAAATACTCCTTTGCTTTGATTACATGTAGTTTATAATACCTACAGAAAAGCAGAAGACATTTCATATAGATCAATAAAACTTGACAAGACACTTAGGCACTGATGTATAAATATCAAAATACCATTCCAGAACCTCAATCCTTAGGCATCAGAAAATCTAAGCCACTTTTTTTACAGATCAAGAAAAACAGTACAATGTAAAGAAAATTTCTATTTGCAAGAATTAGTAACCAACAACTAAACAAAAGCCAATCTCGAATCTTTACAGCAGTCTTTGTAGGGCCATAGGCATGTTTCTGTTAGGACTAAAATAACAGCCCGTCAGAATTACCCAGCAGTATCTTTATTTGCATCTATATTTCTGAGTTCATTACTCAAAGGCCACCAAAATTTCCTATATAGAAATTTTATACTAGAAATATTGCTGATGAGAAGACTTGACAATTATATTAAGCATTTATATTTGTCACTAGAGGGTTTTTTTTTTTAAACTAAATAAAAAGACATTTATAATCAGACTGTAGTTGTATGGACTTGAGAATCAAAAAGCTATTCATTTTGTCTATGCTACACTCAAGCACTCTCACTGGGCCAGACAGGAAAACCATTAAAACCATTATACAGTTTTAAGTGCAATACATCTTTAGATATTTATTACAAGCATACAGTAAGAACTAAACCAATTTATTTTTGCTTATTACAGATGTAAAGTCTTCAAATATCTGAAAAAAACATTTCTACCCACCCATGCCTTTCTGCTTTTTAAAATACCAATTGGTTTCCCAAATTTTAATAAATTCACATGTTTAATACAACCAAACTCAGAAAAGTATTTTTTGATTCAGGTCTTCAGACACTGAATAACTAGCATGCAGGAGACTTTAGTGTCTTGACTTACTCTAACATTCATGACAAATACTGCTTGCTACCAAAAGCTTATTGTGTTCTATTAAAAAGAGAGACTTTAAAATGTTATTTTAAGCAAGATCCAGTTAAAGCTATTTAACTTGAACAATTTGAGTTGCAGAATATATGAAACTCATGAGAACCCTTTGGACAACTACAACCTAAGTAGAAAGAAGCAGTAGTTCCACTTCCCTGCTAACCAACAAAAGCTGCAGAACAGAAGCAGCAGCTTCCACACTGAAGAGGAAAGACTGAAGCAGACATAAAAAGGCAAAAAGTAAAGTTTCTACAGAATGTTCAGTATAACATTCCGTCCCATTTGGTATCACGATTGGTGCCACATCAGAATAATGGCAGTGTCAGTCATTACACTGTAATACATTGTAATGTATTACAATACATTAAGTATTACATGATTACAAAGTTACCGCTTTTCTTTTTGGTAATTATTTTTTTCAGGTTAAATGTTATTCCACAAAACTATTCAAGAACTGCCGGTGTTAAAATCATTAAATGATATTAAGTACAGCTCAGGTGAAAAAAAAATACTCTGAAACACCTGAAAGAACAAAAAAGCCATCACTTAAAAACTAATAACCAGCTCAACAGAAGTAAACAGTAACATAGAATTATCACATATTTTGCTCTAAAGTGTAATGTTTTTCACAAGAAATCAGAATAAGATGACTTCATTTTTTTAAATAAATGCCATTTCTATATTCAACTGTCTTCCAGAACAGGAATACAACATTTTAGTTGTCCTAAGCAGATTCACTTACACTTGGAAAGATGAAGTCCATATCTCTAATACTCTGCACTTTGGGAAATATAGTACCTGTTTTGAGGGAGCAAAGAAACCCTCCATATATATAGTATATAGTACTTACTCCACCACACTCAGCTCCTAAAAGGCAAGAGAACTGAGACACATGCTCTATCACCTGCAACAGAAAGTTAAGTGGGAAGCCCACCTACAGTACAGAAAACAAGCAGTTGTGACTATAGCATCAAAATCATGCTACAGTTCAGCATATATCTGCTTTTAGGCTGTTCTGATGTATTTTACTTTCCCCTCTCTGCAAATCAATGCTGTTTGAAGAAGATTGAAGCTAGACACATCTGAACCCACAAAGGGGCATGTGATATTTTTAAAACATTAGCCTCTCTGGCTTTTATCAGACTGATTCTTTCTAGACTGAAATTTAGTTTTAAGTGGAAGAATCAGAGTTACTCTAAGCATTTCCATCCATCTTGCCTAGATAAAAGCCGTAAAAAAAAATATGGTGGGGCTTATAACTAACAAAACAAGGAACCATACTTCAGATTAGAGTAAGTAAGGTACTTCTCACTCTAGGGAAACTAGAGTTTTCTAATCTGAGTATATGAAGAATCTCAGGTGCAAACAATGCAGAAACCCTGCATATAAACTATACCAAAACTTTAAAACAGGGTCATCAATCAAAAGAATTCTGCTAAACACCAATTGTTCACCATTAACTTCTTTCAGTCAAAGTTGCAAGTCTGGACAACAGAAAACTCAAGAGTTTCTCTGATTATGCAGCACAGCCCACAGTCTTCTGTTTTACAGAATCATGGAAGCATTTTGGTTGGAAGAGACCTTTAAGATTGAGTCCAACCATTCACTCTGCACTGCCAGGGTCCCTAAACCATGTCCCTCAGCTCCAGTCTGCTGTAGCTAGTCAGTTCAGAAGCTTTTTTTAAAAAAGCCAAATCAACACTTTAACTATACTATACAGTTGTTGTGGACCATTATGTGAAGAGAAAAGGGAGACCGAGAGGGAAGCTGATGTTAGAGTTTGTCAGGTTACTTTCATAGTTGAATCTGACAAAAGTGGCAAAGGATCAAAGTCCATCAAAATACTCCACAGTAAAAACAGCAGAGTCACTTTAAAACAGCTGCTGGTGACAGTCCTTAACTCACAGAACATAAGCTATCTTGAGGAAATAACCTGTTAAATTGCTGCAATTACTTCAGCAAAGACAGACATAGGAAACTTCTAAGTCTTGAGATCATTCCATTTAATCTCTGAATCATATGGGACTTCTTCACATCCTGCTAGCATTTTGAAAGTAAAGCACTAAGCCTTTATGCCTGAACCTTAAACTGATGCTTCAGGAAGTGTCCTATGAAGAGCTAAAGTCAAGCTTTATATGCACAAAGAAACAACAGCATTAAGTCTAGCCTGAGACTGACAGTTTTTGAAGAAATCCCAGACATTCATGCAAAACAGGTATCATTACTTATTCTCAGCAAGAGAAAGAAGTCTTACAGATTAATCTTATTTTATAAATCATAATTACTAGCCCAAAATTAGTATGGGTATATGTCCTGTGATGAGTTATCACCTCTAAATTTCAGAGAGGTGACAATTACTATCCAAGTGACCTACACAGTACAATTTCAGTTTAAGAGACCTTAGACAAAAATCACAAAATGTTCCTGCCAGCAAAGCCAGCTTGCAACTCAGGAAGTACAGGTAACACCATGACCGCTAGAGGAAGGTGTAAGGTCTGTTAAGGCTCATCATCACAACAATTACAGAAGTCCAAAGGTTGCTGGCAAATGGATTTCCAGAAATTCCTTGAAAACCTATGCTTATAGGTTCAAGTGGTAATCTGTCACTAAGAATTCACATAGTTCAGGCAGATAGTGCAAGTGATACTGCACACAGCAGCTACTGCTTGAGGTTTTGTAACAAGCCAGGTAGTATTTAAAGCCCATCTAAAAGCCATAACTATCCTCAAGGAATTTTGATTAGTCAAGCTGTACCTACTTTCTAATCAGGAGTAATAGTCTGCAAGCTTCTTTCCTTCCTCCAAGCTTACTTCCTTCTTGGACATAGTTATAACACTCGAAAAAACCCCAAACACTTCTAAGAAACCCTTGAAAATCTTACATAACATTATACACACAGAATATTCTGAAATGCATTTTACATTTAAAATTTCTATGCACAAATAATATCTCTATCCATTTCACCAAATAGGTAAGTAATTTCTCCACATTACTCACTCCTTTGCCTCCAGAAGGAGGCTTCTCCCTACCTCTGGGGTTTTAGTATAGCACTCAGAATAAAATGCCCAGACAAAGGGGCACCAAATGTTTGCTTGCAAGAATTAAGTTCTTCTTTATGGTATCTTCTTTAACTGCAGATTACTTCCTCTGAAATCTTTCAGATTTTTTTTTTTTTGCAAATAGCATGTAGCTTTAGTCTAAAAAGCAAATGAATTTATACAAAATAGTGTCTTAGTGTTCCATATTCTCACCTTGAAGACAAACCTTCAAGACTAACAACCACCAATGCTGGTTCTCTAATCAGTTTTCGCTTGCATAAGAATCACTCTAAAAAAACAGCCAAGAGCTTTATTTATTTTTATATTTTCCATACAACTGTGCTGGTACTAATCCTCCAGATAAGCTGCATGGGAGACAGTGTAACTCCATTTTGTGTACAGACTTACATATGTGCATGTATCTCCAGCTCCTCAAAAAAGTATATATAGGCTTTACTTGAAGAGATCACTTTTCTAAGCATGTAAACAATACACAAATATTTTAGTTTTAATGCTTAACTTCAAGGATCTAATCTCAAATTTTCATCATCCTTGCCTATTATTATACACTAACATACAGATTAAGTTTAGGGTCAGAAGTTACATGCTTTCAACACACACCTTTTACATATCACTATTCCTTTGAAAGTAACAGTAAGAGAAGTACAAATTATATGTTCTACAAGGTGAAGGGGGGTGAAAGAAAAGCCCATAACTCCCCAAAGTAACCGACTTCAGGTTGTGGACCCCCCTGCTTTTCTTCCCTTCTCAGTGACAGACAGATCACTAATGACAAAACTATAACCCCACCTATTACCAGGTTTCTTCTTCAGAAACACCTCAGAAGTAACAAGCACCTACTAGTCATCTAATCAGCTGAAAAGAAGGATGAAAACTGGGACCAGGATTTATTCTCCTCCGCACTGCCAGCACACTTGGCAGACCACTTTCCTTTGTGCCTCAGTTTCATCATCTGCAAGATGAAAATAATGACACTGTTTTTCTTTGGGATGAGCATTAGAGACCCACTGCTAGAATGACTCGAGCTCAGTCACATATTGGAAGTTCGCTGATGACCCAGGCTGCTCACTGTACCCTATCCTCTGCAATTCCTCAGGGAATCACTCTGGTAGTTGGACCAGGTGTAAAATAAAGTGCGCTTTTCTTTCAAGGCCAGCAGTTTTCTTGTATGCAGCCAACAAGAACAGACCACTTGTGGTGAACAAAAAGCAACGCTTTTCAACAAGAAAATGCCTGCCAATAACACGGGCAAGCTTCTCAGAGAATTGAAAAGCCCGGAAGACACAAGTCCAGCGAGGGTCACAGCACCTTTATTGATTATTCTGTCGGCATTAACAACCTCAGCACTAGAGAAAAAACCAGATAATGTTCACTCTTACCCTCAGCGCCACGCCAGCAGCTGAGTAAAACCGCATCAAGACAAGGGAAGGGTTGTGGATGAGGCACCCCCATTACGCACACCGTCAAGAAAACGGACTCGACAGACCCTCAGGCCCCTACACCGAGGAGGCCCTAAGCGGCCTGGCAGCGGGCGAGGCCATGCTGCGCTTTAAGCTTCACCGCCACGCCAGCTCCGTCAGCGCCCGCCGAGGACAGGCGAGAGGGCGCTGCGCGGAGCGGGCGGCGGCACCCACGCCCCCTCACAGCCCGCCGGGCCGGGCCCCGGTCAGAAAGGATTGCTCACGGCCGCCGGTCGCGGAAGACTGCAACCGGACGCCCCCGCCGCCGTGAGAAGGCGAGGAATCGTCTCGGTAAGCGAGCGGCGCAGGGCTGTCGTCCTTCCCTCCCCGTCCCCCGCCCGCCTCCCAGTCAGGCCTGGACGAGCGCCCACCCCGTTGCCCACGCCCGCGCCGCACGGCCCGACCTGCGGAGCCCAGCTACGGCTTAGAGAACAGTCCAACGCGGCCCCCGCCGGTAGACACGCCACAGGGAGAGGGGGGGTACAGAGGCGGCAAGAAAGCTGAGGGGGGCTGAAGAGAAGGGGAAGGCAACCTACGACCGCGAGTTTCTCGGTCTTTACCTGCCGCTGCGGCGCTGCCACCGCCGCTGCCACCGCCGCTGCCACCGCTTTACGGCGCCCCAGGCCCCGCCGACAGCCCCTAAATAACGGCTCCGCCGTGCCGCGCCATCGCGCCGCCGTTCCGCACGCGCGGACCCACGCCCGGTCACGCTCCTCCCCCCGCCCCCGCCCTCCCCTCCCTCCTCGACTCGCACCGCCATTGGCGTGCGGGGCGCGTGACGTAGCCGAAAGGGGCGGGGGCGTGGCTTCCCGTAACGCGCCGGTCGGTGCCAGGATCCCGGGCGCGAGGGGTGCGCGCAGCCGGCGGGAGGCGGGAAGGGCGGCGGCGGTGTGTGAGGGGGGGCGGTTGCTCCCCTCCTCCCCGCCCGGCCGCGGCCACCTGCCCGGTGCTCTTCGCCCCCCTCGGCGGTAGCTGCCCTGCCCCCCTCCCCCTACGAGAAATGCTGCCCACAGGGTTTTTCCTTCAAGGTGTGTTTCAGGGTGCGTGAGAACAGGCGAGAGGCTGCAGAGCCCCCGCTTCTCCGGGAGCTCCTCAGCCGCTCGTACCTGCGCGGTGGGCGGCAGCCGCGGGACCCCTGGCTGAGGCGAGACGGCCCCCTCCCGGGCCGCCGCTGGCGAGGCCTCTGGAAGCTTCTCCCGGCCCTTAGCCAGCCGGGCTTGCGCTGCCGGCGCGGCGGCGGTGGCCTCCCGGGCAGGCCTGAGAAGCCAGCAGCGTTTCACAAGGCTACCATGGGAGCGCAGGCGGCTGGAGAATACTCTTATCAACAGTAGCGGTGTTAGTAACCCTGAAAAATGACTCCTGTAAGTGGGCCAGTCATGTGCTCTAAGATGTCCTCTTCACTACAGATTAATTTTTTCCAGTTCATGAGTGAGAAGGAACACATTTCAGTGCAGCATCCACAAACTTCCACTGTGCTAAGTGTCAAAGAAGGCCGTTTCTAGTCAGCGAAGTACCAGACATCACTGATGTGTACCCAGGTTGCTTCCTGACATATGTCTTAGGCTTTTGCCCATTTAATTCTTAGATTATTTTTGGGTTCGGCTGGGATATGACCTATGTTATATTTTTAGCTACCTCTTTAGAGGAACAGGCAGATTGGCTAGACAAATAGGGCATTCAATCCAATATCCTGTTTCAAACACTGGCTGGCATGCACTGCTAATAAGAAAAGAGTAGGAACTCTGGAAAAAGATAGTGAGAGATAATCTATTTCTCACATGTTTAGTACTAGTCTCTGGTTATGTTTGGTTTACTTTCTGAGATAGCTTAATATCCCCAACAAAAATATTGTTGTTACTAACTCTAAGAATGTTCTGTATTTTATACATGACAGAGTAAAGCTGGATGGGCACTTCAGCGGTCAATTTGTTCCTCTGGTTTCCTCAAGACAAAATCAGCTATATTTAAATAGTTTGTGGTAGGTATTTATCTAACCTGCAGATTAAATTTATTACTTCATGTTGCTACTCACAGCTGATGCTCTTTCTAGCAGCCTTAGATGCTTGTAAGTGTTGCTGTTTCTCCTGTTGGTGGTCTCTACACTTAATAGACCTTAAAAAAAAGTCCTTTCCATCTTTTTGTAGAGGGTTTTTGGTGTTCAAATCCTTCTGGAAGTATCAGGACAACTGACATCTGTGGAACGTTTCACAGTTTCTTCATTATTAAAAAGAAGTACTTCAGCACTACAATTTGTCACTTTTGCTTTCTCTTTGGTTTATGTTTCGTGTGTTTGTGCTTAGGTTGATGTAGAATTACAGTGTGAGAATCACGTATCATTGGTAGATTTTCAGTCTGTATGGATATCCTTGCTTCAGTATCCTCAAAAAAATCCATGTTTGGCAACAAAAGGTTAAGTGGAAGCAGGGTCCAACTAGAGGGAGACAAAACTAATTCTTTTTCCTCTTGTTTTAGATGTCTTCTGTGTTCTGCTGCTTGATAGACATTCCAGTAGACGCTCAACTTTCCCCCCTTCCTCCAACCAACAGAAAGCCTCTTGTGACATTCTCATTCTGAAATCTGATAGCCTGAAGCGATTCCTGGTTTATTGCCAGAACTTGTAGAACAACCCCCCCGCCTCTTCAAAACCAATCCTGTCTCAGGCCTCACGTGACATGTATTGTAACTGTTCAAATAAGCAAGAGCTTTTCTATTTCACGGGCTGTTTATGGACTCAGTGTAAAACTATTTCTATATAGCTGAAGTTGCAAGGGAGAATAAAACAATTTGCAATTGTACTTAGTTTTTTATGTATTGGCCTAGAATATCTTTAATATAGTAACAATTTAGTTGCTGTATTCAGTATTTTGAATCTTTTGCAAACTTTAATTGCATGGGGAGATACCTCAAAAGTATAAATAGCCTTATGGATAGAGTCCCATTTCTCTGTGGTATCAGTCAGCAGGCACAAGTCAGGCCTATATTTTCCACCATCCTTAACTGCAGCGGTGGCGTGGATAATGGGGTAGCCACTGCCCTTGTGGGTGACCTAAAGAGAGTTGTAGTAGCCCCTGTTGATCACTTAGCTAAACTTGTTGATCTTTTTAGTCCAGTAATTCTCGGTTAGGGCTGCTGTTTGACTTGCCTTATACTACTCAGAGGAAATAATTTGACAACCATGTTGCAAATGGGAGTAGGTGGAATTAAATGTGGTAAGGTACAGTTTTCTTAAATGATCACCGTCTACCCCAAATGTGGTTTTTTATTTATTTTCCTTCTTTCACAGGCAGGATTGAATGTTTTGGGCAATTACACTACATCACTCAGTGGGTTTAGTTTTGGTTTTATTCTTACAAATTGCAAGGTTTTAATTTGACAGGAGGATTGCAGTGTTGCAGTGATTTCTAGTCCTGTTTTAGCATCTTCTCTAGTATTGAATGCTTCATGCTGAATCTTGTTGGTGAAGGTGAAACTCAACTGTGATCACAAACACTGGGCCAAACCCCTCTGTTGGTATAAACAACGTGGTCCATGAGAGCTATAAATGCTTACGTTCTGGCATGGGGTCTTGTAGCCTAGAGCGTAAAATAAATTGTCTGGACTGTGGCCTTTTAAAATATACAGACTGTACTTTCAATAATGCATCAAAAATGTAGCTGTTCTTACAACATCATTAGACATTTTCTGGTGCGAGCAGGTAAAAACAAATTAATAGCATTATGACTGCCATTTGATAGACTCGGGAATCCTAGGTAAAAAAAAACCAATTCAACCAAACAATTAAGCCCTTCAAGCATGTTGTGAAGTGCCTTTTCTGCACATGGACCATTTCCTGAAACACTCTTTATTGATTTACTGCATTACATTCTTCCCTACTGATACACATTACACTGCTGCATACTGTACTGTATATGCAGTGTAGTACTGATATCTAGGTAGTAGAACTATCAGTAATTTAAAGTTTCAAATATCCAGAGAAATTAAGAATTCTGACCACATTTTAAAAATGTTCCTGCAAACCAGCATTTTAATCTGCATATTGAATTAAGCATTATTTGAAGTAAGTTAGTTGGTTGAATTCAGTAAATATATTAGGCCAGAATAAAAGGGAGTTGTCAGGAATTGGAAGGTTTTTGAGATGAATTATCTATATGCTCATTTACACTGCAATTTGTGTTCCAGCACAGTGCTCAGATCAGGGCTATATAGGACATGTCCAAGCTCCCATGACCCACAGCTAGGATACATGTAAGTGGAGCATGCCTTCACATCCTGTTTTTTCAGCCCCAGGAAGAAGAGGATAGCCTGCCAATATGGAGATGGGCAGTGACACCTGAAAAACGTTCAGTGATTGGCAAGGGTTTCTGGGTAGCAGTTTAACTGTGGGAGCAGAGATATTTTTAGAGATGGCGTTAGAAATTGCCTAGGAACAAGCTTGTACCACTCTTTGTTCAATGAGTTGTGACAGTCTGCAGTCAATGCAAAATCTACTGAATCCTACAATAGGTATGCCACAGGGACGAAAATCTCTTTCTGGAATGTGTTGCTACCTTGGTGTAAGGACGTGAAGCATCCCATAGATACCTCAAGTGTGAAGAGTTTCCTCAGTCCTGGATACAGGTGGTTTTGTTGTTCGCTGTCAGAACTGGGTTTTTAGGATAGGTTTTTAAAGTTGTGGAGAAACTGAGTAACAAGACCTTTTAGTAGCAATGTTTTGACCCAAGACATTTTCTGTGAGATCTCTGAATCACTATATGGAACTATTCGTCCGGGAGGTTCAGTGACACATCCAAACCTCTTTCTGAAGTGATGATGTTATCTCAGCTTGTATCACTGTCCTGAACTTGAACTTAGGAACATGGGTGTTCAGTGTCCTTACAGTCAAGATGAACATCTCCTGATGTTCTTTAACAGTAAGAAGAGTAACTTTTTTTTTTTATTTCTTTTTTTTTCTCAAGAGTGGAAAAGACTAGTCCTTTGGCCTGGGCAGCCAGAACAGTAGCAGACTTTTTTGTTGAAGCCATAGTCTTGTAGGTCATGAAGTCATGGTAAAGTCCCCTGAAGAAGAAGGGAAAAAGGAGACTGGGAGTCAGCAGCAAGTTAAAAATGGATGATGTAACTGTTGGAAATGATTTAGTGAGGGTTACAGCACTTCCCAGCTTTCTAACTTAATAAGTGTGATCTGTTCAGTGGAGCAAAACAACAGGCTTGGTAATTCATTCCTTTTGAGGGAGATTGGAGCATACTGCTTTTTACCTAGAGTAAGTAAGTGTTTGCGATCCTTGTGACAAAGGGGTGAAAGCTCGCTGAGCCAATCAGCCACTATTGCAACCAACCAAATATGTACAACCTAGGCAAAAGTGATACTTGACAGCACTTGTTGCATCAAGCAATGAATGATGCATACGGCAACAGGGCTATCATCATTCTTTATAATTGCTATGCCCAGTAGGTTGCTAAAATATGAGACTTAGGCCAAGGTCTTAGAAAATTCAATCAGGGTCTGTAGACCTGTAACTGGGCTTCAGAAGTACAGGAAAATCTTGCGATCATTGAAAGAAGTTAGAAATGGGGATAGCTGGCTCCTCCACATGTGATAAGCTTTACAGGGACGTTTTGGGTTGTTGAAGAGGATTGTCTAATTCTTCTGTTGTGATTTTCAGGAACAGCAACACCATGAAGCTGCAGCAGGGTGTGAGGAATAGAAAGATTTGTTATAGCCCACTGAAAAGTAACAGCACACCTTACAGAGTGGTGCAGACCCTAGCAACCTGCTTGTTTTTCTTGGTAGAAGTTGTAGAGCTAACGTCACTTAGACCTAGGCTTTTGCTTATGGAACTTGTTGCTAGGTGTTGTTTTTTCCCAAAAGATAGTGCACAGGACAGCCAGAGAAAAAGGCACGTGACCTTTAGTAGGGGAACAAGGCCAAAAGTGAGACCAGAAAAATAAAAAGGCTTCTAAAGTAAAAAAAAAAAAATAAAGTATTATTGAAGATAAAATAAAAATACTGAAACAGATTAATCAAACATAGAAAATTCTTAAGTTACACAATGAATAATAGGGTGAAATGGCAGTTTACTACAAGGAAGTGCTGATTGAGACTGGTAGCTAAGATGAGCTGAAGGTGTTACAACATGCTGCAGTCACTTATGCCACATGTGAGCTGCCCATGAGTTTAGTATGCTTTTGGCTAAAGATAAAAGGTCTTTGGCTAGAGCTAAAAAGCCTTTGGAGTGATTGTGCGTACACAACCCAAAGTGTAGACGTGTCCTTGGACAAATGCTTAAGACAGAACGTTTGGACTGTGAACAAGAATACCCAATTACGAGTATTAGAAGACAATTTAAAAGGAGGGGAAGATGTTCTCACAAGGAGTGGGATTGTCTTTCCTACTTGGCCACAAAGACTTTAATGAGCAGTATGGCCAATTACAAATATGCCAGAAAATGTAAGTCAGCCCTTCATTGCCAAGGTAATCCACTATTTGGACAAAATAAGGTGATGTGGGAAGAAGATTGCTGAGCTGAGCCTGAATGTGGACTGACAGAAGTGATACTAGCAATAGAAAAAAGGCATTCTGAAAACTCAAAGTTCATTTTCGTTTGATGTAGGATGTATATTCACAGTCAGTGTTACATAGATGTAATTGTGGATTCCTTTCATATATTGACCTCTTAAAAGAACATATGTGAGTGGCACTTTCTGTCTCTTCCAGTGAGCAAGGGAACAAATCCTAGTCAGACAAATCATGAGTGGCCATGGTTTTTCAGGCTTTCCTTGTGTTTTGGACAAGCTGCAGAACAAAATTACATGACATACCTCTTTGTGTTTCACGATAATTGGCTTACAAGGCACAGAATTCCAAATGGAGGTCATGTTCTCAGTCCTCAACTGCAGAGTGTGGCAGGGGCAGCACAGGGAGTGCCGGACTCCAGGCTCTGCATAGTGATTGCTCCATTGCACGGTGGAGATTTTCATACTAAGGCTAAAACTTGTCTGTGTGAGGGCTGGTCTCAGTGGAACGACTAAACACGAAGAGCTATCGCTGACCTCTTCATCCTTCCTACAAGTGTGAGACATGCTTCTTAATTTATATAGGGAAAGCAGGATCACAACATAAACAACACAACACAACACAAAAAAAAAATGTACCATAACTTAAACAGTGAGGGACCAGCTAGCTCATACCTGTGCACAAAAAGAAACTGAAAGAGCAAATGACAACTTTGTGCTTCAAGTTTGCTATGTTTCATAACAGCTAGTCATCCTGTCTAATACTGGCAGGTGCTCAGCAGGGTGGTTGTGGCATAAGAACCTGTATGCGGTAGAAAATAGTTCAGCTTGACTTTATCAACCATGAATTTTCTTCCTGTGAATTAACGCATCAGGGTGTCACCCAGCTTCTGAAGAGCTATTCTGTTGTAGCATGCTGTGTATGAAGTAAGCTGTTTTTATGGCTGGAAACATCGGCTGTCTGATAAAACATCTTGTAACTGCACGGTATAGGATGGTAGAGGCTTCGTGAAGAAACAGTATGTATGGAGCTTACAGAGCGGCAATCTGCTATGGGCAAGGCCCTGAGAAATCCTTCTTGTATTTTCCAGGCTATACCTTCTGTTAGACAGAAATCAATACAATGAGATACCACTTGATTTCCAGGAAGGGAGCTAGCTATCAGCAATGATATATGATTAATTGCTTTAAAGCGACGCATTTTAAAAAACGGATCTTGACAGCTTTGTGCTTCAAGTTTTCTGCTTGAGCTGTTACAAAACACAAAAGTCTGGAGCCTGTTGCTACAAGTAAAGGCTGTGGGGCTCATGAGGAAGTACATTCTCATGAATAAAACAGAAGCCAAGTTCAGTATTAAAGAACCCCTCAATCACTGCTGTATTATGGTTAAATCGATTGATATTATTCAGAGCAGTTAAAGCTATGTGTAGAAAAATATACTGAGTTCTGAGAATTTTACTGATAATGTCACCAAAAGTGAGTGCATTCACGAGAGAGAGTAACAACTTCATATGATGAAGGAATTAAGACTTGAGAATAGGAACAACTGAAAAATTGGTAACAAAATTCAGCCTACCAGGTATATGTGTGCATGAATGTGTAACTAAGAGATACAAGAAGGAGTATAGGAATTTGTACATGAAATTGTAGCACAGAAGGGTTGTATATAGAATGAAGTAAGCAACAGAATGAAAGAAAACGAAGAAGAATATAGACTTTTGGTAGTAATGTCCCATTGCTAAGACAAATGGGACATTACATTGTAGACTGTGGTATAGCATCCATGAGCTACAGTGCCTTCAGAGATTTCTTTCTGAATTATTTCCTAATTTTACAGTTCTGTGGTAATCATTAACTTATCACTGAAGGTTGGGCTATTAGTCCATCTACTGTCCAATGCATACTATTTAGAGGGTTACTGGAATATATTCAACGTGTCTTTTTAGATTTTTTTTTTAATGTTACATTTATGCATTACTTATTCCAAGTTTAATTGTGCATCACTGAGAGCATGCATACCTTATAGAGACTCACATGACCATTAATGCCTGGAAATACAGCAATACATTTGCAATAAGCACCCATCTTCTTTGGAGCAATAACATGTTTAGTGAAAAGATGTATTCCATGTCTCATTTTGAAAAAAGCTGGGCTATAGTGCCTTCATGTACAACTCCCACCTCGGGAAAGCTCCCCAAATGTTGTTTAAATTATGGTTTAAAGTTGCTTTACAGGTTATTCGTAGCTTAATGTTTCTTAGCACGTTTGGCATTCTCAGGAATGACCTGATAGTTGCTGTCTTTCTGCTCTGCTGCAGTGTTTTACAAGTCAGGCTCTCCTTTTCCTGCCTTGTCTTCTTTTAGAGCTTTTTTTTTGTTTATTTTTCCTTGCTTGCTCTCTCCAATACATTTCCTTCTCCTGGATTTTGCATCTGGCTTTATTTAGTGTCATTCAGGGCACCTCTCAGTGTCAGAAGGCGAATTTGGTAAGGTGGGCTGGTGTCACAGCCTGTTGTCTATGGGACCCCTTGCCACAGACAGAAGTACTAGGAACAGATACAGACAGCAAAGAGAATGAAGATGTGATTAAAAAGCTACTGCCCTCACTGCCTGAGTTAGGACTTGGTGGCGGCCAGAAACTAGTACCTCACATACTGATGAGCTGTTGACGGTATGGTGATGGGATCTTGCCTCTTGGGAACCCCCAGTTCCTGGCTCCTGCTGAGTTCCTTCCAGCAAGTTCAACCACTGACTTAGAAAAGAAAAATACAATCTGACATATAATCCTTGACAAGTTGCTGACCCTTGTATCTGAGGGATGACAGGAAACTATTCTCAGTGCTCACACAGTTCTTTTCTCTATAAGCAGTAATTCTTTGTCCACAGCCTTAATTTAAAAAAAAAAAAAAAAAAAAAAGGAAGTCTGGGTTGTCTCATTTCTGTGTGTAAGAAGTCTCTTTTACAGATGATTGAATTCAGCCATGTCTGGGGTGAATGTAACAATTGTTTAATAAATTGAAGCCTTAAATTATATCCAGCTGATTCTGTAGAGGGATTTTGCAGGCAGGAAGAAGTTAATTATCCAAATCTGGATTCAGATCATGATTAGGCTTATTGGCTCACACACTGTAAGCTTGATAGCTCTAAAGTGGTAACTGACATAGGTTTTTTTATATAGTTTTGTGAGTATATGCTATGCTGTGAGAAGGTATTTTTCCAGTCAGCTCAAGAAACAACTTCTTGCCTGCACGTTAATCAATTACCCTTTTCTTGAGAAAAGGAATGTAACCTAACGTAATGCTCCAACACTTACTGCAAAATAAAAAATCTAACTAGAAGCTTTTCAGGTCATGATTTAGGATTTTTGAATGTCTTTTCATATCGTGGGTGCTGGCTCTTAGATGAAAAAGTTCTCTTGGTAATGACCTTACGACTGTTTTTCTCCTCAAAACTAGCCAGAGTCAACATGATCATAATGTTTTTAGTGTTCTTATTGGTAGTAATGTGAGGTCATCTTGATGGTATTAATATATTGAAGAACCATATAAAGATTTTAATCTTATTAAAAGCTAGGTGATTTGTTTTGGTGAAGTGAAACTTACTGATAAAATTCTAGACCGGGAAAGCTAACAAGTGTTTTATTATTGACCCTGTAGGGTAAGGATGTTCTCTGAGGAATTACATTTTCAGTCACTATTAGAAAGTTAAGCATGAGTATGAATGCTGATTCAGATTTCATTTAAATAAATAGGAATTTGCTGCTGAGTTCAGTAGCAGTTGTACTGTACTCCCATTGTCAAAGTCTGCAGCATTCTGCTGACTTCTAGTAACCCCTCTTGTTTATATGGAACCTAAGTGATCAGTACCATGAATTTGTAATAAATTTCAGGAAAATACTCGAGAACATGAATTGTCATAAGAATTTTATTATTTAATCTTTAACTTACAACTTAACACATGAGTTAAAAGATTTTAGATGTTATAGCCCATCTCCTTCTAAAGTAACTTTAGAAGAACTTTAGGGAGGATGAGTGCAAATAAACCTGTAACTGTGCTCCTAAGAAATGTGGCTGCTGGGAAATTAATAAGAAAATATTTATTTACAATTATAAAAGCAAGATGTTATGCATTACCTACAGACATATGGGATCATTGTGAAACTATCTTGAACTATTAAGAAACTTTATAAAATACTGCTATACAAAAGTGAACTTATTCCATGAGCCAGAAGTATCCTTTTCCAGCCCCCTCCATGTTGTTAAAGTTAACTGAGGAGATAAAATGTTCTAAGATATATAAGCCTATATCTGGAAAGAGTAATCTTTACTTCAGCAGCAACCTTCTTATCCTATATAAGATTTGATATTGTAAATACAATGTATCTGTGTTAAATGAGGTTGATCTGTATGTGCTGGTTTTGTAGAACTATTTTTTTTTTTTTTTTTTTTTTGCAGATGAGTCTAAAATGCAGACAAAAAAATGACATCCTTCTGGTAGATATAATTCATTTTCTGCAAGGGAATTTCATCTGTTGCGGCCACAAAAATTTAACACCCAAATAATATTTTGTGGAAGTTGCCCATGTGCATAGACTGGAACACAAAGTTTCCTTGGAAAAACTAAATGTGTAAAAGAAGAAGTAGAGGAAAATTCTGTTCTCACTGCAGTTAATTCTTTTCATTGTCTTTTACAAAGTCAGTTTTCAACTTCATTCAAAAACAAGATACCCAGGTGAGTATGGTGAGATCTAACAAAAAATGTAAAGAAAAGTCACAGTAACTGAGGTCTTCTACATTTTGAGCCTATATTTCTTATGATGTGTATCTTTTCAGTTACTGTTGATTTTTGAAATGTGTCTTGATTTTTAATACATTGATGACAGCAGTAGTGTCAATTCCTTTATGAAATGAAATATAAAGGTGAAGTGAAATGGAAGAACAATAAAACAAGGATAGGATGCTGACTGCTTGACTGACTGACATACACACAGCTGAAAGGAAAGGAAACACAGCAAATCCACTTCCTATTTGAGTCAAACTCTAGTGCTAAAAAAAGATCTAGGAATAATAACTGCAAAACAAGTTATCTGAAAAGGTCCACAAATTGTCAAGGTAAAACGAGGAAGGTTATTGAAGAGATACAGACCACACTGAGGCTCTGTCAACCATATGTTGGGTAGTGTATAAATTCTAGCTTCTTCAATTAAAAAAAAAAAAGCTTTTATTATTTGCTTTACAAAGAGGAAAGTTATAAATTGCTTAAAATAAGTTGCTTTAAGCTATAAATTGCTTTAAAACCCCAGTAAATTTTGATATTTCAGTCTTCTCTATTGCATTGAAATCTCTGAGGTTTCTCTTAGGTTTTGATTACATTTGTAAAATCGGCATACAACTCTGTCCTGTGAAAAACAAACATATTTCTCTAATTATTATTAATGTGTTATAGGCAATTTCTTTGGATTCTTGCTGATGATAGTACTCAGCTACTTTTGTAAAGTCTCTGAAGACCTGAGGTAACTGTAGTACGTACAGCAAGTGTTGTGTTGTCTAGTTTTCGTATAGGAAATGCTTCCTAGCCCAGCAACTAATAACACAAAAATGAGATTTGATAGTTTTAGTCATCTTAGTCTAACGTTGGTTGTGGTATATTAGTAGTAGAGTCAAACCCTGCACTGTTCCCCTCAGATACAATTTTGTTAAGGCTTTTCCTAGCAACCTATATTTCCTAGGCAACAATCAACATTTAAGAGGGGTCTGACATGCATTTAAATGAAAGTTTTCAATTTGTGAGCCAGACTGTATAAATTTACTGACCTTTCAGAATCTGTAAAATTTTCTTTTTTTTTTGGGGGGGTGACATGTCTGTTGTTTTCCTAAGCCCAATCATCAAGCAAAACCCTTTGTGTTCTTCACTAACCACGATTAACCATCTGGTAGCTATCTGTAGGTTTAGTTTCCCAAACCATAATTTCTTTCCAGTGCTAAGCCTAGGAGGACGACTAGGGGCCTCCACTGGCGTCTCCTTTTTTGTTATTTTAAAAAGTTATTTCCAGTATTTCTGCCCAGTACTTAGCATCCTTATTTACTTTAGAGTATTTCCAGCAGATGGGGAAGAATGTTCCATTTTCCTCACATTCAGCACATTTCCAAAGAATGCTGATTTCTTTTTTTCGGCTATGATGGAACAAGATACTACTGGAATACTATGTTTCATAAGGGGTTTCTTTGATGATTCCAGAGATGTCTTAGGTGCCACTGATTATCATCTTCCCTCATGTTGCTCCAACTATGCCTTCAAAGCAGAAGCTTAGTCTGGAGAGCCATTCTCTTCTGAAGTACTCCAGGTCTTCTCTACTGCCTCTTACAGCTCTGCATTCATGAAAACAGTGCTAACCATGCCCAACAATTACAATTTAGAAAACAAACAACTGCTCCAGCTTACAGGAAGAGCAAAATAGTGCTCGATTCCCAGATAGTAAAGATTGTTAAAAAAGCAAACCAAACCAATGTTACCTGTAGTTTTTCTCCTGTTTTGGAAGAGTGCCAAATTTTTGTGCTTGGGAGCTTGTAGAATATTTAATTTACAAAGACGAACTCTACATTTTTGGCAGTGCTTTGTGTCAATGACCTGGCTTACACACCCTCTGCTTCAACATACAGGATTTATATTCTAAATATAAGAATCAATACCATTGCAAGGCTGGAAAGGACAAACTCCCCATGCACTTAGCAGTGCTGTGAAACCACTGAAGCTATGCAGAAGTTATGTTGACGTTGGAGCGATTTACTGTTAAAAGTGATGAGGATGGTGCTACACTTTATCTTTGTAATGTAATGTCAGGAAGAAGAAAAACTGCTGCTTTCCGCTATGCATTTTGTGGCCGGCTCTGAAGTTGTACGTAGGTAAGATTACTTTAAGGATTGTTCTCAGCAGCCAGCTTACTACATTTGCAGTAAAACAATTCTGTTCCAAGCCTAAGAAGTACAGATAAGAAATAAAATGGAAACATTAATCTAAACTTTGTGGTTAAATAATGGTTGGTAGCAGGAAGTCTGTGTTCCCATTTTTTTCTACAGCTGATTCATCCAGATCAGGTCTTATTTCAGTTCTGACTAGAATGAAGTCAGTGTAGTTTAGGAAGTTGTCATAGAGTTTCTGAACCTTCTCAGTATGTGGTAAGGGAGGCTGTGGGTAGCGTAGCTACGTGATAGGCCTTTCTGCATAGACAATTACTATGCAGGACACAGAATAGGCTTAAATAACCTTAGTGGGGAAAGTCCAGGGAAGGATGATGGAATAGGTCATGATTTCTAATCTTTCTGGGATGCAAGACAGGCACAAGATATTTCAGAGTGTATTCTAGAAGAGAGGGTGTGGAAGGTTGTGCAGTCCTTAGGGAGCTCGTGATTTGGCAGGTGAATTCCCCCTTCACAAACATGCTTATAGCCTGTAACTCCTGGCATCTTGCCTGTTTTTCTGGTTTGAAAAGGGAGGGGTGAATTTCTATGTATAAAAGTACCTCTGTCTACAGTTCGCCTCAAATAGTTGTTGAGCAGCTGCCACACTTTCTAGCTGGCCTTAAGCCTCGAACTCTGTGACAGAGAAACTTTTTTTCTAAAAGCACCAGGGAACATAAAGTACGTATTTTTTGTGATTTTTTAAAATATAAGCACTTGAACTACATTGGAAATATTGTTCAGATACAAATTGGACTTTGCCCTAAAGAAGATGAGAAATATTTGGGGAAAAATATGTTTGTCTTTCTATTTTCACTTTCTACATTAAATCATTCAAAGCTTGTGGGTGCTGATTTTAGTATTTCCTCTTTATTTCTTGTAATGCTCTTCTCTAATACAAACACTTATGTAAACATTGCTGCAAATGGGTCTGTCATGTATTTCTTTTCTCTTTTTACCTCAGGAGTGTAAATGAGGCTAAAAGAGAGTTTTAAAATTCTAGAAATCTTAAATATTTAGAAAAAATGCTTAAAATGCTTGATAATACTAACAAAACATCAAGAATTTATACTAAATGTATCTTGAGGCTCTTGAGACATGGGACAAAAAAGGTTATGAAAGCCCTGCCGCCCTTATCTGCAGGTATGTTTTGCAGTCCAATAGTGTCCCAGAGCTCTACAGATATTATTTTAAAATTGATTGGAACATTTGAATCTAAATTGCTTACTTGATCTTCACTGGCCCAATGTGCCTCCACAGTGATTTCACACTAGCACATGCAAGAATCCAAGCAGCTTATTTTTTAATTGGTCTTGTTGTAGCAGTCCTACACCAAATGCAGTCTTCTATTTTAGAGAAAACATATGTTTAAATCTCTGACTTCTAAAATAGTAGTGGGAATGAGGTAAGGGGTAAGAGATGCTCTGCAGGAGAATTAAAGAACACTCTGTGTAAAAGATCCTTCAAAGCTGGATCCTGAAGCTGTGTAACTGCTGAAAGAACGTGGATTTTTTACTTTATATACCTTGCTAACATGTTTGGAGGAGAACAGGTTGTTATCATTCATTTAAAAAAGTCTAATACTTAGAGAAAACCTAAGGAATTATGGATATGTGATTATTATATTTTATTCACTGTTAAAATGCAGCCCCTTCCTAGGGTGGAACACAGAGACTCTTAAAAAGGGTTTCTCAGCACTGCAAGGATTTTATGTATCTGTATTAACAGATCCACCCTGTCATTTTACAGTGAGAAAAGTGAAGGTCACATGCACAGTACATAGCTAGGAAGGACAGACAGTGCATGTACAATGTCCATAAAACACTGATAAAACCACACATTCAGAAAAAACGAGAATATGACAATATAAGCTTATGAAAATCAAATAGCAAGTGTGTTAGTCTTGTTTGAAAGACCCTGTTGCATTGCAATGACAATATGAAGGGTTTCAGTCTACTTGAGAATTAAAAGGCCCCAAGAGAGTAGTGCTAGAGTGAAAACAACAACCAGAGGTGTAAGAAGGAGAAAGCAGACCTTTCACACTGGAATGATTTCATCAAAGTGTCATTTAAAGCATCACTTATTTCATTGCTAAATGTTGTTTCAAAGAGCTTACATGAATAAAAACACAATGGTGAATGAAGTTCATGTCTATGGGCAAAATTTACAGCATGTTCAGCAAATGTTCTTTCTGATTCATGGATATCAGAAATGGATAGCTTACCCTTCCTTTCTCCAAATAACATATCTTTCATTTACAGCTGGATGATCTGAAGCAAGGAGATAATAAGAAAAAAACACTACTGCTACTATATAAACTTCTGCTGACGCGTTTTGATAACTAAACAGAGTGAGTGATATTAATCGCTAATGACATGAGAACACCACCATTTTCAGTCATTAACTGCAAACGGGCACCACATTTTCAGTTTCCGAAGCTACTAACAATACGCATGACTGAATCAAGAAACCAACCAAGACGTCTTTGCCGTATCACCTTGACCAAATGGTTTCTTTTCACTGCTGCTCTTACTTTTTCAGTTCTACATTTTGGGATTACAGGGTCTGTTTGTTGTAATGTATTTGCACAGTAAGAAGCACAGTGAGATTTAAATCTTCACTGGAATGTCCGGGTGCTACTTTGATATAAGTAAATCAATTACAAACAGTTAAATAAGTAGTCACATCTTACATATCTCATGTGGGCTTTAGTACAGTTAGAAGTCTAATGGAACAAGAATGAACAGCAAAAGATTTGCCTGCAGCTTGGGAGAGGATTGATGCAGTCTGAGGCAATGCTGTCTTCTTGCACGAGCTATATTTTCAATTATGCTGAGTGCAACGTGAAAGAATATTTGAAATAATGGAATTTGTTTTTTTTTTTTTCAATTTTTCTGTTTAAGCCAACCACACATATCACACTGTAAATGGTTTCTCTTTTATAAATCCCAGTACAGCTTGCTGTTACGTACCCTGTGGCTCTGTGACATTCCACTCTCTCATAAACATATTTATTGGTTACTTTCTTAAACTTTTGCTAGAGCCTATTAAGAGTACTTGCCTGTAATATCTTAAGTTAAATTGAATAAGTATTCCCAGAAAGTCAGAACTGTTAGAACAGTCTTGGCACTATGTGGCACAGCTGTCCGATGCTAAACAGGTCACATGTATATAGAACACATTCCTGAGATTGATGCTTAAGCCAGCTATGTTGGTCCTGGCCAGTATGAATGGGCGGTGTGAAAATCAGTGTATGTACACAAGCAGAAGGTGACCAGAAATCCACAAGAAGAGGGAGAGTCACTATTAGGATGACAATAGGAAGAGAAGGAATAAGCTCCTCTGGCTCTGCCTGGAAAGCAGGTTCCCGTTTTTGAATGCAGAAACAGGAACTGTATTCTGGTGTTTTTTTCTTTGTATGTAGGAAGCCGAACCCTGCAGATATTCTTCAAAAATAATCACATCAAGTCAGAGACCATGCTGCTATCTCTTGTGAATGTCTTATTTTGATTTATTTGCCAGTCACTTAGGATCCTGTCGCAATAATTCCTTTCACAACTACTGTGAGTACCTCCTTGAAGCTCTTGATTTAGCCTGGATCACATTGTGAGCTTCACCTTGGCAATGTGACATTATGTGGTTGTTCCTCAGTTCCTTCCTTCTCCCTTGGTAACAGCTTTTCAGAGTGCCTCTGTATGGGCACATGGGAGTCAAAGCTCCACACGTTGTCATCTTCCATTTTGTTGCTATACTGCTCTGTTGTGCCGAACTAAGCACTACTGTTTCCTCTTTGTGGAGGGTTGGGGTGACAAGGGTAAGCCTCAGGAAGCAAGTTCTTATTTAAAAATAATGTATCTTACTAATCCATTGAATACACCACAGAATATGTGAATGATAACGTACCATTATAAAGAAAGTGACATTTTTTTCAAAGTACACAGCAGAAATGAGCTGATGATCTGAGATGGTTTCCTAGAATTTCAGCATTCAACTAACACTCTTTTAGCATGAAAAACAACAACAAAAATCCCGGCCCAACCACCCCACATCACCGTGTATTCTTATTCAGTGTTTTCTTACTCACTGTGCAGACAAGACTACACACTTTGGGAGACCTGCCCAGGCAGATTGGGTAGTCAATTAAACCCAGACAGTTTTAGTCCAAAAAGGTAATGCCTGAACAAATACAAGTCATTACATTGAGGTGGCACACCATACCCTGGTGTACTGGAACTAATTACAGCCCTTTGATGTTGTGACACGGCTCTTTGAGAATTCATATAATGCAGCGTGTTATCATTTCCAATACAGCATTGCATTAATGTGTGTTGATGGCATTGGTGAGTTAACGCTGTTCATCCTGCTGTGTGGATAACATTTCAACAGTTGGAGGGTCAGTGCTGACTGCTTTCAGGGATCTCCCGTAAGTAGAAGAAAGGAATACTCCCCAGCAGATTTCAAACTCTTGAAGATATCCAGATGGCTACCAAATAAAAAATGTCACTAGGATGTTTTTCTCTGCAAAAATTCTCCTTGAGCTGAGATATGATTTCTGTTATGAAAATATGTTTTAAAAATAGCTTGAGAAACGGTTTCTCAGACTAAGTCTAGGATTGAGATTGTTGGTAGATGTGCTTGGAAGGAAGTAGTTCACACCTGTGGCGGCATTTCTTTAAAGGTCTCTTTATTTAAAGAACATTTTGACACAGATCTCAGTCATCTCTCAGCTTCAGGCAGCTGAGGAATTAAAATTTTTCTTGAAGAATGTTTGGAATAGAAAATTAGCTTGACTCTTAATGTAATACTGTTACATAGTTAAATAATACAATGTGGTTACGCATAGCAAGCAACCCCTGAACTCTGTTATATGGAATGCAGCATTTGTCACGCTCTTTCAGATTGTAAACTTGCAGAAATGCAGCGGAATGTGAGAATTAGCTTGATGTTCAGACAGAGTTGAGAAGATGGGCCAGGACATAAGTAAAGCTGTTACTCATATAATGGCATATTCAAAGAAAAACATAAACAAGCAAAGGTTAGTGCACAGAGGAAAGTCTACAGGATTTATTAATCTTTTAAATTAGGATAATTTAAGTCATCACTTGAAACAATGCACTCTTGTTAGTTCAGACTGACCCAATTGTTCAACTTAGCCCAACATTTGGGTTAGTAAAATAGGATTATGGAACTTAGAATGTTAAACAAAGGGTTTATGCTAATGTGGACTTTATTTCCATGGCTGCATGTATCTGGGTGGCACACTAATATAGGAAAATTTTCAGAGTGGACTGCTGGCTGAAACAGCGTGTCAGTAAGAACTGAACTCATCCTATAGCTTTCTGATGGCCTCTATGGTATGGATTGATAATTTTCGTTCAGCTCACAGAAGACAGTTTTAAGGCAAGTCAAAGAAAAGAACAAAGAAACTTGTGATTTAGATTTTACTGCAAGAGTTTTCCATTTGTTGCAGATGGAGAATGCAGCAAACCCCTACCTCCTCAGCACTTTCCTATGGTTAACCTGTAAATACAGCTCTCCACTCCTAAGTGCTGTTCACCCACTGTCTTGTTTGGGTGAAAATGATGTGCTGAGGTGCTTACCAAGTGTTGCTGGCCAAGAAGGGTTGTGCTGACCTCATGTACCATATTTGGTGTCCCTCTATGGGGCAGTACTAGAGGGCAGCAGCATTTCAGTCAGCTAGAGGATGTGAAACAAAACCTTGCTCTGTGAGAATGGCTGCAGCTCTTCTATGTGGTAACAGTCATTGTTTAGTGACTATTGCAGAAAACCTGCTGCAGGTATTACATGATGAGTTCAGTTAGAATTTACAAAACCTGCCAGGAGAGCAGCTGGAACATGCTCTTTACACATTATCTGTTCAATATCTTTACTGTTGTTTGGGTTGGCAGAGTGGTAATGTGACTCCAAAATCTCTGCCTGTTCTCTTCCATCCTCTAAGGAGATTGAGGAGTCAAGAGGACAAGGAGGATCAAGGAGACAAAAGGAGAGCTAATCTCAGCTGGCAGATAATTTATCCAATGCAGATCTACACCTTCCTTGCCCAAAGTAACTGCCACGAAGAAGGTTGTGACTTTATTTTCCTGAAGATAAAAAGGATCTTTTTGAGTACTTTTCTGCTGTTGTGGGGCTGCAATTCCTGGCCAACATCCCCAGCGTCCCGTGTGAACTGTCCATAGCCATGGTTAATGTTGCTTTTCAGACTGTCAGCAACAGCATTGTGACTGCTGCACACTCCCTAGCTAGAGCTTTGCAGCTGAGCTGGCCAAGGTGGCTTTGGGTGAAGAATAAGCGTAGGCCAGTGGCCAGGACTCTGACTCTCTGCACTGTGTCCTGAGGAGAGCCATTTAAATCTTTACTTTTCAGCTTTTAATTTGCTTCCTGCATTTCTCCACCTGATTGTCATAAATACTGAACACTGACAAGCAAGTTCCCACAAGAAGGGAAAACAGAAACCACATTTTGGAGGGTTTACAGCTAAGCACTGAATATAGCCCTCCAAACCCAGTTCTCAGAATCCACTATTGGAAATTTAGCATCTCATCTTTCTGCCTTAGTTTCTTCATATGTGACATTGGGATAATATTATTTACTGGCCTAGTTGGAAGGTTTCAGTGACAGGGTAATTTTTGTTAAGTGCTAGATTTCATTAGAACATACAAAAATATCCTTCATTTTGCTACCAGATCTCCATGGATTTTTAGCTGCCAGGTACTATCCTCATGTAAAAGCTGAGAGGAGAATAAAACCTCTGTGAAAGCAGACTGTCTTCCTATTTACCGCCTTAGAGAGCACACCAGGAGCGTGCAAAAACTGATGCTAGCTGTTTTTCCAATAAAGAGCGTACCGTGGTTCCTGCCACAACTTTACGGTCTGATTTTGAGACTTGTCTATCATGTGCTGATCTTATGTTTACAAAAATAACATTGAAAACTGATGTTGACAGATCTGACAGTATTGATATCAAGTAAAAGAATTTGGAAAAGTGTCTCTTGCTGTTGTGAGTCGAGAGAGTTAGGACCTCACAGTTACTGCAGTTAAGAAGGTGGGTGTCTGAACTCTCAATAACTACACTAAGGAAAGGAGTAATATAGCTGAAAGTCCTGACACATTGATTTTTGCTTTTCTGAAACTAGGTAGTACAAACTCTGCATCAGGAACAATGTCAGAGAGGCTTGGAGCTGTACTTTTAAAGGCCTATAAATGCAACATTTGATTAAGGGTACAGTAGGCATGTATGTAAGAGTGAAAACAGTAAAATCCTGATGTAAATTCATTTGGCATAGAAAAATATCCTCAGCAGAACAGAAGAAAGTAGAAGGACAGTAAAGGCACAAACTCCTTCTCATGGCCTATGTCACTATATCTCTGAGTGGAAATTTCCATGCATATTATTTATGGTGAACCCTTTTAGTGGGTATGATTTTGTGTCTCATGAAGAAACATAAGGAATGGCAAATCAGAAGCAGCTTTCCCAGGACATGTCTTGGAACCCACAATGAAAATAAGATGGCAAATTTATTTACAGGAAAATCAATTCTTTAAAAATGTTTAGCTGAGAGAGAAAGACCACAGGGACAATGACAAACTTCAGTCTGTCGTTTCTAGGACATACTGCAAAAAATGTCCAAATCAACAATGGGAGGAAAATCTCTCCAAGATCACAACATAGTAAGCTGTGGAAAAAACCACTAGACTTTGTAACAGAAAAGGCCAAAGTGCAAAAATATTTTTAGAGTTTCAAGTATTACAATTTTCAAAATAATCCAACCCCTTTCTGATAAATTCCTTAAACAGAATGTCTCTTTGGATCTACAACTGGAGGGTGAATGAACTTTTAAGAAGCTCCAGACCTCCAGGTCAGAAAAAAGTACATCTGTCTGGTGTTAGGAGTTGGACAGAACGGGAGGCAGAGCCTCCCCCTGGGTTACATCATCTTTTAACAGTTTGGTTTATCTGTTCTGTGATACCTCTGCCTTATTTCCAAGAGTCTGCTACAAAAAGTCACTTCAGAAAGAGGACAAATCGGCAAATTTTAAAACTGAAAATGCAGCCTTTACAACTGTATATTTAGTATAAACTTTCTGGTTAGACCTTGTATTTTTATCTTCCTCGGATGATATTTACCCTCAGCTTCTGTGTATGAAAGATACAGTCCCATTTCTTTTCCAATCATTAAGTGCAGCCAACTATACATGTGCTGTGGGAAGGTCTCCCTTCACATTTTTCAGTATCTGTGCAAAGCTACTTTCAGCTTCTTTGACAAGCAACTTGAAATTATAGCTGAAGTTCGTGGCTCTGTGTGTAAGCAGGGGATCTGCCTCTCCTGCTTCTTTCCCTCACTTGTCCTCTAACCAAGTTAATCCTCCCAATGTAATCTTGATAGGGTTATGAATATAGGGCCTTTTGTACTGGTGGTATGGCTACAGAGACACATTGCGGGGGCTGCTCTGAGCCTTTTCTTAATGCATTGATATGTTCAGACAGTTTCTGACTGCTCCTGTGTGATACAAGGAACTCTGCCACATTGTCTTTCCAATGGATGGGGTCCCACACACTGAGCACAGAAACATGCACAAAGGTGCAGGAAGGCGCATGTGCATAGAGTCAAGTCCTCCTATTGTACAGGTATGAACAACCTTCTACTCTGTAGGCTCTTCCTGGTGTTTGCAGAGCAGCAGAAAGTCACACCATGATGTCAATTACCCTAGAGCACCACAAACAGTGAGACAGGGAATGGGAAGTTAGCTGTCGGCAGACTTCATTAGGCTCAGGAGCGGCTACAGAAGGCAGGCCCTTGACAGTGTTGGCTGGTGGGGAAGGAACACTTGGACTTTGGGATACCAATGGGCCTGGAGTTTATTTCTTGGCACTGTGTCAACTGCTTCACACCAAGTACTACTCTCTGCCTTTGGTTAGGGGTGACTTTGAGGCTGGACACCTGGCAACATCTGGCCTAAACTTTGCCTTTATTGTAATGTTGAGCTTTTCTACGAACAGGGACAGCACAAGAAAATCTTGGCTTTCTCTGAATCTAAGGAACACAGGAAAACCATATCAAAATAATGAGAGAAAAATTCCACTTCTAAAATACAAAGGCAAATAATGTATACTCTCAACAGTTCTGTCCTTTTTTATATCATTATTATAGTACTGCTGCAGAGTAACAGGTCTGATGACTCATGCTGACAGTATGATCAGATGATAGCCCCGTTAGTATTATTTGAAAAGTTGCTATGCTTTTGTGTCCCAAAATGGTTATTGTGATGCTTCTGGTGTTTTGCGCTGGAAAAATGTATGGATTGTGCAGACTCCTCTTTGGTGATGGTAGAAGAATGCAGTGTATTGGGGGTGAGGGGATGGAGATCTCCCCCTTTGGCAGTGGTAGGGGTGTTTGAAAATCTTTATTAATTAAGACTAAATTTTAGAGGATAGCTTCCGCTTTAGGGAGTTACACAAGAAAATTAGCATCCTCATCAGATACTCTGCTCATCAATAGAATAGCCTTTGAAAGATTCCCATAATGCAGAATGACCCTTTGTTTTACATATGAACATCTTCCTCTGTTTTAAATAATGGACTAACACTAACCTCCTGCACTGTTTACTGGAAGAGTGGACCACTCCATTCCTATCAATGTAAAAGTAAATGATCTGGTGGAATAAAGGCTGCACCATTTCTAAAAGCATTTTCAAATTCTATTCATAAGAATGATATATGGAATGTAGAGCATGCTCCAGTGAGGAAGTGTATTATGTCTTGGTCCAAAAATGTATCCTCTCTCTCCAGGTATTTTCTTAGCTCTCTGTGCCAAGTCAAACTCCCAAGACACCTGAGTACTGCAACGCTCTATAAGTTAACACTCAACTAGTGCCACAGAAGAATGTGCCAGAGATATTTAATCACTAGACAGAAGAAAAAATTATTTCTGTCATGACCTACTGACCAGACATTTCTTGGCAATTGCTAATCAACTGTGTTAGCCTTTTATTGTCTCTCCTGCCATTATCTTCCAGGAATTGTCTGAGCAAGACTTCGGTGTAGCTTAAGGAGGTATTGGTTTGTTTGTTATCTTTCATGCAGTATGCTGCAGTCAACAGTCTGCTGTCCTCTCAAGGTGAAAGACTTCAACTTAGTTTGACTTTTTTATTTACTGTAGAATTTGGCTATCAAACCGAATAGAGTACTTCCTGCTGGGAGCATTTTTGAGAATAATTTTTAGTGCTTTCTATGAGCATTAATTTTTAAAAGATCTCTATTTGGCAAATTGTAAACTACTTTTCCATTGACAGTCTGCAGAACATACACGTTAGAAAAGTCACCTAGATCTTCGTTCACATTACTATGCATTGAAGACTGTTTCAGTTCAGGTAAGTACTGTATTCTGTCATCATGGCTTGGCTTCGCAGATGAAGATTTGGGAAGGGCTTTGCCCACGCTTATTGCAAGCGCGTTGATGGCTGAAAAGGCCAATGCGGGATAGGCAAGACCGGTTGCAAAGAGCACACCGGAGGGTCTCCTTGGGTGGTATAGTCGAGGCACGGTTCTTTCTGCACTGTCTTTTCTCCTCGAGACTGATTCTACGCGTGCTCTCAAAGGAGACAGCAGCGTTATGTATGGTGTGTCTCCAAATCTCCCGATTGGAGGCCAGGGTGGACACTGATGGTGGTCAATATGGCCTAGGCTGAGGTGTTGTTTCAGGGAGCCCTTATATCTCCTCTTTGGAGCTCTTCTCTTGCGGCAGCTGGTGGCAAGTTCACCATAGAACACGATCTTAGGGAGGCGGTGATCCGCCATCCTGGAGACGTGCCCTGCCCAACGCAGCTGCGTTTTCAGCAACATGGCCTCAATACTGGTGACGTCTGCCTGTTCAAGGACAGAAACGTTAGTCACGTAGTCAGTCCAGTGGATGTTACGATTGTGCGGAGGCAGCGCTGATGGAAGCGTTCGAGGAGTCGCAGATGGTGGCGGTAGATGACCCATGATTCAGACCCGTACAGAAGAGTAGGCAGTACCACGGCTCTGTAGACACTGATCTTTGTACTTTTCTTCAGGTGTTTATTGCACCAGACTCTTTTATGGAGTTTTCCAAAAGCTCTGTTTGCCTTTGCTATTCTGTTGTCTACCTCTTTGTCAATCGTGGCATCTGAGGAGATGATGCTACCCAGATAGCTGAATTGCTGGACTGACTGAAGCTCTGACTCGCCAATGGTGATGTGGGGATGATGGTAATCATCTTGTGGTGCTGGTTGGTAGAGAACTACTGTCTTCTTCAAGCTGACTTCCAGCCCAAAAAGCTCAGCCGCCTCTGCAAAGTGCTTTCTATGAGCATTAATTTTTAAAAGATCTCTATTTGGCAAATTGTAAACTACTTTTCCATTGACAGTCTGCAGAACATACACGTTAGAAAAGTCACCTAGATCTTCGTTCACATTACTATGCATTGAAGACTGTTTCTGTTCAGGTAAGTACTGTATTCTGTACTTACCTTTGAACAGGCAAGTAGATTTGTATCCTTTCCTGAAAAAGGAATTTCTATTTCTTGGATTGGAGACCCAGGGAAAAAAACATTCCTTCCTAGGAAAAGATGAGGAAAAAAGAGGGAAACGATAGGAAAAAATCAGGAAGCACAAGCTGATTGTATAGAGAGGAGTCAGTGGTAATGCGTGTTTCTAGCGTCAAGTGATTGCACCTGAATTTCTGCATTTTTGAAGGAATTTTGTTTGAAAGGTCTTTGATCAAAAATTGTTCATTATTCAGCTTTGTCTGCTGCATTAACAAAGCGCTTCTGAATAGGAAAACCAGGAAGCTGATTACTTTCTTTCTGGGAATGTAAGTATCTAGAATAAGGTGTGGGGAAATGTCTCTCCCTTTGTCTCCTGCTGTAATGCTGGAAACATTAGAAATTTGTTCAAGCATCTATGGGAATCTAATACAGACTGCTCCTCTATCTGTCTCCAGCACAGAACCCTAGCTGGCAAACAAATGGACACCACCACAGCTTTTATATGATTGTCATTAGGCAGCCCAGGACTCTCCTGGTCCCTGGACAGGCAGGGTAACACAAGATATGAGAAAGATTTGCCCCGTCTCTCAAAGCCGATAATACCAATGAGGATCTTCTTCTACTCAGGAAAAAATGGAGTTGCAGCACAAGACCTGCCTCTTTTGAGGCATCCCTTTTTATAGCAAAAAGCTCAGTTTTCTTACCCTCTCAAAAGGGCTAGAGTGGCACTGGTGTTACAAACATCTGACATAACTGGGTTTTCCTTGCTGTGCACTTTTGTCTTCTCTTCCTTCCACACTGTACCCAGTGCGTTAAACTAAAGATAATTAAACTATGCTAGAATGGATACTTTGGACTCTCACTCTATGAAGGCAAACTTCATACTTGTAATGCCTGCACTAACACTTAGCATTAATGTAGAGATTACTCACTGCCAGCCAGAGCTGTATGAATTGGTTTTTCCTTCTCTGCTGTGTGGTCTGCACTGAAACCATCTGCTCTGTACTGATAGGGGCTTAAGGTCTTCACTGAAGCGTGAATGTTTCTAGGAACTGACTTATGAACCACTTGCCTGTTGTGTCAGGCCACAGGGAGAGGTACAAAAGGTCTGGAGTCAAAATAGAGAATTTGGGGATTGCAACTGATTGATTTCCAGGGCAGAGAAGCTTAGGGGCTCTGGAGAGCAGAGCAGCTCAGGCAGTGACCCTGTTTAACAAATACCAGTCTGCTACACTGTAGGAGGGACTCTGGACTTTTTAGTGAGGCTGGACTGAGCAGGACTGGTGAGGTGCAAAGACAGAGTATGCCAGAATTGATTTTTCTCTTTAACAGAGCATGCTTCTGTCATGGAGCATTTTTTTGTTCTAGCCTCAGGGACTAGGTTGCCCGTCAGGCCCAGGCACACGAGCTTTTAACTCTCATGGATTTCAGCAAGAAGCTAGAGGTTTACATCACTTGTTGAATTTGAGCTTTATACCCTGACATTTGGATTAGAAGTTTAAAAAGAAAATATCCTTTTATTTGTGTGCAGAAGTTCCCTGTGTTTCATCAGAGCAGCTGTTGTTGTGTTCTGCTCTGCTTTTTTCTTCCTGGGACTGTCTGTGACAGGCACCAGCCATCCTTCTATTTACAGTCATTACCTCAAGGAAATTGGAAACTGCAGCTACTGGGACGTGATAATCTTCTTTTTCATGTCAGGTTTGTATTTGACTGTGACACAGCAAAAGAAATGTTTATACAGCTAATAAAACATTTATCTAGAGATAAACAGAAACGCCATGTCCTGGCTGAATGAGCTGCTGATGTAGAGCTAATGTAGGACAGGTTTACTAGCAATGGTGATACAGAAGGGATGACAAAAGGTGACTGTCTGCCCTTCCCCCCACCCACAGTAATGCCCACAGCCTCTCTGTAATCACAAGTGAGGAAGCCTTCAGAGTAATAGCAGCAAGATATAGATAAGAATCCTGAAGCAAGCAGAGATTGGCATCTTTGTTGGCCTCTAGGAAAGGATGGACTTGTGAAATGCTTAGTCAAAGGCTTGTAACACTTGACAAGGCTCTTGTCTGAAGAGTAGTCTAGTTAGATTTTTCTTCGGTTCTGTGATCAAAGTGCTGAAATAATGCCTAATCACTCAGGACTGTGCAATCCTTGTTTCAGGAAAATAACAATACACAAGTGCAATTTTGTTGCTGAGGAATATGAAAAACTAAATCAAAGAGGCGTAAGTCTGTCAGTGCAATGAACAGTTTTGAGCAGTACATGCTATAGCCCTGTGTCCCCCACAGGGATTAGTGTTTCACTGTACTTTTTTAGCTTGTTGAATTCACAAAACCCACAGACTTACAACATAGAAATTATGTGAAAAATGAAGAGCCAAACCCCCTCATTTGCTAAAACTGCCTTTTATTTTGAGCTTATCATTTTAATATTAAAAAGACATTTTTGATGGCACACAGCCTTAGGGTCAGCACCTTTGCATTTACAAACTACAGAGAATCCCAGTCAACTTATGTTTCCTAATTCCGACTTTAAATCACACAGAAATCTTACTCTTTTTTTCCTGTTTTCTATGAAAGACTTACTAGCACATTGCTGCAACAAGATTGCATGTTATGAGGATTCCATTCACAAAATAGATTTACATCACATTGAGTAATGATTTAGCAATTTTATCACAAATGAAAACTATAATGCCTATATAAATACACGGTGCAGATTTTGTGATGTGCTGCTCTTTCTTGATTACTGTTCATTTACACTCTAGTTCACAAGAGCATCTGTAGTGCAAATTAATGAGACTTTACTGTACACCTGTAACAAGCTCTTACATATATTTCAACTGATTGAGGCCAGTGTAATGGGTTACTTTTCAGCGTCTGGTTCGGCGAGAGTTTTCTCAAGATCTTCTGCAAGGTTAGATTTCTTCTGGCTTGGGATAGCAGGTAGGACACGGCTTGGTTTCAGAGGCTCTCCTGATAGATCAGGCAAGAGAGAATAGAGCAAGTGACTCTGAGAATGTCCCCTTTTCTGGGATCTGGAGTTTGGGGCTGGTGGGAGAATAACTGCACCAGTCCTTAGGGAATTTAAAGGCAGGGACTTAAACTTCTTAGCACCCTGAGATGGTAGCTGAACTAGTGGAAAAAGAAAAAGAGAGAAACAGTGCACAGAAAGTGAAAGGCATGACATTTTTACAAATAACTTTGCTACTTTCTTTGAACTGTTGTGTGTCTTGGATTGGGTATACTCAAACCTGCATTTGAGAAATGTGATCAAAATATGAGTAAAAAATTGCTAAAACCTGGCAGAGCTAATCTGCATCTGAAGAAAACAACTCCAGTGTTAAGCAATTTACCTTGTGTTTGGTGATCAGTAAGACTTGATAAGTTCAAAAGTTTACTTTTGATAAGCAGAGAATTTATAGTTTGTCTGAAGGACACTCAGTCTTTTTGGAGAGATTTCCACAAGACATTTTTTCATCAAAAACCACAGGCTGACTGAAGCAGAAATATTCCATGGGTATATATTATTTTTAACCTTTGTGGGAGGATGCTGTATTATCCAGGGTAAGTTCTGATCACAGTCTTAGGAAGATGAAATGAAAGAATGTGGGACACTTGTCTGAGCTGCTGTAGGCACAGTCTGTCGTGATGAGAGGTCCACATATGCTCTGCAAGTCACAGGCCAGAAAAGTAGCCTGTTACTCTGTAGCACATGAAGACTCCCACTGAAACACAAGAGCCACAGCTACTGTATGTCTTGTGTGTTTCAGCAGTCTTGTAAGGAACTGTGGATTTAGATCATCCTTAATCTCCACCTTATGCTCAGCAGTGTAACATTGTTTTGTGCTTTAAAGTTAATATAGGTCTGTATCTTCCCTAAATTGAAATACTCAAACTCCTTCATCCAAGCAACTCACTAACTAATTTCCTAATTTTTAAAAAGGACCATTAAAAACCTTAATTGTAGACCTGTTTTTCCCTGCCTTGGAATTTACTGTGAATTGCATTAGCTTCTTTTCATTTAATTCTCCATTTTATTCCCAAGATCCTTGTACACAAACAGTTTAGGTTTTTCAATTTAACCATATGAAGAGTTCCCTATTGGAGTTAATACCATCTCTGTTTTGGCTACAGAATCTTCCTTGTAATTTTTTCACATTAATTTTACTTTTTTCTGAGATGTTCTAGTTTGAGTTTCACCTTACTAGTCATGGCAGTCTCCAGAAGGTTATTTGCATTTTCTGACTATTTTGCTGGCTTCACCGTTTGAAACTAACCACAAATGCTTCCTACAGGTCAGGTATTAAAAACCATTTCCTGAGGCAACCACTTGTCCTCGGACTGGTATCATGCTTGTGTCCTGGTTCTTCACATGCAGGAATAATCCTGCTATAAAGCACTCTGCTCAGAAGGTGACCATCTCAGCCTGTCATTATTGTTCCATTTCCTAGTCAACTTGAATGAAACCCTGAGTGGTCATGTCTGCACTTTTCCTGGCAGTCCCTTTGATTTTTTTCTTTCATAATCTGTGACAGAAATTTTCCTCGTGCAGGTTCAGGAAATTCTACAGAAATGAGGAAAGAAGAGTATTATTCCTTAACCAAATGAGAATCTTGTGTAATTCCAGAGAAACTTCTGAAGTTAATCTAGATATGCATGGTTTTAATAGAGGATGAACTGATAAATGAACTAATTTTTACTAGAAATAACAGATCACATAAGCAACTGGTATGAACTGAGTAACTACTGCAGTCAATGCACCTATGATAAGCTGGATCATACAAGTCAATTTTGATCTTAAAAAAAATCCACAAGGAACCAAACTAAACATTCAGCCAGACAGGGCCAGATGGGATCCACCCAAGGGTTCTGAGGGAGCTGGTGGAAGTGCTCGCCATCTTTTATCAGCATTTATCAGCAGTCCTGGCTACCCAAAGAGGTTCCAGTGGACTGGAGGTCAGCAAATGTGATGCCCATCTGCAAGAAGGGCCAGAAGGAGTAACTGGGAAACTACAGGCCTGTCAGTCTGACCTCTGTGCTGGGGAAGGTTATGGAGTAGATCATCCTGAGTGTCATTATGTGGCACATACAGGACAACCAGGTGATCAGCACCTGCCCCTCCCCACCCCCCCACCCCCCCCAGTCAGCATGAGTTTATAAAAGACAGTTCCTGTTTGACTAACATGATCTCCTTCTATGACAAGGTAACCAGCTTAGTGGATGAGGGAGAGGCTGGGCGTGTTGTCTACCTAGACTTCAGTAAGGACTGACAGTTTCTCACAGCATTCTCCTGGGGAAACTGGCTACTCATGGCTTGCATGGGCATATGCTTTGCTGGGTAAAAAACTGGCTGGATGGCCAGGCTCAAAGAGTCGTGAATGGAGTCAATCCAGTTGGCAGCCAGTCACAAGTGCTGTTCCCCAGGACTCAGTACTGGGGCCTGTCCTCTTTAATCTTTATTGATGATCTGTATGAGGGGATCAGGGGATCAAGTTGGGCAGAAGTGTTGATCTACATGAAAGCCAGGAGGCTCTACAGAGGGATCTGGACAGGTTGGATTGATGAGCTGAGGCTAATGGTATGAGGTTCAACAAGGCCAACTGCCACGTCCTTCACCTGGGTAACAATGCCCTGCAATGCTACAGGCTTGGGGAAGAGTGGCTGGAAAGCTGCACAACAGAAAAGAACCTGGGGGTATTGGTCGACAACTGGATGAATATGAGCCAGCAGTGTGCCCAGATGGCCAAGAAGGCCAGTGGTATCCTGGCTTGTATCAGCAATAGTGTGACCAGCAGGAGTAGGGAAGTGATTGTCCCCCTGTACTCAGCACTGGTGAGGCCACACCTTGAGTACTGTGTCCAGTTTTGGGCCCTTCACTGCAAGAAAGACATTGAGGTGCTGGAGAATGTTCAGAGAAGGGCAACGAAACTAGTGAAGGGTTTAGAGAACTTATCTTACGAGGAGTGGCTGAGGAAACTGGGAATGTTTAGTCTGGAGAAGAGGAGGCTGGGGGGAGACCTTATTGCTCTCTACAACTACCTGAAAGGAGGTTGTAGGGAGGTGGGGGTTGGTCTCTTCTCCAAAGTAAGAAGCAACAGGACAAGAGGAAATGGCCTCAAGTTGTGCCAGGGGAGGTTTAGTTTGAACTTTAGGAAAAATTTCTTTACAGAAAGGGTCATTAAGCATTGGAATAGGCTGCCCAGGGAAGTGGTGGAGTGATCATGCCTGGAGGTATTTAAAAGACATGGCACTTAGGGACATGGTTTAGTGGTGACTTAGCAGTGCTGAGTTAATTGTTGAACTCAATGATCTTAAAGGTCTCTTCCAGCCAAAGGGATTCTATGATTCTGTAATTCCAAGTCCTGCCCACAGCCGGTGTTTCTCAGAAGTGAATCTTTGAACCTATGAAGTCTGCCTTCTCACTACTCATCAAGCAGCATCAAAAAGAATAACTGGGACACTGGTGAGGTGGATGTAGAGGAAATGAGAAATTATGTTGTTTTAATAAAGAAGGATTATTAACTTTGTCACAAATTTTCATTAAAAATAAGGTAGATCTATAACTATAATGTGGACACATACCTGATGAAAAAACGAAGGCACTCAAGGTGCAATTTCCCAGAGAACACTTCTTACAATACAAAATGACTTTGATAAATTGGAGAAACAGTAAGAAATTCGGATAAAAAAACTCAGCAAAGGCAAATGCAAACCACTACATTTAGGAAAAATAGACAAAGAAATTTGAAACCACCATAAGCCCAAATTTAAGATGGGGAATAACTGGGGGAGTAACAGTCCTGTTGGTAACTGGGGACACAGACTGTGCCCAAGTCAGAAATATAATGAAGAAGTTCAAGCAGAAACCCTGCAGCTTCCATGTCTTGGCAAAGCAGAAGAACACCAGTCTTGTCATGCAAGTACTTCTGTGTCTGTAGATTTACGTAGTATATAACTAATGAGTCAGAAATTTGCCCTGATGAAAACACGTTACCTCTCTAATGTCTGCATTGGGCACTGAAAGGGCTTTGCATCTTTGTATTTTTTTACTATACACATTGCGCAAAAGAGGCTAAAACTCTCCTTGACCTGTTACCCAGCACCATACGCCATATACTCATTTCATCATTCATTATTTATTTATCAGGAACGTAATTCTCTAAGACTTAACAAGTGTCTATTTGGGGCAAAGCAGAATCTTTATAGAGAGGATTTTAAAAATTGGTAGATTTATTTTTCTTTTCATTGCAATTTCTGTGCAATTCAAGTTGTAATGGCCTGAGCAGGCAGTATTTACTAGAGCTGCCTGGCCTTTGCAATGTGGTGTAATTCATGGGCTGTATTCAAGGTTCTCTTTTCTATGGCAAAAAAAAAAAAAAAAAAAAAAAAAAAAATTAATACTTTGCTTTAATTTGTATTGAATTTGTGAACAGGCAAAGCTGAATACAGTAAATTTTTTTTCTGACGCATGATAGAATACTTTGAGTTCATCGAAATTTTGTTGTATAAAGCAAATGTATATTGAGGGGCCCACTTGTTTCTCTCTTTGGAGCATAGGCATATTTTCATGTTTACACCTGTGTAAACCATCTACAGAATACTTTACATACTAAGTAAGCCCTTAATGATGAGTTTAAGTAGGGCAAAAGCAAGGTAGTTTAACTTCACCCCATGACTCGGTAGATATCACAAACCCATGCTCATTCAAAGAAGTAAAAACCAGCATCCAAACATCAATGCTTTCCATCTAGTCTTGCACACTGTACTCGGTTTAGGATATTTGATAAGGGTTCCAGGACTGGTACATGTGTGGCCTTGAAATAATAAATATGACTGGTGTTAGTGTATGTATTGAAACACATGAGCCTGGACCCAGCACTGGAGTCTGTGAGAGACACAACCTTTAAGGCTGGTTGCCGTACATCCAAAAGCACCAGTAATTATTCACGTTCAGAGGGCAGAGTCAGCTACCGAAGGCCTAGTGATACAGTAAGAGCTACTAATTCAGGAAGACTTTTCTACTCCATAGAGACTCTTGGATGGCTGCTATTACAAACAGCAAAGGCAAGAATAAGGCTGTCAGGGAGTCATTGCCCAAGAAGTATGTACTCCAGCAGAAGGGATGGCTCTTAGACTTTCTTCCTTTTGCAAGCAGTGGACCATGGTGGCCCTCTGCAGAGAGAAGGGTGTTTTGTGGAATCCTTTGCTGTTAACTTGGGAAAGAAGAAACTTCAAACCATTATGAGTAACAGCAAAAACAACCACCGATCCCCAGAAAATATTGTTGAATGATGTGCAGAAATAGGTCTTTTTTCTTTTTTTTTTTTTTTTCTGTTCAACAAGTAATAGCCTCGCTATGACTTCAGACCTTCTAAGCCATAAGAAGAAGCAAGGGCAGCAGAGAGTTGTCTAAAAGTCCCGTATTTGTTTGGAAAATTATTCTGGCATTGTGTGACTGGTGTGTGATAGTTGTAAGCCTGTTTTTCAGGGGTCCTTGGGAGAGTCACATGATGAGATGGAACTGGTGAGCTGGGGGTGGAGCAGCGGTATGCAGAGAACAGCGATGTCAGGCTGTGCTGAGACTACTCAAGAAGCCATGAGAGGGACCTCTTTGGTCCTGGGAACATCTGGAGGGGGGGAGTTTATAAATTATGGTTGGAAGTCAGTCAAGTATTCTTTTCCTAGGCTGTTGTTTCGTTCCTACTATCCTCTTTCTAACTTGTATTTTTAAATGATTTTGCTTAGAGATTTAAGCATCTCTTCCTTTTTTTCATTGCCCTTCCTTTTTTTGGAGATGTTTCTTCTTTCTGTTAATCTCAGAGTAGTTTCAGTTCTCTTTGTAATTTATGCTTATTTTATTGTTCTAGCTCCCTCATTGCTTTTTCCACGCCCCCCCCCCCCCGGCTTTGTTGCATATTTTTAACACACATCTTGTGTAAAGAAACTATTAGAGAAACACAAATATTTACACTCAAACTTTGTTGCCAGAGTCCTTTGCCTGTATAAAGGCTGTGTCCAGAACAGAAATATTTTTAGGTCTGGTTGAAGGATGAGTGAAATCTTGGCTCTGAAACAGTTATTTGGAAAGCTCCAGGGTCAAATGTGTAATTTGTGTTAACAAAGAAGAAATGTAATTATTTTGCAAATAACTTTGCTTTTCTGTTATTGGCTTGAACTGATCAAGCAGTACTGGCACCTGAATAAATGTTCTGTGCTAGTTGATTAAACCATGATTATTAACTGTAATAATTGTATCTTATTTGTAAAATGCAGTTTTTGGCATGAAATAAGCAGTAAAATCCTGGCTGTTTGTATGAATTACTGCGAGAACACTAGTGATTATGAAATAATTTGAGGGCGGATTTTGCTTGCAACTATGTTTTATCTAGAAGACACAGAGAACATTAGTAGAAAGCTTAAAAATAGAAGACTTGGAGCTAGAGTTTTGAAAGCAGTTAAATTATTTTCTTTCCTCTGGGCGGGCTGAAAATACCACCTCAGTATTCCACATATCTCTACTTCTTCCTCTCTTACTGTGCAACTGCAGTACAGGATTATGTATTTCCCCTACCCAGTCTGATGTTCCCATAACACTACCTCTGCTGTTTCGTTTTTAGTAATACTGTTATAGCTGGAGAATTGCTTCTGAAACTCAGATCATAAAGAGACAATGGGTTTAGCTCTGGAATGTGAATGCTTTATGACCTGGCTGATCTGCAGGATGACAAATAGTAAACTGCAAACCCTCATCCAAAATACACTGGGGGATTTGTTCTTAGTGGAGCACAAGAATGTGAGAGGAGGACACTGCTGGGAGTAGGGCTAGTGTTTGTATGTGAAGAAAACCCCAGTTGCTGGCTGCATCCAGCCTGGGACCCTCACTAAGTTGTGACAATCTGCCAGGGCTGTGGGAGTGGGGTGAGGCTTTCCCTTTGGGACCTTGCTTCTTACTATCTTGGCAATGAAGAGCTGGCTGAAAGTGCAGAGGGAAAAAAAGGCTGCTATTCTCTCAGTCCATTTATTTTAGCTCCTGTGTTATAGAAACTACCAAAACAAGTTGCTGTTAAGAGTGCGAGAAATGAATGATTCCCATTCTCATGTAAAAGCCAGTCTATCTGCTCTTCTTCAGACAGAGAGATAGAACATCTTTTCACCTATGTGATATTCAGAAAATGACAAAACTTTTTGGAAACCTGTTGAAGTTGTTCTAATACTCTTTCCTCAAATTTTTGCTATCTAAAGGATAAAAAAATCAGTGTCATGATATTTTTTATGCTGTCTGCAGAAGAATAATTACTTCTTGTGGCATTAGTCTCACATATCCAACCTTCCTCTGCTATGCAGTCATTAGGGTGTTGTCATCCATCTTTTTATATCCTGTAAATCACCATGTTACATCATGTCCTGCCCCCTGTGAAATGTTACCAGAGTCATACAGGCATATGCAATCAAGAGTGAAACAGAGAGTGAAAAATCCCTTGTCTGTGAGAATTCTAGTCACCTCTGCTCTGGAAAACAAATGTATAACCAAACTCTCTTCTGTATTGATGTATATCGCTTCTACTATGCCAACTCTATGAAACTCATTGGAGAGAAGTGATCAGCAGCACCAAGTCCAGCTGGAGGTGGGCCAGTCACTAGTAGAATACCCCAAGAGTTGCTACTGGAGCTTATACTGTTTAATGTCTTCATTAGTGACTTGGATGATGGGGCAGAGTGCGTTTTCTGCAAGTTCGCAAATGATAGGAAACTAGGAGCGGCTGATACAGGAGATGGGTGCACTGCCATTCAGAAAGACCTTGACTATAGAAATGGACAGACATGACTCTTACAAAGGGAAATATAAAGTCCCAAACCTGGGAAGGAATAACTCCCTGTCCAATACATGCTGAAGATCAAACAGCTGAAAAGGGACGTGGGGGCTATGATAGGCAGCAAGCTGAGCATGATCAGCAATGTGCCCTTGCAGCAAAGACAGCCAACAGCATCTGGGCCTGTATAAGGAAAAGTGTGGCCAGCTGACTGTGGGAGGTAGTTCTTCCCCTCTACTCAGCACTGGTGAGACACATCTGGAGTGCTGTGTCCAGTTCTGGGGCTCCCAGTACAAGAGAGACATAGACATACTGGAGCAAGTCCAATGAAGGACTACAGAGATCATTAACGGGTTGTAGTGTCCAGCCTCAAAGGGGAGGCTGAAAGGTCTGGGGCTTGCCTTGAGAGAAGAAGGCAACTTAGGGGATCTTGTCGATACGTATAAACGCCTGATTAAGGGAGTAATGAAGAGGGGGCCAGACTCTTCTCAGTGGTGTCCTGTGAAGGGAAAAGAGTCAATGGGCACAAATAGATAAGATAAAACATTTTTACTCTGAGGATGGTCAAACTGGAACAGGTTGCCCAGAGAAGTTTTATAGTCTCCATCCTTAGAGGTATTTGAAACCTAACTGGATGTGATCCTGAGCAACATGCTGTAGGTGATCTCTCTATGGACAGGGGTGGGAGTTGGGCTAGACAATTTCCAAAGGTGCTTTCCAACCTCAGCCATTCTATGATGCTGTGAAAGAGGAACATGAAACCTCTCGCAGGCCCTCAGGTGCCAGAGACGGAGGCACACAGTATGATATTGTAACTGAGACTTGCCTGTACTTACTTTTGTGAGCACAGTGGTTGGGTATGGGAGCTAGGCTGTTCCGTACAGGGGTAAGATTTTTTATTTTGGGTTGGTCTATGGACATCTGTTGAAAATTTTTACCTGTGAAAGAAAAAAGTAATCTGTTACCATATGAAAATAATCGTGATAAAGTGGTGTTTATCAGACAAACTCCCATGCTATAGTGCAGCCTTCAGCTCAGCATGGAGCAAGATTCTGATCCAAAGACCACTGCAGTTGATAGCCATCAGATCAATCTACTGGATCCCCTGGGTAAAGCTGATGGATATTGGACTAAAGCATGAAGAATCTCTTATGGATGAGCTTTGTCTAGAAACAGACTTTGGTTTCCTTTTCCCTTGTTTTACTCTATTTAGTCTTTAACGCTTCTCCAGGGTGATCAAAAAGTGGGTGTAAAAGTTGGTAAATTTCTTCTGTAGACATCAGATTCACTGTGCACAAAGAAATAAATATATCAATTCCAAAATAGTAGAGAATCAAGTCTGCTGCTCCCGTTAGTTCAATTACAGTTCTATTGGTTTCAGTGATGCTTATGCTAAGAACTAATGGCTTATTATGTATGTACCATTATGGCTTTGGTTTTGGGAGGTTGTTACTTCTATCAAGAGATATGTTTATTTCATAAATGGAGATATCTGGCAGCAAAACAAAATACAAAGCATAATCATGTTTGCAAGGCTGATATAAATGCTTGGAAAAGGATCCTCGCTGTCTAAAAGTTCTGGCATTAAGTGGAAATATTCTTCTGATCTTCCTTTCTATCTGCTCCACATAACAGAGAAAAATTATTTTCTTTCTTTGAGACATCATCTTTTCATCCCCAAGAGCATCTTTATGATGGCATTTATTCTTCAATGAAATGGAAAGGAAGCAATTTCATTATTATAAAATACAGGACTGTTCTGCATTTTGTTTTGTTTACTGACATTCTTTACAGGTTGTTCTTTGATTTTCCTTTGCATTAGGTAGGTGAACCAGATTGTGGTGTGTTTTGTGGAAAATCGTAAATGTTACAATGAATGACCCACTGTAAATCAGAACTTCAGTTTGAGAAATACAGTCATGCTGATAGGCTTTGCTCTACTCTTTTCTGGCCAAGAAGTGCTTCCTGTTGGCCTATACCATACTCTTTATGCCAATGTAAGCTTAATGATAGCCTGTTTTTACATTACCTATTCAAGCAAATAGAAGGTACTGGGCTGATTAATAAACTTGTAATAAAGTATTGCTATAGACCTGGAAGGTTAGTCATCTAAAAGATGAGTGGTTGACAGAAGGAGGCTCCAGCTGCTTAGTGTGTACTAAGAGCCACCTTACATTTGAGACAGGCTTCCTTTTACCCATATCACTTGGAATTTATCTACTTAAACCATTCTCCCTGTGGAAGAAGTAGATGGCAGTACATTTTGCAAAAAGAGATGATTGCAAAGCTCATAAATACAAATGCCAGCTTTGTGGATGCCAGCCCAGGACTGTGACTGGCAAGCAGTCTTGCAGTATTGACAGTAGTTTTTGGTATAGTCTATCTTCGCTCTCCCCAGTGGACTGCAAGACAAAGGAGTCATTCTGAGAAAAAAAACAGTAGCATGACAGTAAGGTAAGTCTTATCGCTACCCACAGCAACCTCTCCGCTTTGTGTAAATGCTAAGGCTCAGCTAGTAAATTGACTCATCTTTCATTTCCAGGAGCACAGAAACAGAACAAAAAAACCCTTCAAAAACCCCCATCTGTGTGCCAGCTGCCTTAGCAGCAGTAAGCACAAAATTTAGCTCTGACTTTAATATAAGGCCTGATCAGGCAAAACAATCAATACTGTGTGTCAGCTGAAAAAATTATTTTTGAATTGAGTTCCCTAGATTATTGATATCCACAATCCTGACCTGAATAGTCAGTGATTAGGAAATTATATGTACCCCCACAGTCATGACTTGAGAAATGGAGTATTAACACCTCAGTGTCCTTCAAAGACCAAATGTTGGTTTTTTCCCTCAGCTGGGCCTCCTGCAGAAAAAAAACGAGGAAATATCTTTCCTCAGCAAAAGCTGCCTGCACAATGCTGCTGGCCAGGCTGGAGCCGGGCTTACTTCGCTTCTGATCCCTATAAATACTGCAGGCATAGTGCACTGGAGACCTAGAAGCCCTGGAGCTCATACAGTAAATACAGTTCTAATTCACAGCAAGTCAGGTGGCTTTAATTACAAGGGCAGGCAGATTTAAAGCACACACACAGGCATGAAGAGGGATAAGCAGACCTTTCTGTCGTGAAGAAATGTTAGACAGTATCTGGGTTGTGCAATGTATTCCTGTCAGACACTTTCTGCCTCCTTACAAGCTTCTAATTCACGTGCTTCAGTGGAAGTCCTTTTTGCTAGTACAGGGAAATTTTTATTGTTGGAAAGTTTTTTTTAAAAGAAGCTGATACACAGACAACTGGGCTTTAAGCAGAATTGGGCTTGCTTTTTTTTTTTCTCGTGGGAAGATAAACAATAAAAAATGTCCCTATAAATACATCAGAAGCAAAAGGAGGGCTAAGGAGAATCTCCATCCTTTATTGGATGTAGAGGGAAACATAGTTACGAAGAATGAGGAAATGGCTGAGGTACTTAATGCTGTCTTTGCCTTAGTCTCTAATAGTAAGACCAGTTTTTCTCCATGTAACCAACCTCCTGAGCTGAATGACAGGGACAGGGAGCAGAATGAAGTTCCCATAACCCAAGGGGAAATGGTTAGTGACCTGCTACACCACTTAGACTCACACAAGTGTATGGGGCCAGATGGGATACACCCAAGGGTTCTGAGGGAGCTGGTGGAAGTGCTCACCAAGGCACTTTCCATCATTTATCAGCAGTCCTGGCTACCCAAAGAGGTTCCAGTGGACTGGAGCTTAGCAAATGTGATGCCCATCTGCAAGAAGGGCCAGAAGGAGTAACAGGGAACTACAGGCCTGTCAGTCTGACCTCTGTGCTGGGGAAGGTTATGGAGTAGATCATCCTGAGTGTCATTATGTGGCACATACAGGACAACCAGGTGATCAGCCCTGCTCTCCCCAGTCAACATGGCTTTATGAAAGGCAGGTCCTGCTTGACTAATGTGAGTTGATTGTCTCCCTGTACTCAGCACTGATGAGGCTTCTCCCTCAATGAGAAATTGAAATCCTTGAATGAGTTTTGGGTCCCTCACTACAAGAAGGACATTGAGGTGCTGAAGCATTATTTGCATAATGGAGAATGACCTGTCATTCTGAAATTGCTGTCTCTACTCTCGTTATTAGAGATGTGA